>CM054118.1:76050609-76650609 GCA_028673005.1 Tanypteryx hageni | reverse complement strand
GAAGCAATTCAAGAAAAGATGTTTCTGTGCCAAATACTCTTGAAAAAGTCCTTCCAGAGAAGTCCCGGGACAAGGAACCATGGCTAGCAGGATACCTTACTTCCAAGTACTCACTTGAAAGAGGCACATCAGGAAGGTCAAAAGCATATTGGCGTACCACCTGCCAAAGATAAAACTCAAGATAGTGCTCACGTGGTTCATACCAATGATGGAAAACATTATGCGTAACATAATGAAATGATTTTTGAATAAGATAATGGAAAACGTTAAAGAAATTTTCAAAAATAGTGTGATGAAAAACGTAACAAAAAATAAGAAAACAAAAACCATAATTTTTATATTCTCACTATTTAGACTAGTATAAAAGACCGCCAATATGACGGGTATGCGTGGATTAAATATTAAATTTAAGGCACTTCTCATTCTTCCTCCTTTTCTCTCTTCCATTCTCCTCCCTCATATCTTAAGTTTATATTTGATTTTTTCGACATTTCATAAAGAGGTTGCAATGAAACAAAAATCATGAAGGACAAAACAGATTGAAAATTTATGTGAAAAGTTTCATGTAAATTTAAAACAAATAAACACGTAGCGTAAAAACATTAAGTCAGAAACGACTTCAATGCATTGTAATGATGGAAAACTCAACATTTCAAATAGGAAGATACTTCACACATACATTGAAAATATCTTTTTATTTGCAAATTTTATTGGGCAATTTAAAGCAAATTACTATATTGACAATGATTATGATTAATTTCTTTTGATAATTAAAGAAGATATTTGATGCATGGCCGGTGAATTTATAGTGATTACAAAAAATGTGAATTAAAAAAGCTACTTACTAAGTTTTTTCGTCATCAAGGTAAACAAAACAAAAAGCTAATTAAAATATTAGCGGTCGTATGTTCATTTGCATTTCTCATATGCCTTAGAAATGGTATGGCATTAAACACCTATCATTCAAATTAAGCCATCATTAGTTCCCTTTCGATTAAAATGCATTCAAAATATATAAGAAGAGTTCTCACAATTGAGTTCAAATACAATATCAAAGTTCATGTCATTGCTTTTAGATATAGACGTAATTTTGCTAGATGAGCAACAATGGCGTCGCCCTTGAGGATGAAATTTTTTCTTCTAAAATTTAGCCAAATTATCGTGTTAATAACAAATTTGTGGAACGATTCGACGCATATTCGAAAATCGATGGCTGAAAAATGAATACCGTTCTTTTAGGTGTCGTTTGGTGCAAGTCCCGTATTCATATCACAATTCTGAGTGATTTTAAAATGCAAATGAAAAATGTGCTGCAACTGTGCAAACACACAGAAAGGACAGAATTCTCTTTAATATATGTATTATATCGTAAGTGTTGTCCACATGCAGCAGTTAGCTATAAACGATGTAATTTCAAAAAAATGAATTGTGCAGAAATTCCAATAAACAAGCTTACAGAATTGCAATTAAACTAAGGATCCTAACTATTTTATGTCTTCTGAAACTGAAGAATATGAAAAATGTTATGAGAAGATGGTGTTTAGCATATTGCATGGTAACCAGATTGATCGAGTGAAAACCATTCTGTAAAGAGATGGAAAAAATCACAGAAGATTTACATTTAAATGATGATGAGTGGCTACAATTTGAGGAAATTGCTTAAGTATTGAAAATTTTATATGATGGAACAATCAGACTCCAATCAGAACTGATATTAAGTGAAGCTTATGCTGTATGGTATTCATGCAAATTACAGTTGTCACAAAATTCATCATCATTTTCAACAACTTTTTAAATGGACTCAAAACATGGGTCAATGCATCGCATGACAAACCCATTGCGCGTCAAATTTGTTGTGAGACAAATTGGAAGGTGATACACTATGACTGGTGCATGGCATACACCATCCAATGTGTCTCGCCTTGTACAATTCGCAAAGAGAATTGAAATTCATCCTCGTTATATCAAAATATAAAGAAAAGTTTTGTTTTGGAAAAGTGTCTCCCACTGTGATACGTCTTTGTCTTGACAAATTTTTTGTGCGATGAGTTGACACACAATGAACTGACCATGATGAGTTGTTGTATAACTGTAAGAAATATGATTACATGTCTAATCGATTTTTTCTCAAACAAATGAAACAAGAAAAATAATTGTATATACTTAACTTTTTTATTGAAAACTTATGGTCTGGATTTTAATTAATACAGTGTTCATTTTTAAACCTGTATTTTAAAAATTGTTTTTTTTCTCAAACAAAAATTTGTAACAAACCATTTCAAGTAATGAATGAACTAGTATACCTATACTGAATACGTGTTCAAAATACACACAAAATATGCTCAGTGAGAAATTAGGTCATGAAATCGGTTTTCTGTTTTGACAGTCGGGATAGTGCTGGATTCGGGTAAATATGGTAGTTTAAGTACTTAATACTTCATTGTATGTGTTAGACTGTGTGAATCCACCAAACAGTTAACTTCTTCATTTCCAATAGTATTTTTAAGTAAAAAGTTATTACATAATGTCAGTTCATAAAATGGGATTGTATACAACTTGAATATTTTTTTTTAATTGATACTTTAAATTAATATTTAATTCCATTAAACATATAATCAAATGAAAAACGAGAAAACAAATTTTAAGTTCAACTTTTCACCATTTAAGTAGGAGACATTATTCAGATTTGTGAAATGATAATTTGAAACAACAAATAACTAAGAATTAAAAACTTTTGTTTTAATACATGAAATAATTTTTTAAAAGTAACAACATATGATCTATAGAAAATTACAAAAATGGTCAAAGGAAATTTTATAAATATTCAAAAATGATATTTTCTTAGATTGCAGTTTAAAATCACCCAAACAGAGATGTCACTCCACGGATGCAGATGAGACAGGAAGCTGAAATTTGGTGTAGGTAGTTGGAAGTGCACAACTGACGATGCACAACCCTAAAATTATAATTATTTCCATTTATTTTGATGCTTGATGTTTTATTGAAAATCACATTGCAATTACCTTCCGTGACTTGAACTCGAAAATTTTGTGCTGAGTTGCCACTTTTTCATTGAATTCATTGTAGACATCCATCATTGAGACCTGTTTGCCTGTACCTAGTCCTGTTTTTGGATCCACCTCTTCCTTTCGTGGTAACAAGTATATCTGTTGAGAGAAGAAACAATAGAATCACCTTAATATTCAGCAATTGCAATATTCTCTTGATTAACAAAGGTTAGATTTATCTATTTTGTAAACACCCATACATTTAAAAGGCAAGGTTAATGAAGGATAAAAAGCATGGATAAGTGGTTTATCAGCAGCATAATCAGTCATTGGAGTGGCAGCTTCCTGGATTAGCTGCATCGAGAGCATTTTTCATCTCGATGTTTTGCTTGAGTTTTTATAAACCTCCAGAATTGAATCCATTTAAAACTTGGCAAAATATGATGACAGAAACAGACCTCCATACAGAAAAACATTACAAACCCCCGCTACTAAGTATAGAATAAATTCAACAAGAAAGTATTGAGCAATATTTCTAATTAAAATGTACAACAAAAGAAATGACATAAGAAAGAGTTGGCAAGTTGGGCATATAATTTAGGAAATCTTTACATGATTCTACAATTCATGCAATTTTGTTAAACTAAGACAAAAAGTGCTATTGAATCAGCCACTGCAGTAAATGCAAAGAAACTCGCACTAGCACAGTATTTTTTAGATAAATGGAGAAACTACAAGTTTTGTGAATTGATTCTAAACATCTGATGAACTCATGCCCCTTGGTCAAGGAGTAATTTGTATTCAAGTCTTTCTCTATTTGAATGTTTAAGGCAAAAACAGGGTGGTAATTCTTCTAAAACATTCAATGCCAGATCTGGTTGATTTAAAAATTTTAAACACTGCTCAAATCTTCTAATTGGATTGCTATATTATTTTAGTGATTTTCATGACCTTATTGCCCTAGAAAATTATTTTTTAATTTGTTTTATCTTACTGC
Organism: Tanypteryx hageni; assembly: GCA_028673005.1. NCBI lineage: Eukaryota > Metazoa > Arthropoda > Insecta > Odonata > Petaluridae > Tanypteryx > Tanypteryx hageni. Next base: position 76,646,604 of record CM054118.1, on the reverse strand, counting down.
TCTCCAACTTGGATAATGTCAAGAACTATAAACTTGAAGACCATTGACTAAGTTGTTAAATTTAATTTCATGAATGTTAGGAGAAACCATGTACCTGAAATTTAATCAGCTAGTAACATAGGCATTGTTAAAGCCTATCAATTAAAAACACTCGGATTTAAGACAAACTGAATTTAGTATTTTTATTTCGTTCTGCTAACCTCTCAACACCATCTGTGTCACTACGTCGAGTGAAAACTTCACATGCCACCATCCGAGGTGTTAGTACGTCGAGCATCATTGCTAGCATTATTTATTTTTTACCTTGCTGGAAATTATTTTATCTTAAAAACCTTGGTATATTTTAAAAGAAGAAGTTTTGGCCTTTATAATTATATTTGATTCATCAATTTTTCTTGTATTTCTAATATTTTATAAAGAGTTGAAATTGTGTGAATACTTTTTTTTAGCCCCGCGATTCCATCCTTAACCACTTGACTGGGTGTGCCGATCATACTCGTCATGAGCAAAGTGCCCACCATTTGGGCATGATGGTTATTTTCGTCATCAAGGTTTTCTCATCTTTCTCTATGGGTCTGACGAGTTATTTCATCCTGAGATTTCTCTTCATGCAGATGACGTTTAGGCCAAATTTTCCGATATTTAGAACCTTCGTCGTGAAACTCTGCATGTGTTGTGTGGGGTTACATATATGCACCACCCGGTCGGCAATTCTTAGTTGCGCAATAAAATCTATTTCGCACGAACATACGAACTCAGACACCAGGAATTTCTACCCATTTTTCTTCCTTAACACATCTATGTGTTTACTGATTTTGCTTCTTTGGCAAATCTGGTTTACCAGGGCAAATATATATTTCCCATTACCCCTTGTAGAAACATTTTTGATATGTGCTTTTTTTGTTTTCCCTATTTTTCCTCAATATCAAATAGCATATGGACTACTGCTATGTAATTGATTCATCTTAAAATATTAAGAAAAACTTTGGTTCAAAAGCATTAAAAATTTAATTGTTTAACAAATTAATTGTTAATACCAAATTGTGAATTGATGAATTCTTAATACGTTATTGTAAATTGAATTCTTTGGGGGAAACCTAGAATGTCTATATACAAACGTACAATTATAATTAGTAGAAGTACAAATTTTATGCTAAATCCAACTTTTACTGCTGCATCACTCTTTTGATTGTTAAATATTGCTTAATGTAAAAACAAATTCATTAGTGATTTTTATTTATACTACTATAAAATTTATGAGAAGTTTTGATTCAAAATATTTTAAAATTTACTTTAATTGTTAATAATAAATTGTTATTAACAAATTGTTTGTTAAAACAATTAGTTAATTTATGAAATTTTAATACATTGCAAATATGAACAAATTCCTGTATATATTAAAACAGAAATATATGGCAAGAGGTAATATAAATAAGATATATTTCATTCCTGACTCCCCAACTGAAGTGCACTTCTGGTCTCTTGCTTCCCCCAGTCAAGAGGTTAAGAATATACATACAACGTCATATTTCGACTTCTATTGAATCAAATCTGATGTGGTCACCACATGACTTTCTCCATATCTGTAATTTTTCTAAGAATTCGAAATAGGTTACATAATAATAAATACTTGAAGAAACTGCGAGAAAATTTTAGACTACAAAGAATAGAAATAAACTCAAACCATAGCCTTCTGATAATGGATATAGCCACAAAGCTCCAACAATTAAGAAAAGAAAAGGGAGCGTTACTAAGACGTAACTAAGTATCAATTGATAACAATGGTCGTCTGCAGGTGGCATGGTGGTTGCAATTAAAAATATAAGATATCTCTTAAACAATGCATTATATGGGAAAATGTTTCAAACAAAGGTTGTAGAAAATGACATTTCCTACAACTTTTATTCCAATACATTTTTACATTTATCAAATATTAAAGCAAATATTTCAAAATAACAGATGAGTGACAAGAGTAAACACCCACTTCCGGTTGACCGATTTTTACCAAAAACTAATCAGTTCTTCTGACTTTGATAAACATGTTAAATATAAAATTTCGCGTTGACCTGATTAATAGTTTTTGAGTTCGAGCACCTACAAAAAGCTATCACATACACACACACAAACATCATCGAGAAAAAGGTCAAAACGTGTTCAGGGAACCTCAAAACGTGTTTTTCCGTTGAAATCTCAGTCGATTTTTTTCATGAATAAAATACTTTCCCCTATACTATGTATACGGGGAAAGTAAAAATTAGTGCGTTGTTTGAAAAATTATATTTAACTGAAAAACCGCATAAAAACAAAAATGCATTAACAGATGAATTGTTGCACTCAGCGTGCAGCAACGTCTAGAGAGCCTTCTGCATAATAAAGAAAAAGTGTCGTGCAGCACAAATATGGTCCTTAATTGATGAACCACATAGTAACAAAAATGTGTCAATGGAAACACATTATAGGAGTACTACCCGTATTTTAAATATCACAGAGTTCCTTTCTTGCCATAGTAAACAAACTATCACAGTTATAAGCATCTTTTTTACTTTGAAAAAATCAATTAATATAAAACATTCCATGCTAGTATGCTATAATTTGTTTTAAAATGTAACTGCAATGACTTATGTCTAGTTAGCAATTTGAAGGAAAATTAAAACATTTAAAACACAGCTTGATAAAATCTGGGCATTCTATTTTACCAAAATCTCTTTAAAAGAAGCCATAGATAAATGCATGAAAGAAACTTACCTGCCTCTCTATGTTCTTCACAGATACACAGCAACTAACAAAATTTTCACCGCATTTGACTTTTCCAAATACATAAACTGTTCCAGGAGGGCCTTCAACAGCATCCAACCAGAAGAATCGCAATACTTCTTCATGTTTTCCATCACAAGACTTTACCAGTGGAAGCATACCTTCTTCCAGTTTCATTTGTGTGGGCTGAGGAGATGGATCCTCACTTTCCCATTCTTCCTTAAATAAATTATTGATCACAGATTTGTCATCAACCTCCTCTTTTGAATGGTCAGAAATCTTATCAGTCCGAAAATGTTCTTTCTCAGCCTCCCCATAAATCTATTGAAAAGAGAATGCTTTCATAAGAATGATGATCCAAATTAAGAAAGACAAAGTTCAAATACATCAATTTAGACTTGCATATTCATTATTCCTAATGAATTAGAACTAGAAATAATAAAAGTACAAAAAACCAGTCTTAAAACTTCCATATTCAAATTAAAAATAAACTGTCAAAAGTTCTAATATATCAGAAAACATGGTCATCACGGTAGAGAGTATGCTTAAACTGTAAATGGTATGAAGGTGTGCAAATTCTCAGATGTTTATTTATATTATATTATTATTATTATATTTACTTATGCAATGGAAAATCCTATAGAAAATATATGAGGAGTATAATGAAACATCCTGCTCCTCTTAGTCATTCTTTGCTTATTGTTCAGAATGGTTAGAAGTCATTTACAGGAAATATAATACAGGTACCAACAGCAAAATAAAATAAGAACAACACATTAATACCAATTACGAAAGATAAAATTCAGTCATGAACCTAAGCCAATCCAAAGTAAAAACACACCCCAAGCAAATAACGTTAACAAGTGTAAAATTTCCAATGTTCACATCACTGCAAAAGACTAAAATTGCGGCAAACCAAAGCAGAAACATGTGAAATAGACCAATAGACCAAAATAAAGTCAATAAACAAATAAATAAATTTATTTTAATCAGCGGGTAAAACATACCCGAGTATCATTGGAACAGAGAAGTGAAGCTAAGGAATAATAAAGTTGGGACCGTAATAACAGACAGTAACCTTTTAGGAATGTTATTTTTTAAATTTTCAAAAAATAAAAATTGCGATGGCAACTGCGCAATATCAAAGTTGAGCTAAACAAACATGAGCTAAACAAGGCATGCCTGTACTGCAAAACAATGCATCAGAAATGATATCAGGGAAATATTAAATTTTTATTTACCCATGTATTTTCTAATCAGTTGCAACTAATGAAATAATAAAAAAATCATCTCAACTGTTGATGGTATAATCCTGTAGAATAATTCCATAATATGAAATGAAAAAACCGTAATTTCCACTATTTCCACAAATAGTGGTAAATTACAGTGTTTTCACCATCTCACTTCAGTTAAGTAGTTCTAATATCTACATTTGCACTTTTCTTTGTCACAGATAAAACACACACAATGAAATTAAATGTATTTCTGTAGTTATCGCACATTTTATTTACTTCAGTAACCAATAAGATTTTTTGTTGAGAACAATTAGATAACTATGCAACAATTGTTATAGGTTCCAAACAAATGACTTTCTTGTTTGATTTTCTAGTAAATGACTACTACAAAAAATAATAAAAATGTATTGAACAAAAAATATTTTATTTGGATAGTTTCACAAACATTATTTCAAGATTTTTTCAATGACTTATATTTTATAAGATGAGGAAAAGTTTGTTTTTGCTACCAGTTAAGTGCCCTCCCCCCTGATTGGCTTTTGTGAATCATTTGTAATTTTCTTGGCATCTTTTCCCATAAATCCAAAAAACCAAATTGCATGAAAATCTGTTCAGTAGAAGCCAAGAACAAACATGGGTATGAATGGGCAGAACGAAGCTAATAGGCGAATAAGTTAGAAACGAAACACACCTAAAATGCAAATGCTTGCCACTTGACAAAATCCACTCGTCCATAACTATTTTCGTGTTGAGTTAGACTAAAGATCCACTCACCACTGTCGTTTAACTCACCCATGGCGAGTGGGCAAGTATATTTCTGGACTCCTCTCTCGCATAACAATGCAAATACATTACACAAGTAAGCGTCCTTATGCAAAAAATCAAAATCCGATATGAACTATATATAACGCATTAATTGGAACCTAGTAGATGGCCCTCAGACCAAAAATTCATTAACAAATATGAAACTTTACATGACATTTAGGAAATACTCGTAGATATACAATATAGGAGATCCCAGAGATACGAGCGCCTGACTTAAGAACATCTGTATTTATGAATAAAACTCAATATGGTATTAACATTTTAATAAATCGGGCATACGAACACTAACTCCCATGTACGAACCAGTCATCACTCTTGTGAACTATTTACTGCAGCGGAGCTTAGCTGTGAGATGTTTTGAGGCACAAAGGACCGTTAATCTCTACTCAGTTACTTGTGCTTTGCCTTCCGAGTGAGAGAACTGAGTTCATTCAAAATTCGAGTCAAAAAAGAAGACACTAATCACGACTAAGAAGTGAAAATGTTGCTATTGTATCAAACAAAAGCCACAACTTTTGAAAAGAAACTAGACAAAATAAAACATTTCGAGAAATGAGAAACACCGTGACAGATCGGCTATCAAAGGATAGCCACAACTATTGAAAAGAAACTAGACAAAATAAAGCATTTTGAGAAATGAGAAACACCGTGACAGATCAGCTATTTGCCTGGTTTAAATTGTTCGATTACCATAGACAAAACTATAATTTACTACAGTATTGTTTTCATCTATTATTCATTGCAAATGTACAATATTTCAGCATAATAATGGGTTATACAGGCTTTGGGAATCTGACTACACTTTATAACGTTAAATCAATGGAAAATTGAGTTTAGAGTTCCAAACAACAGACGCAATGAATGAACTTATGGAATGCAACCAATTTGTAACTCAGGGATCACTTGTATATGAATACCTCTTTTAGCACCGTTGATGCATTCCTGAAAAATACCTAGTTACTCAAAAACGTGGTAAACGGAAATCAATTACACCTAAGGACGTAATAAAGAAGAAATGGATTCTTGGCCCAAAATTACTGCACACATTTTAAAATGTATTTTATGGTCCATGTTGCATCTGAGGGATGCCAAGCCAAAAAATGAACTACGAACAAAGTTGGCATGGCGAGTCATTTTAGTTTAAGAGCTGAAGGCAATGAAATTAAATAAATCAAAGATATTCCTCTTATACCAAAGGTTTGTCATCGATGTCTTATACTATCTGCTCTATGATATAACCTAATCACTTTTTCTGTCTCACTAATCTTGTTTTTTCTCACTTAATATCAGTAGTTATTCCCTTTGATCACTCATACCTTCCAGTCTCTTTTTCTGAAACTAAGCCACAAGGACAAACTACCGTATTTGCCTGATTATAAGGTGATGTTTTTTCTAAAATGTAAACTGAAAAATTGTGCCTTATAATCATGATGAAAGATATCTTCTATTCCTCCACTCCCTCTCACCTCCACTAAAATTCAATCCTCTATGTTTTATCGTCAATTCCACCCTTAGAAGACAGTATTACACTTATGGTATGCACGGCTGCCAAACTTCTGCATTAGAGCCAGCACCTACATCTTCATCCAGTAATAAACATTTTAAGAAATAAAAGTAATAATTTAATGTAGATCAATGGAACCCAATAAATGTTTGTTTTATCACAACTATTTATTAATCTTCTCACATCATTACAGTAGGCAACAAAAAAGAAAAGTATACTCCATATATGGAATACACAAAGGTTTCAAAGGCAATCTTTATGAGAAATGGATAAAGCTGTATAGAAAGATTGGGTGGTTCTTGAATTATTATCTCCGAAACTATAAGTTATAATTATGTGGTCTCACAGAATTTTTTGTGGTAAATGTTGTCCTTGATTCAAATAAATTTTTTAATCTATACCTCTCAGGTTATGTAAGAGCTTGGCAGAGAAAAATATGGTTTTTTAATTGTTTGCCTATAGAAACATCTTATTGACCGATGTAAACAAAATATGCAAAGGTTTGCTTGAGATCTCCTCATATTTTTATCCAAAACTATAATTCGTAATCATGTGGTCCCACTGACTTTTTTGGAGTAAATGTTTTCCTCTATCCAAATAATTTTTTTAACTGATACCTTACAGTTCAAGTAAGAGCTAGGGAGAGAAAAATATGTTATTTAATTGTTGTTTGACCAATGCCATTTAATAAGATACAATTATAAATTTAAATGTTTATATAAATCAGAAGTTCTAATTGATGGATGCAGTTCAAAATCATAATTTGGCATTAAATTTTAATAAAGATCCCACTTAATTTAATTAGAATCCATCCAGCGGTTGAGGAGATAAAAGTCACAACAGACGAATGGACAAGATGTGCCCATAAGACGTTCCGTTACTACTGCTTTGCTGGTAAAGAATGTCTAAAAACTTAACATATTTTCATGAGCTATTTGCAAGATTATCATTTTAAAATGTTAAAAAATTGTCAGAATAATCTACAATTAAAAAGAATGACAGTATCAGTATCAATACCCCAAAAAGTTTTCTTTTGCATGACTTCTGAAATAGGGGATCGCCTTTTATTTGAGGCTGCCCTATAAAACAGCAAATACAGTATATATACGTTTAGGATATTTTCTACCCATGTTGGGCTTTCCACTACCTGCTAAATTAGGTCCTTGATTCACCTTTGATTTTAACCCGCTCTACCTAGAGCCTTACTTCCCAGTCTGCTTGAGTTAAGTTAACACCCTGCAATTATTGCCAATTCACTAAGTCTCTTCACCACACATTATCTAGATTAACCAATCTAGGACTGTCACGTAATTTAAACCTAGGAAGGTGTTCTATCTGAAATACATATGCTGATAAGAGAAGGACTTTGTCTTGCCTTACCTGAGCTATATCTTCCCCATCCATGCTATCACCCATCTCCTCCATGACAACATCTGCTTGAGCATCCAGTTGTGACTCGAACTCTTCAATACATTGTGAGTCAGCTGTATATAAACCATTCACCTTTTCCTCATGTTCCTTCTTAACCTCCACGTTTGATGAAATGGAAGCTGAAGATGACACACACTAGTGATAATACAAACAATATATTCAAATTATTGATATTTCCCTACAATTAAATACTTGTCTTTAAAATTTGTGCTTAGCGTGTTTGTCACTCCTTTACCAAAATAGTTGATTGAGTGGGCATGTTCTCAGGAGACACACTTCTGCAGCCATGCGAAGTGATATCCAATGCCCTTTTAATGCCTCTGCCTTGATAAGGAACTGAGATATGCACGAGTGGCTTCATCATTGGAGATGGTTTAACAATCACAGGAGCAGAGCTGAGTTCCTAGAAAACATCAATTATTCAAAACAAATAGATTCACAAACATAATTCTGTATGGTAAAAAGACAATACAAAGAAACGCTCTTTAATGTCATATCTTGTCTTTCAAAAATAATGTTTCACATAAATATACTGGTCAATCTGAAAATGACATTGTCATTCCAAAATTTAAATACCAAGCTCGCCATATTACTGGGATTCAATATATGATTATTACGATAGCTACAAAAAATGCATATTTCGACTTTAAAGCCACGATGTATCTGTGACTTCACACCCGATTTGGGCATTTCGTATTTTATACTACTTTCTGAGTACATGAGTTATCATTGCTAATTTTTCATTGCTAAGTGAAAAGGCTATTCGTTCATTTAAATAGAATGATTGGTTTCATGTATAAAATTTCACCACTATCTAATTCCGTTCAAGGCGGAATGAGCAATTTAAAATATTAACAACAATAACGGAATCACCTGCATTATGTCACCAAGAAGTTTGTCCTCGTCGATTTTCGCTGCAGATTCCTTTTTCTTTTTTGATGGAAGATTCATGAACATGGTCCTAATGCTGCTAGACTTTCCATCAGTAACCACAGATTCCTTGGCCGATTTTTGACTATTTCTGTTCAATTTGCCTTTTGAATTTTTCTTTGAAGCGGTATGAATTGCCTCGTCGTCCATGTCATCGTCGAAGATTTCCCGACCATCCTCCACATACCCGGCACCATCTGATATAAAAATTGTTTTATTTTAATTAAATAAATAAATAAGAGCTTGATATTTATTATTACGTAGCGTAACTCAAATGTTATGATTCCCGTCCAAACATACCGTCATCCTCAATCCAATCATCATCCTGACGTTCCAACACTCTCTTCGAATATTCCTTTTCGTCGACTTCTTCATAGACATTTTCTAGCTTTGATTCCTCATATTTATGTTTATTACCTTTTAACTTCCTAAGCTTATCAAAAGCAGCTGAACGTCCGAGTTTGTCTACTTTTTGGCGCTTAACTCTTCCACCAGGCGAGTCTGCAAAATAGTCAACATTAATGATTATAATAAATCATATAGGTCAACTTAGAAAAACATAAAGACTCATTACCATTTATATCCGCCATCTTTCACAATATTTCAGAACTCATTCATAACAATAATCTGTCAAAATTCAACACTATAAAATCCACAGAAATAACTATACGATATAACCACAAATGCAACTTTCCGCGGGAAATATACAGACTACTACCGGAAGTAACTGATATATGACTCAAAAACATTAATAATCAATTTTCGATATGCAAACTTTCAAAAATCTTGTTTAAAAGATATCGCAATAATTTAAAATATTTATTTTTGCATATATGGTTTAATACATTTTCTAATCCATAATCATATACTTTAAGTTGACTAATTTGTATACATGCAGCAAAATCTCGTTACAACAAATTCTCGGGGAACGCGAATCATTTCGCTGTACTGAAATTTTGTTCAAACGAATATTGGTCAAAATTACTTCACAAGGTCCATTATTTGTTCAAATAAGTTCCACTGCACTTCTATAACATTCTGTAGTAGTTATTTAGTTTATTGCAAATTTTAATTAATAACAAATTAAATTCCAAAATACTAGTTACTCGCTGATTACCGTAAATACCAGCGTAAAATGCGCACTTTTTTCGAAATATTTGAGTTAAAAATTAGGATGCGTGTTATACAGTGGCGTACCGAGGGGGGGGGGGGCACCGGGCCCGTGCCCCCCCCCAAAAATAAATTTGGGCAATTCATGTTTTGAAAGAGGATTTAGGCAACCAATTTAAACAACATTCGTTGCGTTACATGCGAGAAGGAATAAATTTGAATGTAGAACATTAATTATTCGCATATTAAAATCACAGAATCATCGTAGGTGTTCGAGACATGAAACAACGTACGCATAAATAATGGAAGTTTGTTTTCCTGCCATAGATTTTTTAATACACGTCGAATCGATCAATAGATCGGCTTTTAAAGGTGTGTTTACACTATGTGAGCACGAACGAAGAATATCTTGTAAATTATGGCAATATGCCATTATGGTATTAACTCTACTTCGATTCACAAAAGGAGATATCTGGCTTAACAACGGTATAGGTGGCTTATAAACTGTATTGGTGGCTTAAACACTGCATTTGAAATTTAGATATATTGAGAGAAATGAAAAAGGCAACAATACTTTCTCTATCTACGTATATAGAGAAAGTAAAAATTCATATGAAGCAAATGATTTAGTGGAATTTTATTCGATTCTATATGCCGCAATACTTTCCAAAAATTAGCCGATTTGTCTCACAAATGATTACGATATTTGGATGCGATTACATTTTCGTAAAAAGTTCTTACGAAAGACATTCGCAAAATCTAATTTGCTGACGAACATTTTCACGATGTTTTAAGAATTTTTGTGACGAATATTGCTGTTAAAATAACTTATATCCCACAAAATCTGAAGGTTCCCAATGTTCACATTGACATTTAATTCAAAATATGTAATAGCATTGTTTTTCCAATACTACTATTTCTTATTAGTTACTGGCAGGGCTGGACTTTGCATAGGCCAGCTAGGGCCGCCAATTCCAAGAGATCCGCCAGTTACAGAGGCCGCTGCTAGTACTTACATACCTGTGCTAGATAAGGACTTGTAAAAATAACAGTGATCGAGTAAATGGAATTATCATTAATTCTGCCACACTTGCTCTTCACAAAATTCCAAAAGCGTTTCTTTTCTCACACATTCCTTCAAGCTTATCTTACTATCCCATCCCCTATTTCGACCGAACGTTGACCGTAGGAGGAGGGAGATGGTCTCGGGTCCCTTACTTGGGTCTTTCTCTTTTCTCCACACGAATGGGCCAAAGGAAATGACCCCTTTAATAGTTTCCAGATGTAGGAATGTTTCCTAGTCCTTTTTGAAAGAGGGAAACTATTCGAGAGGATTAGTCTCATTTGGTTTCTCTTTGAAACAACATCAATAGTTTAAGTTCGTATGTTTCGTGTAGACTGAACACTGGATAATTCGTTTGAAAATACGCAAAGGTGATTAAGATATTCTTCTGAAATAATTAATTTTCATGGTTTGATCTCAACATTTTACGTTGATCACGAGTGTTTCTCTACAGACGAAGGGAACAGCTTCGGAAGTTCTTGGTTGCCGACAAATTCTTTTTCCCGGATACTTTCCCAAAACGGCCACTTTTTGCAGTACCCAATTAGCAGTATTTGGTAAGTAAAGCTAATTATTTTATGATGCGGAATTTTGTTTAATTTTCGTTGTTATTAATAATGTCCTTTAAGAGACTGAAAGCCCTTCCGTAATGTAACTGGATGATTTTGATAAAGTAATTTAAACTAAACTTATAAAAACTTTAATAAAATGTTATCGTAATTTCATTTATTAGAAGAACACATTGAAACAACACCGTTAGTAGAATTACCAGTACTCACATCAGCTTCATCTATATCCTTAACAGAAACTCGGTTTGAAAAGTCAGAATCATGTAAAATTAACAGTAGTGATATTGGTCTGTGGCCAATGCCTCTGATTGATAATCAGCTAGTCTTTGTAATTGATAAAGGTCCAAACAGGGATAGTAACTTTGACTTTCCTGTGAATGAGAGTAATAGGCGTTTTTCTGTATAATTGTAAACCCGGAAACTTTTAAATGGTGAATTCATCGATCGTCGTTGGCTAGTTTGTTCTTAAAAACTTGACTGCCTTTTCTGCTTCTTTTGCAAGTTGTTTTCTGATTTTAGAAACAAAATTTCAAATTCTGGATTCAAAGATTGGAAATATCTTTCTATATTGATTATTTTTATTACATATATTACACGCTAAATTATTTTTTATGATAATATGAATTTCAATTATTAATTATTCTGCCCGCGAATATGTTATTCCATATTACTGTTGAAAAATAAATACTGTAAATTTTTATTTGAAAATATAACTATTATATATTTAAAAGGTTAAAATTTGTGCATATTTTCAGTAAACTGTGTCCAGGTGTCACGTTTCCACGGAATAGCCGTTCTTATTCATTGAAAAAAGTGTTAGTCTCATTTGGCCACTACATTTACGAGGTAAAAGTTCACTTAAAATTGTAAAATTAAAAGTTTTAAGTCAATAGCATTAATTTTTCTCATGCTAAGTATTACAATTATAAGAAATAATTTATTCAAAAAATATTTAAAGGGGCAATGGATGATAAAGGAAAATCGGAAATAGGAACGATATTCAAGCATTTGACCAAAAAACCAAAATTGGAAAACAGGATAGTCCTATCAAAATCACCCGAGACAGGTGAAAACTTGCAGACTGCATCGAATAACACTACTGGAACATTAATTAAATCAGATATCGCGGCTTACAAGAGCTTACTTATAAATGAAGATAAAGTGGATTTTATACAGAATTTGTGGAAACCAGATGATCTTTTTCCATTTCCGTATATGACTGAAAAAAATGGAAAGAAAAGAAAATTTCAATTGCAATGGTTGCACAGATATGATTGGCTTGCTTATTCGAGACTAGATATAGGTTTTTGTAAATATTGTTGCTTATTTGCGCCAATATAAATTGGTAAAAGTAAATCTCAACCTTTAGGTCAACTCGCATCAAGTGGGTACAATAATTGGAAACATGCAGTTGAAACATTTGAAGCTGAGCCTGAGAAAAATGAAGGTAATTTCCATGCAATCCTTAGAGCAAGGCTAGAAGCTGGTGACACCGATTTAAAAAATCACTTTAAACAATGCGGGCGAAACAGTACCTATTTAAGCGCCAACATCCAGAACCAAATAATAGAAATTTGTAATGATTTGATTCTGAAAAGACTTGTTAAAGAAGTAAATGATGCAAAATGTTTTGCTATTTTAGCAGATTAAACAACAGACATTTCAACAACTGAGCAATTGACATTATGCGTAAGATACTTAGATAAGGAAATTAGAGTTTGCAAAAATTTTTTAGAGTTTGTTCCAGTTATCGACACTAGTGGAAAAGGTTTGGCTTCTACCATTATAGATAGTTTACCAAAATTTGGTATTGATATTTCCTACCTTCGAGGTCAGGGGTATGATGGTGCTGCTTCCATGAGTGGCAAATTTGAAGGTGTTCAGGCACATATACAACAACAGCTCCCACAAGCATTATATGTACATCGCACCTCGCATTGTTTAAATTTAGCCATTGGAAACAGTGCAAATAATCAAGATATAAGGAATTGCTTAGGAATTATTGGAAAATCATACACCTTTTTTAACACTCCAAAGCGATTAAATATATTATCAAAAAAATTAGCGAGTGTATTCCCAATTGTAGGCATCTATGATTGAAGCAGATGTGCCCAACTAGATGGATAGAGCGTCATGATTCTGTCATGGTAATGGTGGAACTTTTAGATGCAATTTACTTAGCGCTCGAAGAAATAAGTGACTGGAATGACAAAGACACTTCATGTACAGCACAGATTCTTCAGAATGCAATATTCCAAGGAAAATTTTTGGTGTCTTTGTATAGTATACAAAAACTGTACAGTTATACGCTGCCATTAAGTAGAGTATTACAAAGTGAAAACATTGACTTAATTTCCGTAATACATCTCGTTGAAGATGTAAGTAACATCTGCTCTAAAATGTATCCGAGGAAACGCTGATACAAACTTTGCAAATATTTTCAAAGAGGCAACAGAAAAAGTAGGAGATTTTGGGGTTGAAATTACAATACCGAGGATATCGAAATATCAAAAAAATAGAAATAATATTCCTACTGAATCAGCGGAAGTTTATTACAGGCGATCTATGTTTATTCCATTTTTGGATTGTCTTGTGACACAATTAGAGACGAGATTCTTGGCTCATAAAAGTATTTTTAAATCCTTCATGTGCCTCCTTCCAAAAGTATGCAGTTCTACATCAGACGTAGATAGCCTATCAACTTTGGCAAAATTTTATTCCGTGGAAGTATGCGATTCAGTCTTAGAGAGTGAACTAAAGCTTTGACAAAAACGGTACGAAAACAGGATACCCCCTACAAATGCATTAGAAGCATTAATGCAATGCAATCAAAATATATATCCAAACATTCATTATTTATTAAAAATATTTGCAACTCTCCCGGTATCAACTAGCACAGCAGAGAGAACATTTTCAACGTTAAGAAGAATGAAAACGTGCTTGCGAAATTCCATGGGACAGGAAAGACTGAATGGTTTAGCGCTCCTCAACATTTATAGGGAAATGGAATTGCTCCCCAAAGACATATTAGATGAATTACAAAAAAGACCGAAGATTAGATATAAAATTGTAATTGTGTTACCCAATTAATTTTTATTTTATGTTTTAGTAAACAAAACCTATAAATATTAATTTCATTATATGAAAAATCGAAAGATTTATATTCAAATTCAATGTTAATATACATATTTCTATGAGAAACTGAGAATGTTTGTTCTAAATAACAGATAAATTTGTAACCAACATTGTTTTTTATTTTATATGTTTTTATGAATGCCTATATGCAGAGGCTGATTTATGCATAGGTGCTAGCTGGGGACCTTGTATTTTTTATGACAACTTATTTTTTTTATTTGTAAATCAACGTATTTTCTTTTGGCTGTAGTAATATAAATGTTGTAATTTTTAAATTAAATATATTTTATCCACAGGATAATAAATGTGTTGTTAAAAATATGTATTTTCATACACTAAATCAATGAGTTTCATTCTAAATATACCACTGCCTATGCATATGTTTGTTTGTGAATACATTGCATGTGTGTGCATGTTTACATATAAAAATGTAAACATGGAAATGAGTGTTCACCATTGTGGGCCCCCCAAACAAAAATCCTGGGTACGCCTATGGTGTTATACGAGGGTACATAATCTTCCTATTTTCATTTGACCCCATATTTCCACAATTTCGGCACAGTAAATACTGCCCGGGTATCCTCATAATTTTATTGGTAATTTTTACGAAAAGTAAGATAGATAATAGTTAAAATTTATTAATTAATTTTACAAACATTCATTAATTAGATATGAAAAGAATGAATTCAGTATTTATTCATTTTAAAAGCCAAGAAATACTTCGTCACCGGACCATTCTTCTTCGATGTTGTTATCAGAATCGGCATCTTACGCATGACGTCACCCTACATCGGCGCCCGGCCTGGTGATACGTGATTTATTCTTGATTCTTAGTCTGTAGTTAATTATGGTTATTTGCTATCGTGTTTACGTGCTCCAGAGTGTTCTAATAAGGGTAAAACTGAAGGTTGGGCGAACCCGTCCACCTTAGGCGTGACAAAAACGTATGTAAAAAATAGGATTATCGTCATTCCTTCATTTTATTAGCTCAAAGAATGTCATATGCCATACTATAAAATTAATATAATTCGATTTATTGTGTATATCCAAATATCACCTTGTAAGTAAACATAGAGTATGTAATGATTGAGTTAGCTGACGATCTTTTGGAACGTTATTGGAAAATTTCATTTCGCACTTATATTATGTTACCAATTCATAATACCAATAATTCGATCATTGCTTTAGAACAGGTTACACCATCTACATTATTCTGGAACGGTAACGCCAAAAAAAATCTGTGCGCACTATACGCGGGTATATAGAAAAATCATAGATTACGAGGCTGAAAACCCCCCTGCGCATTATACGAGGGTGCGCACTATACGCGGGTATTTACGGTAGCACGATAAATCAAAGGAAGTGAAAGAACATTTTTGAAGCAGGGAAGTTTGCCTAATTTTCCGATTATTGATGTCTTCATCTTTTCAGTTCCTGATGAATATCAACGAAAAAGTCTAGTCAATCGTTGCTTGCCTTCAGTGCCTCCTCTACAGCGAACACACTAAATGGCAAGTGTACCATTCGATAACATATGGTAAGACATTCTTGTCCCATCGGCTTAAAAATATCATCTGAACTGTATTCATCAACCAACTTGTTAATTTCTCATGTATGCCATTCGTTTGCCTTATCTAGTGGAATGTAATTTACTTACGCGAAGATTAATTTTGATGCAGTTCCATATCGTTACCGAAATCTGTTGAGCCACCCAAAGCATGCCGTGTCCGAGCAGGTTTGCTAATTCAATCGTCTTTGCCGATTGAGTGTACCAATTACAGGAATGTTTCTAAAGTGAACATTTTGCAACCATTGAAAACTCTTTTTGCTTTAAATTATTCCAAATTAACCTTCCTTGATGAGGAGTCTGCAAAAGAAATGAAAAGGTTATTAAGACTCTCAGGAAATCATTTATTCATAAACTAATATTTTATGCATACTTATTTGATTTCAAAAAGATTTTGTTGTACTGGATTTTTCATAATAAGTAATAACGTTCTAACAAGATTTTAAAAAACACCATTACTAAGGGAAGTTGGCCAGAACTTGGAAATATTTTCATTATAATGAAATTTTGTTATAATGGTATTTGTTGTAACGAGGTTTTGTTGTACTTTCTAGGGGTGGGTGAAACTTACTTTTTTATCTAGATCACCAGTCTCACTCACTCACTCACATTGGTGCACAGGTCGCATTAAGGCACCATACCTAATCCATAGACAGCATTTCATACTTTCTCAGTCCTGACACCTTCCATATACTTTGTACATTCACTCTCCCATTCCAAAAGAGGGAAAATTACCCCAATCCTTTGGTGCAGCCTTAAACCAATTATTTATAAAAATTCGGCATCAAGATTTAAGTCCTTTGAACATGCAAAAAGCATGCTGGCAGCAGGAAGAACATTCTTCTGTGTCCCAAATGTGTAGGGTTTTTATAAATGGGAATGAGCAATAATCCACGGATACTTTAAAAGCACTGATTTCATAAACTTCTTAAACCTTTTAAATTATTTACCAACATTTGCATGAGATATTTTCTAACTAAGAAATACATTTGAGTTTGCACCATTTAGCATAAAGTACCCTATCTGCCCAAATACAAGCCGATATTTTATGTCCATGAAAAATCATGAAATAAATCGCCTCTGCTTAAATGCGAGTATGCATATGTATCATTAAGAATAGTAAGCAATTTGTATTGTTTTTCATTACCCATTAAAAGAAGTTTCTATTAGTTTTACTTAGCTATTGTAGTTAATGCTATGGCCATTGTGATGTTTGTATGCAAGTTAAAACCTCATTCATGGAATCAATTAAAATTGCATACATTGACTATGCAGACGATTATGCAAAATGTGATGACAGCTTTTGATGTTCAACTGTTTGAATTTCGGTAAAACTTTACATGGAACATGTATAATTATAAAAATGCAATTTCTTAAGGCAATGTATATGCTAATTTCATCGGACATAGACTTGGATTAAAAATTATTTTGGCGAGGTCGCTATTGTTTTATTTGGCCTTTTGTGAAGAAGTTGAATGAAATAATTGTCACTGAATGTGGAACATTATTCATCAATGCGAAATTATTAATTGGAGTATTATTTCAAAATGTCAACAACTAAACCATTTTCCACTCTTTTCTTCTATCTTGAATAATGTATTCTAGGCCATGCATACATGCCCTGCACACTTCAGCATAAATCTACGAAATTTAATGCTGGAAGTTTTTGGAGGGTCAGCTTAAATCCGGGGTTGGCCTCGATTGGGGCAGATACAGTAACTTACTTCGCGGGAAGCCACCCTGGAATGTCACTATAAAATGTATAACTTTATTTACCTAGCTTGTTTACAATATTTAATATCTCACTTTCGTTAGTTGGATTCAAATATAATGAGTGTAAAGCAGTGGTGTCCAACAGAATTTTCAGGTTCGCCACACTTGTGGCAAATGGACCAGCCTTTTCGCCACATGATACAAAATATAAATATTAAAAGTAGGACTTAATTTAAATAAAAGATTATAGCGATATTCAATAATGATTTAAATTATTTATTAGTCAAATTAATCATTAAATTCAAACACTAAATTTTAATATGATACTTGACAGTTCATTTGTCCACGTAGTGCACTGAAATTTGGCATAGAATCCACACTATGTACCAGTGGCTGCCGGGGGTGAGAAGGTGCAAATCATGATTGTATATACTGTAACCTTGTTTTTGTGTAGTCCTATTTAAAAAAATAATATTTTGTATTATGTAGCAAGGGATGTTAAGCAGTTAGCCCCCTTGGTGCTTTTCATAAAGAGTAGGCTAATGCCAGCATCGGGTTTCCCTCCTCCCTTCTGTGTGTACATAGTTGATGACAGTGCAAAATGACTTAAAAATCAATTACTACTTACTACTCGGGACACATGGGAGGTGATGAAAGATCACTCAAGATCAAGTTTTTTGCAACTAAAAAACTTGTGAGAAGGTAAGGGTATTCATAAATATGCTGTTATCTATCATCTAGTGTTGTTTTTGTAGACTATTTAGTCATAGCAGACATAGTATATAATGGAAGGCGTTCCACTGCAGCTGCCATCGTAACATTGTGCAGAAATGTGAAAGACGTTCGTGTACGTCGCCTGCACAGACTATCCACCAAAGACATAACCAAATGTCTTTAACATGCTAAGTGTTAAACAGACAATGCCATCATTTAATTATACTGCAAAAAGGTCATATGACAACCAATGACATCTCAAAAATAAATCCAGAGAAATCTGGAAAATAATTAACATCTCTAAATTTCTCAGTCCGTTTAACTGTCTTCAAAATTAAGGATACTCAGGTATTATTATTTCAGACTTATCACTATTGCCTTCTAACCAATGATCAACTTACCCATCAACCTCTATGTTCACAACCATCAGATCCTGCTGATTATCTAAATATGTATCCAAATTTTCCTAAGTCACTCACCTTCCCATGAAAATGTACTTAAATATATCATACATCATTTAGGTGCCAAATAAAGGTTTGGTATTGATGATATACCAAACTTTGTCATTTCTCACCATTTCAAATCAACCATTTTGTTTCTTATCAATGATTCTCTGCAATCTGGTGTTTTTCAATCAATGCTCAAAACGTCCAAACTTCAACAAATATTCCATAGGCTAAATTCAACCAAAGATCACATAGATACAAAGGTCTACTTTGAGCACAAAAAGAAATTTGCAAGTTTAGTTAAGGATGCAAAAAGAAGTTTCAATATCAATTTAATGAACTCCTCCAATAACAAAACCCAATGAGTCTGGAACATTATAAAAAATCTCCATCTTTGTCTAAAAAGTTTTTCCTATCAATGCAATTTATATTAATGGAGAGATAGTGTATAATCCATTATCTATAGCCAATGAACTCAATGATTATTTCCTGGGGGCTATTAATAACCTATTAAACTCTATTCAGGTGATATTCCAACCACATCCTATTCAAATGTTGCTTCAATATTTCTCCATCCTATAGATGAACATGAAATTAAATTATCATCAAGTCTTGTATATAACTCTTGTATAATGCATACCACTTTTTGAGCCCATGCTCCAAGAATCTCATGTATAACACACTCATAATCCATGGCATCATCTAAGGAGTGATTCCATAAAATTATTTAAAGCAGTGGTGGGCAATCTACAGCTCGCAGGCCACATCAAGCCCTCGAGGCCATTGTATCCAGTCTGCAAAACTAGAGTTCATTAAATTTCTTACTAAAATTTCATTATTGTAATATAAAATAGGGCTAAGAAATCTTTTCTGCATATGCCTCAATGACAAGAAATTGTTTGAGGAAATAATAATTGTATGTCAAATGCATACTCGTTTCACCAGTTTGGCATGTGACTGTTAGGGTGAGTTTACTGCACTAGTCAAGCTCCTGGATGAGACTCCATTTTTGCAAGGATAGACTGGGCCATGCATAAATTTAAACACTCATAACTGGTGATGTTGCTCGTTACCTGCATGACAACTGATATTAGCCAATTCCAGAGTCAAGTGGATTGAACAGGTTGAAAAAATATCCACAATACCATCTGTATTCCCACAAATTCAAAGTACATTAGTAACAAGCATAGAAAAATGGTGATGATACATACACTTAACCATCCATTTCAAAGAAGAAATCTGGGTTATACCACAAGTTTTCTGGTTCTCAGCACTCCCAACTTTTAGCAATAAAAGGCCGCTTATTCTGCAAGTTTAAAATTTCGTTGAAAGGACAACACTTACAGTCAGTAGAACAAATTAAACAAAATACAACAGCGACACTGAGGAACATTATAAAACATGACTTCTAAAAATGTTTCCAAGTGTGGGAGAAGAATATGCCTCAGCAAGGAGATTATTTGGATAGTTACTATGTTAAGATCTATTTCAAATCAGTGATTTTACATAACATCATTCTGGGAACTTTTGGGTTGCACCTTGTATTTTTTCTAATTTGCCCTCATGCATCCAAATAAGGGAATGAACAAGAAAAAGAAATGCATCAAATTTAATAATAAAAATTTATTGAACACAAAATCTTGAAAATATCACAATTGCTGCAAAATTAAATTAATTCTTTTATAAATAATACAAAGATATATTCAGCATTACAGTCAAACTTTTCACATTTCATGAATATAAATCACAAAAAGACTTCTGACACACAGACAAATGACAAAATTATAATAGATTCATTTTTTTAATATGTTGCAGCACTTTCTGTACAGAGTTTAGATGTACTGATACTTGTTGTTATTGTATTTCTGCAAAAAGCATCAATTGTATATATGGAATTTTTTCGTTGTATAACAAGAATCTAGGGAATAATTAGTCATGTAATGCAAGCCTATAAAAATTGTAATCCAGGATCTGATTAGAGATTGATTTTGTGGTATTTAACTGATATCAGGTGCTATTTAAACTTACTTTAACCATAAATAATAGAATGGCTAAAAGATTTAATAATTATATTGAAACTCATGTTCAAGTTTTAATTGAGAAATATTCTAAGTCAAGGGTCACTGAACTTTCTGCTATGACTACATGAGGCTTCAGATATAACTGAGCAGGATACTTATGACATCTAATATGAATGGTATGAATTTTTCTGTGTGATAGTGTTGAGAATATTTTAAAATGCATATATGTACCATTCACCTATATTATAAAAATATACCATGTTACATTCATATACTCAAAAATTTTCATTCCAATTTCAATATTCGGTTCTAATGAATTCCCTTGCTGGCACAGATACATGTTTTAAAGGCCAAACAAAATTACTGAACAGGCCTTAGTTGGATGAATCCTGCCCCTAGTGATAGATACTAAAGAACAAGAGTTTGATTTATATAAACGAATTTTACTCACAAGAGCGTATATTAACAATAATTCATGACTAGAATGAGCCCTTATGAAAGGCAATCTCTTCCTAAGAGTACAATAACCTAATCGTTAATTATTCGATGAATTTGCATATGGAAATTGCAAAGTAAGGAAAAAATGTAATAGAAATTAAAGAACCCATTCAACTGAGTATAAATTCTAGTATTGCATGTGTAATTTTTTATCCACTTTCCCAAATAGTTAAAGACCTTTGTAAGCTTTCCCTGGAATCAGATTGTGAGCAAGGGAAAAGGACACTGATTTGGTCCCGGCATTACCAAGGAATGCCATAGAAGACACCCTCTTGTCACCTTCACTTCTGTTTGGATGCGAGAATGAGCCTCGAAGGATGCCTCCCCCAGGAGAAGAGCCATGGAACCCTCTTGAGCTGACCGTTTGAAAAGCTGGTGAATCAGAAAATTTGGACTTCTTCTGTACTTTAGGATGGACATATGACGTGATTGTGTTCATCCTACATTATATGAAATAAAGAGAACACACGTGAGCCACAGGGATGACTGAAATAAGCAAATTATAAAGTAAAATTACTGGTCATTACAAACTGATATTTTATTCATATTTCCTATTTTTTCTAAACACAACAGAATGTCAACCCGGCCAGGAATTGACTTTGGCAGTGGCAAATAATCAAAGGTGTTATTTTTTTGGTGACAGGTCAGTTGCGTCCCGGGCATTTGCATCCCCCGGACATTGGCATCCCTAGACATTTGCATAGTAAGAAAACTTACAATTTTAGTTACATTTCTAGTATTCAAAACATTACTAATTCTTTCCAGGTCGGATTCTCTGTATGGTAAAAGCCTATGAGTCTATCTACCTCTTACTACTATCGAAAGACAAGTTTCTCGATATGATGAGTTCGGTGAAAAATATTATTATAATAATTAATATTGAGTAGGTGTTGAACGAAAGTTTTTAAATAATTGTACCAAAAAACAATTGTGCTATAGATATAATAATTAAAAATCAATTAATTATATATAATATGTATAATAAAAAGTGTAAACTTGAGAAATTTATTTGTAAAATTACTTTTATAGTCAGTAGGCTCCATTTCTTAGGTATAATCAAGTCCAAAAACCATTATTTAATTCAATAAACTCATGGATTAAATTATCTAGAGATAGAATTTTTTACATAGGACATATAAAAAATAACATTAAATAATTCATGCATATATTTATAAATTTTATAAACATATTGTACCATTTAACATATTAGTTTTGAAAAATATCGCCCAAGCTATTTTAAAGCAGGATCTACTTAAGAGGAGATTGTGAGCCTTCCTTATAAACTCTTCTAGCCACCAATTCCAGTGCTTTTTTTAAGAACAGCCAAACCATGCCCGATTTCTTTAGAAGCTATTACGGAGCACTTTACCTGGAATAGTATTTCTTCTGGCACCCTTATTTCCCTATTCCTCGGTTCCTTAATTTACCATTGTTGCAAATTTATCCTCTGGTTTTTACCCTAACATTCCCTTTCTCTCACCTCTTATCTAATTCCTAATTTTTATTCATTGTTTTTATTTCTCTTTTGACTGATAATTCCAGCCCACTTGTGGATCTGAATTGTGAACTCATTTTGACAAACATCTAAAATATTTCCCCCTCTTGTAATGATGCTATTAACCTATCTGAACCCCCACTGCGAGTAAAGGTGTTTACGAGTTCTTGGGCTCTACTGTTAGAGCCTTCCCAACTGACAAAACAGTTTGAAATCTCCTTAAAATACAGTTACTGAGTAATCTCCTATTTCTGATGGATGATCAGATAAATTCTTTAGTATGAATAGATCCTTACTCGGGTAGGCTCCAATGACATCTAATGATTTTGTTCTAATAGTTCCAAAAACATTTTTTAGGCATAACATGCATACCTAATTACTTTTGTTCCTTCCCCTTCACTTTCCCTTTTTTCATTTATATAAGATGAAATTCTATGAGACTTTGCTTATTGATGGTGTGACGTCGAAACTAGCATCATGAAGTGAAGTGTTCCAACATCGATTAACTTTAAGCAACTCAGTTGCTGCCTACAATTATTAATACATATTTGGCGAGTGTTCTTTCCCTTCCATAATTATTTAAAGATGATTTTATGTTCATAGTTCATATTTTATTATATTTTCTCTAATTCCTTTTCAAGTTTGCTTAAAAGAAGTTCATGTAAAAGTTACCCTTTAAATTTAAATTTTTTTTTTTCAACTGATTTGCAATTCCTATTGATAATTTTCTCATAATTTCTCCTTTTGTTTATAATTGTATTGTCTTGATATTTGCATTCTTTTTGGTTGACAAACATATGAAATGCGTTTAATATAACATATCTCTTCATTTTTTATTTTTCAGAAATTAAAACCATGCCACATTTCTTGAAATCTAGCAGAGGCAGAAAGAAACTTGTAGACGATGAAAATTATATGTATCACTATCACAAGAGAAATAAAGATGGTACAAAAATTTATTGGAGATGTGCAGTGCGATCATGCGGAGCAAGAATTCATACAGATAAGAATAATGAAATAACAAACCGGGTCAATGAACATACTCATGGTTCTTTTAATTCTCAAGTTAGAGTACAGAAAGCAATGTTTGATCTGAAAGGATACACATTAACATCATCAAAACCATCTAGAGATCTCATTGCAACATCTTTATCAAAACTTAATGAACATACTATGGCAGATATGCCTTCCACATCTGCGATTGGAGGTAAAAAGCAGAACAAGCACCTCCCATACCAAGGCAGAGGTTTGGCTTTGAAATTCCGGAGGAATACTCTACTCTCTCCAAAGGTGAAATATTCCTTTCAAGTGTCAGTGGCATTGATGGCGAACAACGAATTCTAATATATGCAACTGAGCAGGGTTTGGATGACTTGGTCCGCCCAATTTCTAAAGGAAAGTAGTTAACTCAGATATTCCTCGACAAATTGTCAATTTAGTGAAAAAAAAACATTTTCCAAATTTCTTAGTTATACACCTTTCAATTTTCAACTATCACAACACTACTGAAAAAATGATTTTGAAGAAATGATCTTTGATTCAACACATTACCATCATCTCTTTTTCACATAAAACTTAAAACAGCTTCATTAATATACAGGGTGTCCCAGGAGGAAAGGTCAATATTCTGGGAGGTGATAGTATCTAACTACTACTACTAAGAAAAAAGTTCGTATGGACAAGTGTCCTATTCCAAACAGTTTCCGAGATAGAGCTATTTGAATGTACAGTTGCAAAATTATTGATAAGAAAGAGATATTATGTACTGTTGCTAATATTTATTGTTCAAGTGAAAAATTTGCTACAGTTTATAATAAATTTTCGAAAATTTCACCATCAACATTAATGCACTTTTCAACTCGTGTGAGAACATGGCGTGTTGCTCGTCTGAGTTCATCTTGACGTTCCTTTACACAGGCAATAGCACCCATTATGCGATCAAGCAGTTCGTCTCACATATCCACTTTTCTTGAGTATACTTCACTCTTCATCCAACCCCATAAACAAAAATCTAACGGGGTTAGGTCTGGAGATATTGGTGGCCAGTGAATGGTACTGTCACGACCAATCCACCGATTAGGGAAAGTGTCATTTAGATGTTGCATCACAATTCAGGTATAATGAGGAGGGGCTCTGTCATGCTGAAAGTACATGGCAATCCATGTAGCCAAAGGAACATCCTCTAGTTGTTGTACGTAATATCTCTTTCTTATCAATAATTTTGCAACTGTACATTCAAATAGCTCTATCTCGGAAACTGTTTGGAATAGGACACTTGCCATACAAACTTTTTTTCTTAGAATGACCGATACTATCACCTCCCCTAATATTGACCTTTCCTCCTGGGACACCCTGTATATAAGCAGGGTGAATATCTTTGGCAAGGAGTATGAATTTTTGGCTTAAATTAAAAACACACAGCTCTATAATGAGGCCAATACAGTCACTTAATTATCTTACCCACTATAGCCCCTTGATTCTGGTGTTGATATCCATGGTTTTGATGTATTCGATGTTTCAACTGTTGCCACTGATTTTATCAGAGACGGCTTTGCTCTTAATGGATGGGAGGCATTTGATGAAAATGATCTGGATGTAGAAGGAACTGACACATCTTTTTGAGATGGACTGGACAAATAGTCATGAGTTTCTAAGGAAAAAATATGAATAAATGTGATAAACTCCACCAACAAAAGTCTGATTTTATGGTTATCCATTATAAAACAGAAAAAAGAATTACACTTACTTCAGTATCTCCATAAATTACATTTTTGTGACCAGTTATACACTAACTACTGACTGCATCATCAAACAATTAAAATGTTCAATATTGAACATATATTGGAATGCGATCAAATAAATTTGATGTTTGTGGGTGCCATCATGTTGACCGAGTTGAGTATGACTTTCCAGGGTTTGCCCAAAGCCTTGAAATGTGTTTAACCCGGGTAACAATTAAAACTGAGCTGAGTTTACAAGAGTCAAGTCATGGTTGCCTTCTGGCTTATTTTTTCACAAGTCATAATGATTCACTGGCCTAGTATTGTGTTTCTCTGATGGATGCAGAAAATTTGGATAGTTTTTTTCCTCTTAGTTTATTGCCATTGATGAAACTATGTTCAACAATGGTTAATCTAGAGAAAAAATTGATTATATGTATATGAAAAGATATTTATAATATTTATAAGATATTTATAAATAAACTAGCATAATTGTCCATCAAATATGATGGGTTAGTGTGGATTAAGTATTAAATTTAAGGCACTTCACATTCTTCGTCATTTTCTCTCTTCCTCCCTCCCAATCTCCCCCTCTCTGGAAAAATAGACTTCCTAGTCTCAATCTCACTCTAATGAAGACCATTATCAATCTATCTCTCCCTCCTTCTGTCTCCCTTTTTCTTCCTCTCTCTCTCCTTCTCTCTCACCTATTAAAGCATTCAAAGCATGCTTTCCTTAGGTATATAACATAAGGATTGAGATGACAATAAAATCTCGAGATTTAATAATGATACAGTCGGCAAGGCAACATATCATTAAAAAGCTTAAATTTTTCCTATAAAAATGAATTAAACATATTACTTGGGTGATTTCGAATTGTAGGCAAAATATGATGATAAGAATAAGAAATGTTATTTGTCATTAAAACGGTTTAGGTCCAAGGAACGTATGTTAATTCTTTCTAATCAATTTTTGTGTTTTCATATGGGAAACAGAAATTATCTACTGGGGTCGAACCTGGATCTTTTTCGGGAATTTTTTTCGTAAATGGGTTTTACTATAAAAAAAGCACACATTCCTACCAATTTTCAATCTTCTACCTACTTGGGAAAGTTTGTAAAAAATAGCATTACACTCAGTCATTAACAGTTCATTTTAGTTGAGCATGACTGAATTTCTTAGCTCATAATATAAAGGGATTATTTATCTTGCCTCATAGGTAGCTAAACATTCCTCAGGGCCAAATGCTGCTTCTATAATTTGTCTTAAGTTCGCAAATATCATTTTCAATCAATGATACAAACTTTTTAAATAACTATGTTTTCATATAAAAAAACTAAAAGTTTCACATGATATAAATGACCAAATTTTCTAAAATCTGCTTGTTTTGTAATATGAAGCCATAACGAATATTTATTTTAAAGATGGTGTCACAAATTCCATGCAATAATTCTGACTGCTGTTAGAGGTGATATGTTTATTACACATGATAGCTGGACATGAAATGAAAACAAGGGCTTTCCAATACGTCAGTTCCCAAGTCATAATGACTAAGGAATCAAGACTTGACTATGGCTGTGTAACAGTACACTTAAATGGCAGTTAAAAGAGGTACAATTGACTCCCGATTATCCAGGATTGGATTAACCAGGACGTTAAAAAATAATATATGTATGTATGAAAATTATTTGGGATACGAGAAGGTGGCTGCTAAAAAACGATGCAACAGCGTAACAAAAGCCAGGATGACGGGTGATATGCAGCGTGGAGGCATGAATAGGAGGGGGTGAAAGACACAGGAGAGAGATACATAGTTGCTGTTGCTATTTGTGTATTAGAAATACACACTATTACAATGTATTTCATGTAGAGAAACATGCAGATAGCACGTGAAAACACTATCCTCTCTCACTGAGGAAATCAGGATTTTTTGTTCAAGAGTTCACTGTATTTTCATACGTCATAGTGGGTGCATACGTTATTTTGTTGTTTTTGCATAATTTGAAAACTCTTAAACGATCACATCGAAAGTAAAAGGGTTGTTCTTTCTATGGAACAGAAACAAGACAGACCTCATCACTTCAATTCAATTATGACAAAAAATTAAAAACAACATTTTTCAGGCTATAAGACACACTTTTTTCCAGAAAAATGATTCCCAAAATCAGCCTGCATCTTATAGACTGAAGGTAAGATTATATTAGTGTCTTCAGTATTACACTCATGAATCCAATGATTCCCAAAATGGAATAATTGACAGCCATTCGAGGCAAAACATTAAAATATACATTATTTATAAATAATAGTGAAAATATTATTAATGTATACATTAAAACTTTATGCAACATGAATACCAACAATGCATTTTCATCATTGCACTTAATTATGTGTTCCCTCATAGTGATTACAATTTTGGTGCGTTTACAATGTTATTCATGTTTTAGTTCCTAATGAGCCTGATGAATAGCACGATTACTGTCATGGAGCATTAGAATTCAGTTCGATGTCATAAAAATGTTATACATATCTAAGATAAATACTATTACATGTACTGGTACTGCCAATGGCTACAACAATGAAAAGATATGCCTATACTATTACCAATAAGCTTCAATAGGCATATAGATTCAATAGAGAAAAATGCATGGAAACCGAGCAGCAGCATGTCATTTCGGCCCACCTTCCACAGACAAAAATGATCTGTGAATGGAGAAAATGATGAAAAACTGAAGGTGATGGGAAAAGAGAAACAGTCTTTGTAAGCTTGGTCCAAAATGGCCACTACTAAAGGAAGAAGTGAAAAAATGGATTGCAGAGCAGAGGAAGTTTGGTATTGCTGTATAAATCAATTATTAGTAAAAATTTATCATATAAAGAATGTAGTATACACACAGTAGAACTCTGATTAACCAAAATAATTGGGACCAATATAGGTTTGGTTAATTAAAAATTCAGATAATTAGAAAACTTTAAAAATCACAGCCTTGTTGGTTATTGGACTTGGCATTTCTCACTGAACTCAACAATCTCAATCTTGAGCTTCAAGGTAAAGAAAAAGTGTCCCACCAATGATTGGATCTGTAAATGTGATCAAATCCAAATTAATCTTATGGATAGCTAAAATAGAAGTAGAAGTCTTCAGTCATTTCTCCAGCTTAGAGAAAAGGGCACAAGAAAATATAAAATTTGACAATAATATCTACTGTAAACAACTAGAAGAGATCAAGAGAAATTTTAAAGTTCAATTTGCCGATTTTCACACAATTTAATCAGGAGCCTTTTTTATTTTAAATTCATATTGACATTGATGAAATTCAATGCAAATAGCAGTTATAGCAAACAAAAAAATTGCTGAAGCAGAAATCGAAATTATCACTCTGCAATCTGATTTGCAATTCAAGGCAAGATCATCACAAAAAGATTTTTATCCACTGGTTGAAAAAGAAATATATATCCTTTGTCGAAAGAAACTTCTCGACAAGTGAATGTTCTGGGTCGAGTGGATTCACAACATTGAAGATATTAAAGTCCAAGTGTTGATTTCAGTTTGACTGATGCTCATCTCAATGCCTGCATGAGACTTGCTTCCTCTCTTTATATCCCGGAATATGAAAAATTGACAGAATACATGCAATATCGAATTAAAATCATACGACCACTTTTATTTATATAAAGTATTACAGCTGCATCAATTAATCTTTTAAACATTATAAGAAAATAAGAAATTTGATATGTTTATTATTCTTAATGTCATGTCTTTCTAATGTTTTATAAGTGATTTGTCAGATATTTTGAATTTCAACGTGCAGAATGTTTGTGTAATAAGCTGTGTATCTAGCGCCAACATTGAGGGGTTACTACAATTGGTTGTGCTGAACTGTCTTAACTCCTGCATGCATTCTCCCTTCGTACTATTCATTCTTATGGGGAAAACTGCATCGATTTATGCCATACTTTTCAGGATGATGATGAAGATGTAAATCGGGGTATACCTGTACTGCATAGAAAACCTCTCTCACAGAATCGCAAGAATTTGAAAGTGTATATCTAAATTTTAAATTTAATATCTCATCAGTATTTAAACTTTCATTTTATAAGGCAGTATGAATTTAGGACATTATTGTGACAAAAGGTGCATCTTATACACCAGAAAATACAGAAGTTTTTTTCAATCCACTTTCTTAGTAAACTTGATGTTTTTTCTGATTTTGACTACATAAGAATTTCTCTTATTTTTTGGAGTTATATAGATTTTTTATAACATTTAAAAATTTTCAGTCTTCTTAAGTTTTATATTTTTATATAAATGTTAGTAAATTTATGCATTAAAATTCACTTTTATTAATTAACTGTGTCAATGATTGTAAATAAGGTAATATATACATTTTTATGGGTACTCAAATAAAAGAATCTATTTTTCTAGTTAAACTTAAATAAGCTGTCAAATTAAGAAATATATGTGACATGCTCCCTTGCGGTTTCATCTTTAATAGGTTTTTACCATATAAAAATGATATACCGCATTTACCCGAATCCAAGATGACCCCCCTTTTTCTACTGTCAAAACAGAAAAAAAGATTTTATGATCTAATTACATATGATTCCTGCAAAAATGAAATATTCCACAAAACTAGCAAAAAATTTTAGTGGGTCACATAATTTTACTGAGTATCATAGGTCTCTATATTACATCAGCCATCATCACCCTCTATGTTCTCTTCATCATTGTCCACACTCTCACTGTCTTTATCACTCCGAACTTTGTCTGTAGACTCCCACAAAACATAATCTTCATTTCCGTCCATGGCATTGGATAAGCAGCACTTCTTAAATGCACTCGTAATTAATTACTTCTGTATTTGTTGCCATGATGCCTTGATCCATTGGTAGAGCATTGAAATTAAGTTTCCTTTTGGTGTTGGAGGGTGATCTCCACTCAATAACCACTCGGAATATAAACCCTTTAAATTATCTTTAAATGGCTTGTTTACAGCAACAACAAGAATTTAAAGCTGTGATGTCAAAACTCCAGATATTATTACAAAGTCAGTAACATGTATTTTGCAAGATTCATCACACATTGATAGTGATCAATGGATTTATTTCAGCTGCAACAGTAAAAGCTTTGTTATCTGGCACCTAAATATCCAGAAAACTTTAATAATCTGCAAATTTCCAAACTGGAAGTTTTTGGAGCTTGCCACGTTTGAAATGTAAACAGTTTGCTATTGTGATTCGGTCATTCCAGTTGGCATGTGCAAGTTTAATACTTACCTGCTTTTTATCTGTTCAAATTTTACCTATCCAAGCAAAATGGCTTCAAGTAAATCATCTATAAGTTCAGGACAAAAAATAAAGAGTAGTGTGTCGACGCTTAACCAAAAAATAGACATTATCAGGCGTTTGGAAAAAGATGAAAATCGGAAAGTCTTGATGGATGAGTTTAATATTGGTTCTTCATCTATGCCATCTAAAAGTGATATTGATGAAGAGAAGCAGTAAATGTTCAGTTACATAGAGTACTTATATAAATAAAATGTTTTGAAGTGAAGATCATTACAGTATATTTTTAATAAAATATGATTAAATTTTACTTGTTTTGCTTGTCCTATACATACTCAGTACATTGTATATGTTTTATTTCAATATGGTTTATATTAGTACATATCCAAAATTTCAGTTTTACTATTGTTATCTGTTGGTGAAACCTAGGTACAGGCATCGCAGAACTTGGTGGCACTTGCGCAGAAGACCCTTTTCAGTGGAAGGGTTCACTGTCTAAAAACTTCCTCGACGCGAGGGAGAAAGTCTCCGCATGTGTCTACCAGGGTACCTGCAGTCGCATTCCTTCGTTGCCAACTTTAAAATGCTTTCTCTCACTCACTCCACTCGAAAAGATCGCGCTCCCTCTCCAGGGTTAATGCGAGTATTTTGGCAACTCTGCCTGCCATGCGCTCTCCTCTCCCCTCCGCTCCCTCTGCCTACCCCTTCCACGCACGCTTTCCCCTCCCTGACGTCTTGCTTCGCGCAGGCGAGTGCCACCAAGTTCTGCGATGCCTGTACATAGGCAGCTCAGATAACGGGAAAATTTGATTATCTGGCTCTCCCAAATCCCTGGCTGTGCCGGATAACAAAGCTTTTACTGTAATTCGAATAATGCTTTGATACTAAGAAAGTATAATTTTCTTTTTCATTAAAGGTAATTTTGTTTTGGGCAGCTGCTTTGTAGTTGAAATGTGCACCTGGTTTTTCCACCTATTTTGTCGTTATTGGAATTATCTTCACCATCGAGAAGTCAAAGACAATATTTTCTAAGCTAATCTTAATAAAATATTTAATTTTTAACAAATTTACAAGAAAATACACTAAGGTTATTCACTGAAGACACTCAAAACTTTTTAAACGCATGATAATTGTACAGCAACAAGCCACTTAGTTTTTTTATGTCTAAATAATACATAAACTACATACCAGTGACCTTCCATTTCTCCTTGGTGGAAATTATACCATTTGTTTGCTCTAAACTACAGCTGGAGCTGGAAGCAAGAGATTCACTTGGTATTCTGGAATGTTCAGAGTTATGTCTTTGCAATCTCTGTGACACTTTTGCAAGTGCCTTTTCTTCAATATTAGACTTGATTTGATGGTATCCTTCAATATTCTGTAATGAAAATATTTAGACAGAACATCACTATTGAGGCCAGACAAGTAAAATCCATCACTAATGCTATGGTAAACTTAAGTAATACTCATCACCAATAATATATTAGTTTCACTCTAATATCCTTTAAAAACAAGTATGATACCCTTACTAAAGCAAGATGTGAAAGCACATTGTCTTAAAAATTTTAAGGGTTTTGGTTTGCATCCCACTTTGGAGAGGTAACAACCACGACCATTGGAATGTAGATCCTCACTATACCTTCCCATCCATGAAAACATCACTCCTCTAGCTAAAGCAGTATGGCAGCCTATCGTGACATGTTTATCCTAATGCAAATAGCCTTGGGTTGGTACTTTTGTTTCTCCCATGCACTACTTCGCATGTGTATCTGTTTTGACAGCAACTTTTATAATGCCCTGACATGACTCCAGAAGGGAACTACAGATAGTACAGCATTGTACAGTATGCCTCACTTTTCCTTCCCGACCTCAGGCTGCTCCGTTTGGATGCAGTTGTGGACATTTTTGCTTACAACTCGAGAATGGAAAATCGGCAGCATGTGAAATTTGTATGGTTGGTGTAGGCATTCCGTGTAAAGGTGCCATTAGCTTTTTGCAAAAATCAGCATAACGGAAGCAAGTGTTTTTGAGGTCAGATTTTGACCCAGCATTACTCCAGCATTATTGTTTGCAACTCACATTTCCATATACAGAAAGACGTGTCTCTTTAATATACGTCCAGAGGTGTAAATAATGTTTTTATGCGATGCACATTATGTAAGTTTTTCAAAAAACAATGGCCCTGCCTAGAATAAGAACTTATTTTTTCAAGTGCTTATTCTTGAATTCTTTATTTTTATTTCCAAGATTCGAACAACGCAACCAAAATATTTCCTCAAAATATCTTGTTAATACATTTGAAAATCTCAAAATAATGTAATTAGTTTTTACTTGTACTTTAGATAAGTAAAATGGCCAATAAAATCATTTTAATGATTAATGAGTTTTGGTTAATACACCTTTCTATATAATGTAATGAGTCGGGTATGAGCAATGCTTTCCAATCAGGCACAGGCAGAGGGAAGTGACCTATGGACTTGTGAATCATCATTGGTTGGTGTTTCCCTGAGGTGGCAGTGGCGGAGTGTTTAGAGCGTTGGCCTTCCACAAAGTGGTCCCAGGTTTGAATCTGGTGGAGGCTGGATTTTTCAACCTGGGATCGTGCCATCATCTACTTATGCGGTTTGAGGAGACTGCACAAGCCAGCTCTCCATCCTTCAGAAGGGACGTTAAGCAGTTGGCCCACTTGGTGCTCTTCCTACAGAGTAGGCTAATGCTAGCACCAAGTTTCGCTCCTTCCTTCTGTATGTCTGGTATGGAAGGAGTCATGGCTATAATAGTCCAAGAGGGTGATTAGCCAGAAAAACATACAAACAAAACCCCAATACCCTCCTAAAGAGGCATCTTTTGCCCTCTAATTTTGAGGTATATAAGGGGGTTAAAAAATCCCTCAAGGGAAGTATGTGTGCAGCAGAGGAGGTGCTGTCAGAGAGTAGAGCGAAGTGCTGCACAAGTGTTGGTGAGGAGAAACAAGGATGAGAAGGTGATGATTGGGAAGGGGTGAAGAACAACTCGACAGAATCAATATATCGACGTGTGTAAATATACTATTGTTAATCGATTTCTTAATTGTCATGTTCCTTCAGGACAAATAAATACTGTTAAGAAAGCCTGTAGCCTATGTCTATACTTCTCAAAGCCCCCAGTGCAAGAAACCCGAGACCGATCCTCGTAAAACATCAAGTGGTGGTAGCAAAATGCTACCAGCACCGTCATGCCCACTATAATAATTTAATTAACAGGATATGTTAGTAATTTGGATATGGCAAAATATTCATCAAGCTCTTGGCAAATCTGAGTTTAAATGTTCACAAATTCAATGCCATTAAGTATTTCAACAGATGAGTGAATTAAACATATTCCAGAAATTGTCAATTCATTTCATACACACTAGGCAACTTAAACTATTCACATCTCTACGATGTTAAAATTGTAATTAACCAGCGGTGTGTAAGACAAATTGTCACTGTCACAGTACCTTTGCCATGTCTTTCCGCAGCTTATGTATGGCCTCCATCTTCTCTTTAAAAACCTTTTCAGACATTTTCTTGGCTTTAGGGTTGACAGCAAAATATTTCAACTTTTGTTCAAATGCTCTCATAGTAATTGCTCCCTCTCCTTCAATTGAACCTTGATCCTCCCTTAAACAAACAGAAATAAAAAAATTGGAGCTTCATCTGCTGACACAGTATGAAAAAGCGCATTTTATTTATTGAGGTTCATTTAGAATCGTAAACTTTAAATACTTTATAAATTTAGTAATATAACTATAAAGTAATTTATTCAATAATAATTTTAAAATTTTTACTTTCTAACTATAACCATTTGGTCAGAATCGTAATTTGAAAATTTTGTAGGCAACCTTTGCCATACACTGATTTTCAAAAACATTCCTGCAGTGTTATAAATTGGTACTGAAGGTCACACAAACAGCAAAAATTTTCACCTTTCTAGCTCAGAATTTTAATCTGAAAATTTTGAAGAGGCTGACTTTTTTTAAAAATCCCAGATGTCAATTTATTCCGGCACAAATTTATTTTTTTCTCTCCGAGTTAAGGTAGAGTTAATGATAGTCCACATAGTCTTCTGTTTATTACCAGAGGTCAATATAGCAGCATTATTTGCAATAAGTTTAGCTTTTCTTATGACTCTTTTATAGACATCTGTATTTCTTACGAAGGTTAAACAGCTCCAGCTTTTTTTTTCAGTTTCAAAATGTTTTTATTTGCAGAAAAGACACATTTCATTTTGATTTGACATAATTATACATTTGGTTTTTCTTATACATGTACCTGGTCGGCAATTCCCTGTTATAGGCTGAGGGCCTCTTCAGGCTTGACTCAGGTGGCATTTTTTTGTTTTTATTTAACCATTTGATAGTATTTTGTTATAAGTTTTCTCCGAGGGTGGCTTTTGCCTGGCATTCGTCCTAAGACAAGGGAAACCTGGCAAAACCTTCCATAGGCCACCTTATTAGTCTATATATGACTTGATAAATAACAATATTCGATAACAACAAACTTTTACAGGCAATACATAATTCATTATATCAATAAATAATCTCATAAAAGTCTCCCATTTATCATTAGTGTCAACATCATAGTCATCAATAAACACCCAATCACAAGAATTTAAGTATTCTTGCATACAGTGAAAACCTTCCATCGATGTAGGTCTAATAATTTCCCATTCTTTCGAATAAGTGGAAAACACTTTCAGATTATCAAAAACGACAACCTGAGGACAACGGTCAGAAAACACCGTATCAACAATATCATACTTAAATTCTGATATAAAATTTACAAATATATTGTTAATACCTTCGTTATTCCTAGTATTATCTTTAATCAGATAGTGAAAATCACAAGACATAAAAAGGTCGTTAACCATATAAAAATCCTTCTCTCTTGTTTTAAAGCCTATATTAAAATCACCAATAATGGCCACTGTGTTTTCCTTTAAGTTTTAAAAACTGGAAAATTTTATCAATTGTGTCAATAAAAATTTCCAAATGATGGCAATATACAACAATTATCACGAGATCTGCAACACAGCCAATCATTTTGGACATTTTTAAGCGCCTTAAATATTGCAGTAATTTTTTGAGAAAAAGTTTTATATTAATTACCTTCGAAACTTCACGTCCCACCTAGACGACCTTTGCATCCTACAGGTTTATAGTAGTATTTTCCTAGATTTATTTAAAGTATACATAAACTAAGTTGAACTGATCTTATTCGTTTTTGCAACTTTTTTGTAATGAATTTCTTTGATCTTCTGCACATAAATCATAAAAATCTTTTGAAAATCTCAAATATAAACACAATAAAAATAACAGTGCATATGTCATGAAAGTGTATTAAATAAAACAAAAATGAAAGTTTATTAATTAACACAATAGAAGCTTGAGGTTTGACAATGACATGGTCAGCAAGATTTTTCAAAATGTTATTTAAACATTAAATCTGAGATTTTCCGAATTGAAGGCAAAAATAGACGAAAAGAATAAGAAACTTTATCCATTTTTTTTAAAATACCAAAGGCCATTTCTTCTAATTTTAAATTGAAAATGAATAAAATCCTGCATGTCAAGAAATTGATTTTTACATGTTATCATATGGGAAATGAAAATTATTCCTTGGAGTCAAACCTGGGTCATTTTTTGGAGTTATCTTTTGTCATTCCCTTTTAATATCTGAATCAAGTATTCCTGCAAAATTTCATTATTCTACCTAGTCAAGAAGTTTATTAAAAACGATGTGTTGAACTTGTATAATATTATATAGATGTAAAAATAAAAAGTCATAACTACAGTTATTAACCTAATTATGAATTGAACTAACCTCTGTATGCAGGTAGAAGTTGATGCATCAGTAGAGTCCATCTCCGAGTCTGAAGTTTCATTTCTATCATCAGCTACACAAGTAAAAGTAGAGTTTAACTCAACATGACCTTCACTATCAGCATGTATGGAGCATGTTGGAGCTGAGGAATCACATGAGTCGAGTGAAGAAGATGAGCTATGCTGATTCTTAGCTGGAGATGCTGGAGTATTGACCTAATGATCATAATTTAAGTATTTTATGTTTCAACAAATGGATAAAAATTATATTAAATAATATGGCATTAATAAAATGTTTTCTTTATTGCCAACCATATTATTTAGTAGTATGAACTATTTCCTGCATAACTTATTGTAGTTATATCATGAATTAACCTATTTATTAAGTGCCATATTTTCCTAACTTTCATATTTGATATATTGTAAACTATCTATTCAGTCATATATATATATATATATATATATATATATATATATATATATATATATATATATATATATATATATATATATATATAATGTATATATATGTGGACTAGTTCCCACTGTCGGATAGGGGGGCATGGGTGTTGTCAGGTATGGTGCGGATAGCCCTTAATTTGTAGCAACTATTGAAGGAGACATTGTGGGCATTGGCATGTGATGCAACTGAGAGATTGACGCTATTCTGGTGTCCTTTCATACAGATGTTTAAAGGGTTGCTGGTGAGGCCAACGTAAAATGTCGGGACAGTTCATGTGGTGCAGGTGCTTCTGAAGGTGATGGGGTAGGCGATTCCACAGGATATTTCCCAAATTGGGAGGCTGGTAGAAGGATAGGAGTAGGGGATTGGTAAAGGGGGATAGGTGGGAGGTAGAGGTAAGAATTGGATGGGCAGTGTGGAGTATTATCTTGGTATAAAAAGACAATCGAGGTTTATGATCCTAGCGTCACATCCCCTAGGGTTGGACGACCACCTTCGATGCCACATCCCCTTCGCCTTTCAGGAAAACACTTCCCTGATTATATTCCCCCTACTGAGAAGAAGAACCCCACGAAGTACTGTGCATTGTGTGGACGAAAGCGAGACACCCGGGGAAAGCGGATAAGGAAAGAGAGCCGATTCTACTGTGTGACGTGTAATGTTCCGTTATGCGTGGTTTTAGAATTTATCATACAAGTACAAATATATGAATGTTGTATATTTTGTAAAGATTTTATTTGTTACATATGTGAATTAGTTATAAGTTTAATATTTAGTACTTTTTACCTATTATTAGTTATTTTTTATTGTATATTATTTTATTGTTTCATGTTTATTACATAAGTATGTAATTTACACCAAATATATATACTTTTATTGCATAGAAGTGTTTTATATTGTATATAGGTATGCATTATACATAAGTTTTTCTTAATTTTGTAGTTTGCACCAAAGAAATGTAACTTTTGAAATATGAATCGAGTTCAAGTAACTCGTATCTATCAATAATATAAAAATTTTAAAGTTCAATAAAATTTTTAATAAAATTTACTGTTAAAAAATTTCTTTAATTGTCTCATTGTCATTTTTTCGAAAATGCAATAAAAAAATATGACTTTTTTAGACAGTATGTTGTAAAAAAATTTGTCAGGGAAACTGTTTTTTAACTTTTTGCTTTTTCCTGTATTATAGCTTGACTTACAGGTGTCTTCTTTTTATTAAGGTCCTCAATATATATATATATATATATATATATATATATATATATATATATGTATATGTATATGTATATATATATATATATATATATATATATATATATATATATATATATATATGTGTGTGTGTGTGTGTGTGTGTGTGTGTGTGTGTGTGTGTGTGTACTAGATAATTACCTGGGCTGCCCTGGGTTTGCAATTTTGAATTTTTCATGCTCATTTCACTCACTAATATTTTAATTAAAACTCAAAGTACTCTCAAGGTAAGAGATCAATATTTTCTCTTAATTGGTAAGAACAAATTAAATATTACAATACAAATTTGATATTATGCTAAGAATATTCAAAATAAGATGTGTAATTTTACAAGAAATTAACATAGGTCTCTAGTCAAGGTATGATTTGTATCTCTCACCCCCCTCCTCAAAAAATCAAAATTCTGGCCCAAAGGTGCACATCCTTAAAGTCTCTTTAGTAAGTGTACCATGTTTTAAGTCTCTAATTTTTTTGGCTATTGAGAAATTCTGTAGGTTATGATTTGTATGACACCCCCTCCCCTCCCAAAAATCAAAATTCTGACACCAAAGTGCACATACTCCAAGTCTCTTTAATATGGGTTATGGGTACCAAGTTTTAGGTCTCTAAGTTTTTTAGAAATGCATGATTTGTATGGGACCCCCCTTTCCTTCCTTCAAAAATTAAAATTCTGGTACAGAGGTGCACATCCTCAAGGTCTTTTTAGTGTGTACCAAGTTTTAGTTCTCTAAGTATCAACTTCCTGTAATATGGAAGGCAAATAATACATTTGGATGATAAGTATCATATTTCAAGAATCTTTGAGCAAATCAAATGGCAAAATGAAAAAAGAAAACAGGAATTGTGCTATTGAGCAATATGCAGTTGAGACCCGTTCCAGAGGGAAACCTTGTGAATAATGACTTGAGATATAAAAGGAGGAGAATAAGGGAAAAGACTGACCTCTGGGTCAACTGTCTCTACAATATTTTCTTCAAATTTCCTTGCTGACTGTTCTTTCAGTTGGGAAGTCAAATTTTCAATTTTTTCCTTGTTTTCTTCTTCCAGGGCTCGTACTAATCAAAATTAAAATACAATGTAAAAGTTATAAACCGGGTATCATTAATTCCATCTAGTTAATTAAGCACAAAATTATTTTGAATATGTTCTTTTACACAAAAGAAAAATGATATCCTCAATGTTAAGTCTTATCTATGGTGAGATTTAATTCAATTTAATAATGGCTTTAACATGCATGAAAAATGAAACATAAAAGACTATATAAGCCATTACCTTCACAAGTATTAATAATAATAATTAAGGACGTCATAATGAATTACTGATTTGGATCTAATCAACTCACAACAAATGCTTTGATGCAAACCATTGAAATGTTCTCCTTACCATTGTTTTTTTTGTCAATGCTCCACATTTTTTCACACTCGACTTTTGACTCTTCTTTTCCATTTGTTCCTCATTTATACCATATTGGGTAAATGGAGAAAGATGGGAGTATGGAGGAAAGGGGAGAGTGAAAGAGAAGAAAGGAGAGAGAGAGAGGAGAGTGAGATGGAGAGAAAGAGGAGATTGGGATGGAGGGAGAGAACAAGGAAAGTGGAAGTTTGGGAAAGTGGGAGGTTTGGTGTGAGAGATATAAGGAGGTAGAGAGGGAGGTAGGGAGAGAGAAGCCCAAAAATAGGGCTAGATGTAATTTTCTACCTTAAATATATGCTAAAAGGAGGAGGTTCAGGGTTGCACATGGGCAGTGGATGAATTTGCCGTGTGGAACGAGGTATGGGGTTGATGCGTGTAGTGAATAGGGGCAGAGCATCCAGTAAAAATATATCTTTGCTGGTTTTGATGCTTAAACCACGCATTTAACTATCAATTTGCTTCTTTTACAAAAATCTACCATTTTCTGTTGTCTTTCATGCCTCTTTGCTAGACCAAAATCCCCAACCTTGCTACTGTTTTTGCATTTCCCCCTATAGTATTCCAATCCTACATGACTACCAAGTTCTTTTTGGCTTTTACATCTTTCATGACTTGCTCGAGTTGATCGTACAACTCATCCAATTCCTCCTTGTTGTGATCATTTGGCATATATATACTTATATAACCACAAAATTTACTGGTTCTGCCTTGACCTCTACTCACATTAAATGATTGCTTAGCTGCTTCATGTTAATCTTTATC
The DNA here is from genome assembly GCA_028673005.1 of Tanypteryx hageni. Classification (NCBI taxonomy): domain Eukaryota; kingdom Metazoa; phylum Arthropoda; class Insecta; order Odonata; family Petaluridae; genus Tanypteryx; species Tanypteryx hageni. The sequence goes on along the minus strand of CM054118.1, from coordinate 76,605,858 downwards.
AGCTATGTGTACATTAAAGGCATTAAAATCTGTATGATAAAGTTTATGACTCCTTCCCCTGCTTTCTTGCCTAAAACTAATGCTACTCCCCTCTGGCTCTTCTTTCCCCTTTCATCACTCCAAAAATCTCCATCTTAACAAATTCCACTTGGGAAGGCTCGACTTTGTGAAAAGATTCCATAATGTAAATAAAAACGAATGTTGTAAATTTCCACTAAAAATTTATTTGACTGGCTTTGCCTGTTACAGCATCATCAGATGATAAAAGCTTTGCAGAGAGTAAATATACGGAAAAGGATGGAAGGGGAGGAAAGGAGGGTTAAATGAATAATAGGCAGGAGAGAGAATATACAATCGATAATGAGATAATTGGAATACAATTTGTAAAAGGTGAAACAGGTCGAATAAATTTGTGTTTAGTGGATATTTGCAACATATTTTTATTTACAATCTCCACCTTCTTTCTATCTAACTTCACAGAAACCTAAGACATTTATCTTACCTCTTTTCATTTCTAGCTTTATATTTTATAACTTGCCTTTTCTAAGCATCGTTTTGACATTCCAAGTTCCTATTCTGATTTCCAAAGTCTTCTCCGAGATGTTTATTTTCTTCAATGTTCTGTCGACATGAGCTGTGTACGGATTTCATGGGATGACGACCAAGACAGCCTTACTTCCGTCACTGTTGGACACAACACCAGCCCTAATGGGCATGGTCCCATACACGTCGCAAATCATATTTTTATATAACTGTGTCATGTTGCCTGGAATATTAGTTGAGGTGATCTCCCACTGCCTCCTCAATGGTGTTTTATTGTGACACCATCACTTAATTAGGACGACCCACTGGGTTCAAACGCCTCAATGAGGTACAGATGCTGAATGGACTATGATTAGTCTGGTCCATACCTGTTGGCCATACTGACTGAGAAGGTAACTGTTTATACAAAAACTGGAAATACGTAACTGACCTTTTTCTTGGTAAGAGGTGATCATTTTCCTAAGAGAGGCTATCTCCTGGGCATTTTCATCTGCCACTGCTTTGAGGCGACCTCGCCAGACACGCTCCTGAGCCTCCAATCTCCCATCCTCCTTTATCACCGCTGATTCTTCAAATACATTTTCCTAATATATGAATTAATACAGCCAAATGAGATTTATAAAGATAAAGAGCATTTAAAGCTACATGATAAAATAACAACCCAATCATCATACATCCACCAATACATTACATTATACTGAATAAAAACTGCTCTATTCAACTACAGAGTGCTCCAAAAGTAATGCAACAGCTTCAATTTATTCACTTTATTTTTAATGCATACTATAGACAAATGTTTGAACACAAATTGATCTTCTATTTTTGATTGTTAATTAACAGTATAAAATAGATACAAATAAAAAATAATTCTGATGTTTTCTTGGTTGGGACGGAACTAGCCAAGCTAGTACCAAACTGCCCCAACAGATGTCCTCGAAGCAGACTTTTTTTTCATTTAAAAATTATTCCCAACATTACAGCTTATGCCTGTCTGCATAGGATCTTTAGATCGCTTTATTCCATCAATTTCTTGCTTGGCAATCTCACTAATCGAGAGGGAGGAGTTTTCTTCAATGTATCTCTTCGAGGACATCCATTGGGGCAGTTTGATACTAGCTTGGCTAGTTCCATCCCAACCAAGAAAATATCTGCGTTCAGAAATGAGAAAATTGATCTGCTATGATAGTTCAGTGGTAGAATATCTGCCTGGCAAGTGGAAGACTCGGGTTCGATTCCCGGTCATAGCAGACTTTTTTCTTGTTTCAAAATTATTCCCAACATTACAGCTTATGCCTGTCTCCATAGGATCTTTAGTCGCTTTATTTCATTAATATACTGAATATGCTTGGTATGTGTTTTCACATAACAATTTTTACAAAGTGCTTCAATTAATCCTTAGACGACACAAGAGGTCATCGGAGTCACCGTGCATGAGATTTTATAATCTAAAATAAACAACGTGATCTGAAATGCATGCAGAATGCAATCATCTTTTAAAGTACTTCATAAATAAGAAAGTAAATGTCAACATCCTATTACACACAGCTGCTTAAGAAAGTCTCACAACACAAAAGCAGTGTCAGTGAACAGCAAAGAAAAACATATCAAAAAAGTCATACATATTCCATATCAGCCTCGCCATTTTCTGTGTTTGATTTCTCCATTCTCCTCTTATCAGATTTCTTTTCTACTGCACTCTCATCTATGACCTTCTCCTCTATTACCTCAGTTGGTTTTTCATTCAATTCTTCGGCAGTTTTTCCTTTATTGGTCTCATCTTTTGTCCTCATTTTCTGTTCAGGAAAGAATTAATGCTTAGAATTATTAGAATGTTTGACAATTAAAATTTAAAAAAATAAATGAAAATGCAATTGTGGCAGTATTTTATATAATACTACCATAAAAGTTTTGTACCACCAGGGAAAAGTTTTATTAATGAATTATTTCCTACTTCATATCAATGCAAAAAATTAGAAAAGAATCAACACTCAAATTGTAATAATATACATCTATGCTGAAAAACATTATACAAATATCATATATTTGTTTAGGTTCTGACAAAATTGTGTGACCATGGGCAGCAAGACTTTAAGTTGGATAAATGTGTTATGTATGAATTCTAACTAATACTAAATATAAATAAATATGTCGTACTCTCAGATATTTCATTTACGTGTGTCAAGGTGTCTCTCTGACACACTAGTGTGGTGCCCAATATACAATGACATAATATTATGATTTGAATTTCAAGTACAATTTTGTTTCAAAAGAGCTCAACGTACAGATAGATAAATTTTTTAACTTTATGGTCAAGGAGTTAGATTTCTCATTTAACAGAGTTCAACATAAACAATCAAACACTCTAAAACCCTTATTCTCTTGGTCACTTTCTTTCCATAATGCGCAATATCTCAGTCGTTTCTTCAGCCAGGTCAACCAAGTTTTGTATAGGCTCCTCATTTTTCCTCAGAATTGCCATAGGCTGTACGGCATTTCAAAAATTTTATAATATGAGCTGGCTCATACTGTCATGCTCGACTGTGGTGCCACCCTTACAAAGGCGTTATAAAAGAGCGGGGGAATCGAAAACTATTTATGACCGACTGGAATGCTATTTTTAACAAACTTATCGAGTAGGGTAGAAGATTGAAATCTGGTAGGAATGTTTGATTCTTAGAGTCACAGCCATTTAAAAATAAATCCTAAAAAAGACCCGGGTTCGACTCCAGTAGATAATTTCTATTTCCCATAAGATAGAACGTAAAAACCAATTTAGCGACGTGCAAGTTTTCATTCTTTTGATCATAAAAATTGGAAAAATTGCCCCTCAATCTTCAAACTGGGACTGTTTTAAAGGAAAATGAAAAATATTTCTTAGTCATATCGCTGAATGACTTCCTAAGTCCACAAACGCTCGAATTTTGGCAAAATTTAGAGATTTTATGTGCATTTGCCTTGAAAACCATGCCATTGTTGAAATCAAGACCCCATTGTTGTCTCAATTCTCAAATGAGTAATATATACATATGTAATGAATGCCTTAATATGAGCCACCAAGCATTTAACGTGTCATTCAGAGAGAGAGAGAGAGTAAATTTTTTCTCATATAGGCCTTTTTTAGGATGAGCCCGTTTTTGCTCATGGCCAATTATATGTTGCACTATCGTGAACCGAAAATGGAAATAATTTGAGTTTATGTTAAAAATTCACAATTACAGGCAACCCTCGCATAAGGATGTTAATTCGTCCGATGAAAAAGCGTGGTTGTGCGAAACGTTGCTAAGTGAAAACCAAGCTGAGTACTGTGAGGGATAGGCAGGAAGACTGGTGCAAGCATCGTAACCAAGAATTGTGGATGTTGTTACAATGTTGTAACCTCAAAACGTTGTTGCGCGAGGTATGTCTGTACAAGGAAAGCTGAAAAAAAGACAGCTGCATTTTCACCATGAAAGTAGTCTTAATGAAATTTTAAATCCCTAAGTTTTTGTTATTAAATTTTATAATATTTAATTTTGTTTTTTTTATTATCCTGTTGTTGAAGTTTTAATGCAAACTAATGAATTACAATTTAAAAAATACAAAACAAGTGTACGCAGAAACATCTTAAATAATTTACAATGGTTTTCTATGGCAAAGCATTGAAGTTTATGTTATAAATCCATTATGTTAGAATTTTGAATAAAATTTAGATACTTGAAAGATATGAATAAATTATTTATATGAATGATTCTATTTCTTATAAAGTAACATGCAAAAATAGACTGTTGGATGTGCAGGCTTTTGTTCTTTTGGAAGTTATAATTATAAAAAACTGACCTAAGACCATCCAATTTGAAGTATTTTAAAGACAAGTAGGGATATACATGGGTATTCCATGGTACATAAGTGCTTTTCGTCTAAATATCGGTGCAGAAAGTTATATGCAAATACATGTATAATGAAAAATAATTTTTCTTTGTATTGTGCTTTTTAGATTCATTCTACACATGTTCATTTCGTTTTGCAATTCTATACTCACCCTACAAACGAAATTTATTTTTGCAATCGGTTCAGCCAATACCTTCGAAATTCATAGTTACAGAAAAATTCTAACCTTGATATTGTGGTAACCCTGTTTAGTTGACCCGGTTGAAATATGCTATTTTGGTTATTTATTTATATAAGGATTATATAGGTATACCATATTGGATTATCATTGCAGTCATTTCTCTAAAAATACCTATAAAAGAAATATTATTTTACTATTATTGTGGTAGCCCTGCTCTTTAGCTCCACTTTAAACATCGTGATTTCATTACAAATCTTTAATACAAAATTTAGTTGAAATTCATTCAGCCTATTCATTCCAAATCCATAATTACAGACAGAGATTAATTTGTAAGTGTGGCACCCCAGTTTGGTTGATCTGGTCCAAATATGCTATTATGATTTTGTATATATATGTACATTATAAATATTATATTTGATTAAAATTGATGGGGACAGTTCAACACAAATACTTGTAAAAAGAACATTTTTTTATTACTTGTATTGTGTCAGCCTTGCTTTTTATATCTATACTAAACATCTTAGTTTTGTTATTTTATATTATATGCCTCCTTCATGCAAAATTTTGTTGAAATCAGTTCACCCAATTCCTTCCAAATTCATTATTAATGAAAAGTTTAATTTTGCAATTGTGGCATCCCTGCTAAATCGATCCGGTCGAAATATGTCATTTTGGTCAATTAATTTATGTGAAGATTCTATGTACCATATCTGGTTGAAATCGGTTAAGCCAATTCTTCCCTGATATATGCATATGGATGGACATCACGAAGAAAATAGTGCTTTTCAGCATTGACAAAAAGCACTAAAAAATTAATAAAGTTTCTCATTCTATTAATCTTTTTCTTCTTACAGCTTGAAATTGCTCATATTAAACGTCTCCATCAGATATTTTGGGGTAATATTTCCATTTTAACAACATGCTTTGACAACAATGTAATTGTCAAAACTCGAGCTCAGATTGTTGTTTATTTGTTTATCTTGATAACCGATTCCTGTGAGAAATGAAATCCATATAAATGGTGATAGTTAAAATAATTTATTTACAGATAAAAATTTTAATTCCATTTTTTTATTAATTTCAACCTGTAATTTTTGACAGGCAATAATTCTAGTTGATATAATAAAATAGAACCAATAAAAAGTAAGCATTTACAAATATACAATTAAAACATACAATAGTCTTGCCAACCATGGTTTTGAGGAATGAGTCATTAGAAGCTTGAGGGATCATATAGTCGCATGCCTAGCCATTAAATTGGTGAAAATGATTAAGAGAAATGCAAAAATCTATGAATAAACTTATTCTGTGTTGATGTTATTTGCATCCTAGTTAAGGAAGCAGCTAGCATTCTGGTATTTGATTTAAAATACATGAAAATATCTTATAGAATGAGAAGGAACAGAAATTTATGGATGCTAGAACTTGGGGACTCAACAATATCAATTATGATCTTGCACAGAGTCAAGAGCTTTGAATGTTTATGTCGAAATTGAAATTGCTGGATATGTATTAACCCTAGAACTACCAAGCGATTTTCACTACCATGGACTACAAAGGGGGGGGGGCTAAGAGGCCCACCATCTAAAATACAATAAAAAGTCATAGTAACATTTCGAATCTATTATTATATATTTTAAAACATCATAGGAATACAGCTATACAATTTTAGTAATTTATTTGAAATTATATGTACATTAAGACAAATATTTACATTAGAACAATTCTTTTACAGTCTTCCTCATTATGTTTTCAAGATCATATTAATATTGCAGTAAGATTGTATTTACAGAAATAATAACAAATTGATTAGAAAAATGATTTAATCTGATTCATCTGACACAACAGTTTAAACAAATAGCATGCTTCACACTGCCCTATACGTTAGGCAACCCGCGGTGTCAAGGTATGCAGTCAATGACTAAATAATTTGCAGAAAATTGAAATATGATGAGAAACTTTGGGTAATTATTTTACATAAGTCTCTGCACAATGTAATAAAATATCCAGACTTTTCCTTTGCTTATAAAAGAGAAACATACGAAAAAACAAGTTGTGGGCCTTGGAGGCCCCCCCTTGGTAGTTCTAGGGTATAGAAAAAGCAAATCAGATATTGCTACGTTAACGTTAAAAGCTACGTTTCTGAAGAACTTTTTTGTATGCGTTCAATTGGGTTCGAAAATTGCAATATGAGGATATAAGCCTGCTTCTTACTTGTGATGTATCAAGGAGCTTTAATGCATGTGGATTTGTGAAATTGCATGTTTCTGAGAATGGAACCTGATGTTCCTGCAGCTAGATTTGTTACAGTATTAATGTGGACTTTGAACTTTAGCCATGGATCGCACAAAACACCTAGATTGAGTGTTTTGCAGTGAATAACTGAACAAAATAGAACTACTATTGTGCTTGAATCACATATTACATTTTAATATATTAGTTAGTATACAAGCCAAGAATCGGGTCTATATAGATAAAAGAGCATCCATAGGAGAATGAATAGTTTTTTTCTATTTTCAAATCATCTGCGAATAAAAGGAATTGTATATACACACACCTCTCCCTTGATTAACATGGTACTTGATGTAGACCAGGGGTGCCCACTACTTTTGGGTATAAGATCTACTTTTCTTATGGTTACCCAGCTGAGATCTACTTTTCTCAAGCGCCCCATACACACAACGATCTGTCGACAAACTTGTTGAGTCTACCACCAAATCGTCACATGTATGGCACTGTTTGTCAATGGAATGGTGTGTTGATGAGTTGATGCGGCTGACTGTCGATCCGTCGACCACCAATTGTTTTGACAGACAGGTTGGAACATGTATGCGCTTGCTGACAAACACGCAGAAGTCCGATTAGTATATAATATGTATATAATATGTTCGAACCCCAGTTGGGGAGGCTCGCCTTTGTGGAAAGGTTCCATAATATAAATACAGAAAATTATTGTAAATTTCTGCTTCATTTGCAGAGGTTCTATATCTACAGAAAAAGATGAAGGGAAGGAGGGATAAAGGATTAAAAGGCAGGAGGGAGAATATACAATTGGTAATGAGATACTTGGAATAAAGTCATTAAGAAGAAGCTACAAATTAATATGGCATTAATTAAAAAAGTTGTGTATTATAATAATACGAGCAAGGTATAAAAGGTTTGTAACTAGAAAATGGAAATCGTTAACAGAAGTTATCAAAAATGGCGCTTAAGATACAAAATAAAACGGCATTAATTCAATTAGTGTGGATAGCAGAAATGAGAGCAATGGACATTGATTTGGAAAAACATACATTAGTAAGTTCAAAATAGTTTGCAGCATCATAGATTAAAACCTCCAACTGCTCTGCTTCTCCCAGTGCCCAGTGTGTAATGGCGCTCGAAGCCGATAAAACTTTTATTGCGGAATTTATAGAAATCTACCATGGAACATAAAGAATAAAGACTTAAGAAACTTAGGTTTGGATGATTTATTTAAAAAATACAAAGAAATATACCCAGAAGCTGAAGGGGAATATGTCAGAAAAAATTAATAACCTGAGGACTGCTTTTGTTTGTGTGGAATTTTTGGCTAATCAACCTCTTGAATTATTATAGCCATTACTCCTTCCACACCGAACACACACACAATGGAGGAGGAGGAAATCCCAGTGACGGGATTAGTCTACTCTTTACGAAGAGCACCAAGGGGGCCAACTGCTTAACGTCTCTTCCAAATGACGAAGCGCTGACTTGCGTGCCTGAGGACTGCGTTTAGAAGGCAATTGACTAAAGTAAGAAACTCATAGCGCACAGACAGCTCGCCGGACGATTTGTACATACCTAGTTTATGATATTATGACCAGCTATATTTTACCGCAGAAAATGAAATTGGAAGAAGTGGTTAATCTAGTACAGATGATGATGAAGTTGACCCTGAAATCGATGTATTGACCATAAGTACCATTTATTATCCCTACAATATTTTAGTTAACTAATTTAAAAACATCCAGTATAAATATGTCTAATATATGAATATATGCTCGGAAGGTGTGAGTGGTTTGATTAAGCTTAGTAATTGATAGAAAGTGTGGTTTTCCATTAGTAAATAATTTTTGAAATCTGAAGTGATGAATTAAAGAGTGGATTAGCAAGAGAGATGAATCATTTTTAAGTAAGTAAGATTAGTTCCAAAAATAAAACTGGTTTTTATACAATCATCTTCATGATATTATTTAAGCAAGTTATTACAATGCTTGAGATCCACAGATATTTACATACAGGTACTAGCAACATAAGAAATAAATATCAATGATAAATTTAAAAATCTAGGTATGACAAATAATATTTTCACCGGTATTGTGAAATACATGATAATCATGTGAAATATTATAAATGTGTCATGAACACAAAAAAATACTATGCATCTTCCATGAAATTCTTTTTGTGGAAGATGGTAAATTTTTTCTGTGAACTTGATGAGTAAATTCCACAATTTGGTGCCTCAATGAGATTATATATTAGGTTTACCATTTGTTAAATTTGGAAAAGGTTTAGGCTAAAAAATGTCAAATATGAAATACACCAACCTTTAGAATATTACATGATTCACATTCATTCATTCTCTCTCTGAGATGCTCCAGTTCTTTCCATATCTTCTCAGTTTCTCTGTGTATTGCATTGGACTCATTTCCCGATAAATTAAAGGATGCATTAGATGTTAACCCTGAAATTTCTTGTATCATAGGACACTTTACGTCTGCGTGTCTTCTTTGGTGGTGGGCAGTGAGGTAGTAAGCATCAAGGAACACCTTTCCACAGAACGAGCACTAGACACCAACATAGAAATCACTGATTAATATCATAGTACCAGCTTAAAAACACACCGTAGATTTCTCATTCTGAGATTTACCCGAAATATGTTTTTAACTTCATTCTCAAAGAAAACTATATGAGGGACTTTACGATTATAAGAATATTTGTTTGAAACGCTCCTCAGCTCATTTAAATCGCTTAGTAAGTCTTTGTGATTCTTACTCAATTTCTCTGTTTCCTGTAAAACAAAAGTAGATGTTATATAGCTTAAAATTATTCTTATATCTACAATTTTACCTAATATGTTACCTGTCTCTCTTTCTCGTGTAAATCAATCAGTTTACGCAAACACTTTTGTACGTAAAGCAGATACTCAATTGTTAATTGTGCCAGTCTGAATAGTTTTAAAAATCTTGTATCCAAAATATTTGAAGCAGTTGTTGAGTCCAGATCATAATTGATGATATTAGATATATTTTCCTTGAGAGAAACATAATTGTTCTCTTTGACGACTTTATCGAGGTCTACCGTAACTAAAAAATTAAAGAGACAATAAAATCAACAAAATTTCTTATAACATTGCCGTCATGTATGCATGAATTATTATTACCAACATTACTCCAGTTTATTGAACCACTTGGAGTTGTAAAGCGGAATTGGTCTGCATCGGCTTCAGGTAAATTAAAGGCAGATAGAAGAGATGATTCAACATCCTTCTCTTTTTCGTACATAACAGTCTACTTTCGTCCGATCATGAACATTCACAACATATCATTATAATGTTATCTTCAAAATAATTATAATTTCACTCCAATCACGTAGCTTTATAACCAAGTTTGAATTCATAATCGATAAGATTCTATCGAGGCAGTAACGATATAGTCGCCTCAGTTCCAAGTAGCTTTGTCCTGTCGATAGATAACTCAGCTGTTATTTTAAACGGAAAACATATATTTATGCAAGTTGATGAATTAATACTTGGTCAGTATGACTAAACTTCGTAGATCTTGGTATTTTTGGTACGATATATGTCATTGCTAGTTTACTACCTCCAGCGATAGCAGCATCTCTAGTGTCAGGAAAATTTACTACACAGTACTGTTGTACGGTGACAGAATATTTGTGTAGGAAGATGGCAAATACCAAGAATGATTGTTTAATAAATTATTATTAATGTGTGTTACTTTAAAGTGCGAGTTATTCCGTGGGTATCAGAATGTGGCAGCACCTCTAGTGGCCATAAACTGTACTCAATGCTGAATGGAATCTGCAATGTCGAAGTTAGCCATATTTTATAGATGGCATTCCCATCGAATGGCTTTGCAAGTTTTGTGGAAAAGTGCATCCGTGCATCTAAACAAAAACATAACGGTGTGAGAAGTTCTGAAACTCTTCGGAAGAAACGTCAAAATTAACCACTAGCCTACAAATTTTAAACTTCTCAATGACTTGAAACAAGGTATGGTATAATTTTACGTTTTTAAAATTTCAAAAATGTTGTTTTTATTTCTTTGAGCAATCAATGGGTGTTAGATATAATTGGAGGTCGGTTTAATGTTTTTGGCTGGTATTGCAGAAAAATATAGACATTTCTTCTGTTGACAGGTTACTCACGACAAAGTTACGTATTGATATTCTTTTTTTTAATTTTGGGCAACATTTTTTAGTGAAAAAGATTAAAATGATAGTTGAACTCTAGCTCCCTATATACAGAATATCTTGGTTTCTGTGATTACTGAATATCCCGTTACGCTTTGCAGAATTATCCTTTAAATTATACTACATTTCTATCGAATTTACTGATTTGATGTGCATAGAAGGAAAGGTGGAGTATATTGAAAATATCATGTTCTCCTTTCGTAGATGATGGGGTTTTCTTATGAAAAAAGACCGCTCAAGAGACCGCGGCTTGGTCCACCTGATGTTTACCCTCAAGATCCGAAGCAGAAAGAGGTAAAAGTCCTTTTTCAATGTCAGTTTTCTGTACTTGTAATTTTTATATTGGATTCACGAAGCATACTCAGTTGGACATTTTTTAACATTTCAGGATGAATTGACCACAGTCAATGTGAAGCATGGTTTTACTACATTACCTCAACTTGCAGATGAATTTGGAACAGCAAGAAACGCCAATATCAGTGCCTCGAAGGTATAAGTTATTTAAAGGACGTTGGAGTTTTCATTCTGTGATTGATTTAAGCATATTACTCAGTTCTACATTTATTTACACAGGTGGGAGCATATTTCAATGCTATATTATCTAAAAAAGAAGAACTCAATACACTCCCAGATACGGGCAGAAAGAGACAACAGATAAATCCAAAAGACAATTTTTGGCCTGCTACTGCTCGAACTAAAAATGCGATTGAGGCCTGGTTCAAAGATTTAGCGGGGAGTAAACCCCTCAGCAATTTATCAAAAAAGGTAGAGAACTGTTTATGCTATTTATTGCAATGTTGAAGTAGCATTGATATAATTTTTAAAATCTAAATGTGTGAACTCTTTGTAGGCTCCAAATTTCAATAAGAAGGAAGAGATTTTTACAATGCTTTGTGAGTATCAAGTGCCTATGCTTAGAGCTGCATGGTTCATAAAGCTCAGCTCTGCATATACAGTGGCTGTTTCTGAGGCTAAAATAAAGAAACGACAACTTCCAGATCCCTCTCAAGGTAATACTAATAAACAGTAGTTCCTCACCAACCGCGGTTAGCAAAATCTATATCATTTTGCCAACCACAGTATGAGGTTTCAAGTATCTGCAGTTTCAGGCACATACTTATGTTTTACTGCAATGAATTTTCTTAAATCAGAATAACCTTGATGTATTTTTAGTAGAAGAACATCTACACTTATTATTTATGTTTAAATCAGCAATTTTATCTTCTAATTCATAACATACTCCAAGTTCTATGCCCCCACCCTCGGGCACCACCACAACATCAGGAGGGGCATCTCAACATCCTGCTAACCCCTCTCTGACACATAATCCTTAATTCATTTGTAATGTGTAAGCTAATCAACTTATAACATGTTAGTGTACAGTGGAGACTTACTTATTCTAATGTTGATTAAATTTATATTAGTGTTTTTATTTGTGATCATGCTGTTATTCTGCCAAAATTGTCAAATATTTATGCAGTTGGATATAGCTAATATTAAATATGAATTTTGAGATTATTTTTCAATAAACTTACAACTGATTGGTTCCTTCTTCCTTATGGCAGAGTGGACACAGACACTCATCAAGTTTCTGAAAGACCAATTGCAGAAACTCCAGGAATATTACCATTCCCTAAGTGGAAATTCAAGCAGTAGTGGCACTGGACCAAATGCATCTCCTTCTGCTCCTCCTAATTTACCTGCCTCCACTTTTTCTGTTGGCGGCTCTCCAGCCTGCGAGGAACATGGACCTGCCAGACGACAGTGGCAGTATTGTGTTCAACTTGCTGGCCATCTTTATGAGGTGTGAATATTTTTCATCTTTAAACATTCATAAAATAGTGGAACAACACTACTTGTGTTGGCATTGAGAGCTCTCATACCCTAAACTTGTTTTTTCACTATTTTTTTAAGTGGATGTAGTTGTGGTTTAATTTTATTCAAGTAAAAGTACTTGGGATAAATTAACCACAGTTTTACTGCCTATGTAAGTCTAAATTTGGGTAAGTGGTTACTAGGTGTAATTGTCTCAATGCCGAGGAGAGGGTTAAAGCCACTATTTGAAAGTAAATTTTATAATGGATAAAAATGGATAGAGTTGAGTTTCTTTTAACCTTGCACTGAATCCTGCCATCTACAAGAAGTGATTTTTTTTTCACCTTGACTTTAAAACTGAGTGGACTAGTCATTGCTGGGTCAGTTCTTTATGATTTGGTCCTGCAACCAGGTTGGTTTTTAGTGCACATTTCGATATAAAATTTATTGGCTTATTTACAAAAAACATTTTAAAGCTATAAAATAAATTTGTTTATAAATGGTTTAGTAATAAATTCCTCAAATATGAAAGCATATTAAATGTTCTACATCAATTTACCATATTTCGCGGCATATAAGATGCACCCTGATTTTTTAGAAGATTTTTCAGGAAAAAAGTATTTTGGTACACCAAGGGATTTACGAAAGGCCACATCATGTATCATTTCCAGCCGTGATTAAGTCCATATCCAGCAACATTTACAGAAAATATTCCGGCGTGATAGCAGTTAAATATAATGTTTTAGGTCAACTTCATTCGTAAAATAAATAGGGATGATCTAAAACATATATAATTGCTTCGAGACTTGTATAGATAAATGTACCCTGCGTGAACTTGGCAGTAGTATTAATTAAAGCTCTCTGACTGCGCCACATGTCGCACATATAGATACCTTCTACCGATAGTACTTACCGTATCTGCCCGAATAGAAGCCGACCCCGGATTTAAGCCGACCCCACGAAATTTTCCAACATTTTTTGGCAAAAAAAGTATTTTCGTAAATTTTATGCTTAAGTGTACCAGACATGCACGCACAACCTAGAATACATTATACATTACATCTATATAATTATATACGTTCCATGTAAAGTTTTATTAGGTATTATTACTGTTAATTATAAATATAGTCAACGCCGTTGCTCAGACCTTACAATCAAATGTAAGTATATTTATTTATCTTACTGGAATTCAAACTGTTGCGCATCGAAAGCTGTCATCGAATTTGGCGTGATCGTCTACTTAGTCATTATACGCAATTTTAATAGATTCTATGAAAGAGGTTTCCAAGTTTTATTATTATTGCTGTTAATTATCAGATGAATTACAGTTAACGCTGTTGCTCACACCTTCGAATCAGACGTATCTTATCTAAGCGGAATTCAAACAGTTGCGCATTGAAAGTCGTCATCGAATTTTGCGAATTGACTAAGCAGACGATATCTTCTGCTTAGTCAGTATACACAATTTTAATACATTCTATGAAAGAGGGTTTTAACATGCATACAAAGATGACAATCGCTATAGCAAAATATAAAACGAATTTGCTGTAGCTTGCAATCATGCTATGAACCTGGTGGGTTGTTAAAACTCGATTGTTTTATATACCGCCGTTTCCTTTGGATAAGAACCCATTTACTTTTAAATACGTGTTAAAATATATAAATAACCTTCAATAGCAATTTAAATTACAGCTCCGGGCAATCGCTGTAAGAAGGGAGCGTTTTTCAGACATCGAGTGCCTTATCAGTGGAATATAGGAGGTATGCTATGGAAACAAGACATTTTTCAGCGATGGCGTCGTACAAGGATGCTAAATTTTTCCTCAGGCTCGCATTTAAGCCGAGGGTGATTTTTTTCACGATAGATTTTGACAAAAAGTATCGGCTTGTATTCAGGCAGATATGGTACTTAAACTTGAGTTCAAGACGATATTTTAATATAATGCAATAAATAATAAACTGAATGCATATGTAATAACGATACATATGCTCAACTAGTCCTTTTTCTTCTTTAACTCTTTTTCCAGATGTTTTTGCGTATTTAATTGCCTGAAGCTTATAACTAATAGTGTAGGTATATCTTTTCACTTTTGTAGCCATTGTGATCTCAATACATGTAATGTTATATATCCTAGATATGTATAAAATATTATGGCATCTACACGAATACTATTGATCCGTGGCATTAATTGCGCTATTCAATGGGCCCATTAGGAACTAAAACATCACAAATGCACCAAAATTGTAATCACTACGAGCAGACATGTTTTAAAGCATAATAATGAAAATGTCTCTTCAGAATTCATGTTGCATAAGGTATTACTGTATATATTAACAAAATTTTCACTATTAATTATTAAAAATTTAATTTTATTGTTTTTTCAACAAATGACTGCCAATTATTCCATTTTGGGATGAGTGTGTTTGTTAGTGTTAGTATTGAGAACAGTAATAATCTTACCTTCAGCGTATAAGGCGCAGGCTGATTTTGGAGGTCAATTTTCTGGAAAAAAAAGTGCATCTTATATGCTGAGAAATATGGTAATTTTTTTCTGGTGCCATTGTGCCTCAGATATGACTACAATTAATAGATGTTGGGCAGTCACTGAAGTCTCTTAAAAATGTAAATTATAAGGAATTTTGAGAAATGGAAAACCCTAGTCTACTCATTGTTTCATTTTAGCTCATTTATTTTTCTTGTATAAGCATTTGCCTATTGGAAAATTTTTTCACTAGTGGAACTTTTACCTTTTTTCAAGGTAAGACGAAATGCTTGCAGAATGCAAGCACCAACTACTTGCAGATTATAATGACGAAATTCACTGGTGATGTAGTGGTTAGTGTGTTGGCTTACCATTACAAAGTTTCAGGGTTTGATCTCCATGAATGAAGGTTTTTAAAAAAAAACTTATCACTTGTGCCTGGCAGTGGGCAGCAATACTGACAGTATGGTGTAGAGCTGAAAACAAATGATAATGGCTGGATATATATATATGTATATATATATATATATATATATATATATATATATATATATATATATATATATATATATATATCTAATATAGCTGTAGACCTGATCAGCATGATTTGACTGGCTACAGTACTGTGATGTGGAAAGCAAGAGGGAAACTATCACATTATAATTTCCTAGTAATGCTTATATGGTTAGCCAATATGAATTCTCTTGAAGTAAAACATTCGAGAGGTAAAATAGTCCCCCATTTGGTTCTCCGGGCAGGGACTGCCTTGAGGAAAACATGTCAAAGGTAACTTACGTATAGGTACTGGGGCAAGGGAAGTATCTCGGGTACTTAGAAAAGATATGATAAAAGCAGGACAAAGATAATAGTAATGAACAATGGGTTGATGCCAGTAAAGCGTAAGGCAGTTGATGCTGATAATCCTGGTGTATATGCCAACGTCTGCTCATGAAGAAGACAAACTCGAGATGTATGAACAAATAAATTACATTTATAAAGAGGAGGAAAGCATAGAGAAGAAGAAGAAAAAATTTACGTCAATATGGACTTGGGAAAAGAAACTGAGGAGGAGAAAAACTGGTAGAATTCTGCATTAATAACAATCTAATAGTGACTAATACATGGCTCAAAAACCATAAACAAAGGTTGTATACATGGAAGGGCCCAGGAGATAGAATGAGATGCCAGATAGATTACATCCTATTAAAAGAAAGATTCAGAAACAGCATAAAACATGCTAAGATATTATCAGGAGCTGACATATATTAAGAACACAACCTTCCAAAAGTCGATATAACTATGAAGCTAAAACAAATGAGAAATGATTGGCAGACTTGGGAACTTGACAAACTGAAAGAAGGTATGATGTATTCAGCATGAAATTAAAAGTTGATCTCAGAAATTTGGAAAATAATCTGAAGAGTGTGGATACAGAATGGAAGGAAATTATAACTAACTGTAGGCATATAAACAACTAGTTAAGAAGGGTAACAGGCAATGCTAGAGAAGAATGGATAAATGAAAAATGTGACGAAATACAACAGATGGAGAAGTTAGGACGATATGATGAATGCTAGGGGACTGGAATTAGAAGATAAGAAATGTAATGGAATTCATGGTAAAGTAATTATGAATACAGATGGGAAGATAATCACAGAACCAAAGGTATGGGAAGAATTCATTAAGGAACTATGCAAATTGCTGGCGAGAGCAGTGCAAATGGAACTGGAAGAATAGGATGACGTAGAAGAAGACAATTTGGGACCAAGTATTATGGAAAGTGAAGTAGAACAATTAATACAGGAGCTGAAGAAAGGAAAAGGAACAGGCAGTGATGGAATACCAGCAGAGGTACTTCAAGTCATGAGATTGGAAGGACTAAAAGTGATTACAAAATTAATTAATAAGATTTAATCAGGAATCTGTTGCTAAAATTGTGACTTGGTCTGTCATGGTCTCCAGCACCTCTGGTGGTGAGTTGGTTTAACGCAAGTCATTAGAGAATGGAAAGTAGATTTCGACAATTTTTTCGTAATATACTGTTATCCACCTCTTGCACATTTGAAAAATGATATCGGCCATCATATTATCCTGGGTTTGAATCCAGAAGCATTTATTTTCTCCATTTGATTATTACGGGTATGGATGCAGCGTATTAATAATTTTCATTTTGAAATTACTTAGAGTCATCGCAGGAATTCGGGACTTGAAACAAAGTACGAATAAAAGACTTTTCCTTCTGTCGATTTTCAGATATGCATCAAATCGATCCACAAAATAGTATTTACCACCATAATTTGAAGTATTTTTACAAGAAAATCTTTTGTTTTCAATGTGATTTGCGTTGTTGCCTGTGTCGTGTAATTGAATATGTTTCATGGGGATTATAAATTCGTGTCGTATCTGTCCACATATTAAAAAAATTTTGATGTTATTTTGAAGTTTAAACAATATCTTGGTTACGATAAACAATATGGCAACAAAAATAAATGTTCTACATTTTATTAATATTGTGTTAATTAATGTCCGTTAGTCAGATATAGAGATTATAATTGCCGAATTTCTTGAAGATGAGTACATTTTCTGTGAAAGCTGTATGTTATTAATCTTTGGCTAACAGAAAAATAAAATTTGTTTATTTTCAGAAAGTTGAAATAGTTTTTAGCATATAAAAGTTGTCTAGTGACATGTTTAACAAATATGATATTCATTGATATTTCTTTTCCACATAAATTTTACTTACCCAAAACAATTTTTTCTTTCTGGAACATTCAATTATGTATGTGAATTTTATATTTACTGTTTATTTTTTAATAAAGTTTAGCATCATTAATTTTAATTTAATTTTAAATTAATATCTAAGTCATGCATACCTGTCATTGTTGAAGGGCAATTATTGTAGTTTATAACAATGGTTACTTAGTTTGAGAATGAGTTTTATTTTTATGCTTGTAATATGCTCTGAAAATCGTATTTGTGTTCCTCTATTTCTTGCTTTGCTGTTTTAGGAGGGTCTTTTGGAACAACAGGAGTTTCTTCAATGGATCTTGGATCTTCTCGATAAAGTAAGAACACCTGATGATGGCATTCTAAGGCTTATTCTTCCATTGGCTCTGAGATATCTTGATGAATTTGTCCGGTCGGAGCTTCTTGCCCGTAAGTTAGCCCATAGTTGTGCTCGTAAGCTGGCCCGGCTGTGTGCTGATCACCCACTTACCTCATCAGTATCTTCAAACAACTCGTTGCGTGGCACTAATGGAAGTGAAAATCACCGCAGGTGGGTACAAGAATGAATCATTGCAGCTCTGAATTTCTTGGAAGAATATATTTTGAGAATTTATCCTGTTAGATGTTATTTGTAGTTTGCTGAGCGTTGTGATGCATAGTGAATTATTTCTCATGGTAATTTTTTTATTGGCAGTGGATCTCATTCATGTGCAGTGTCCCGCCCTAACTCTGTGTTGTCTTCGTTGAATGAGTATTTGAGTTGTCCTCTGCATCGAGAAATTATTCTTTCACTCAGTGCAATTATACAGGTTAGTCAATTGTATATTTTATTTTGACAATCACTTCATGAATTTTTTGTTTAATTATTCATTAGTTTTACTTTGTCATATGCATAATATATAAAGAAAATAATGTAATCAGGAAAAAGTTTGCGAGATTTTTTAAATTTTTTATTTATGTAACAATTATCTATAAACAGCCAAACATGACATAATACAATGGATGAAATATCAAGGGTAACAAAAGAATGATAAAAATAAATAAAAACAACAATTATAACAATATAACATTTGAGAGTAAGAGGAAAGTCTAATTAGAGATTGTTGTAGAACGGCATGAGGAATAGGATGGGAATAGGCTGAGGGAGGGGTTAAGGGTGGTTAAGGAGTTATAGATGAAAGGAAGATGGCAAAACATAGATCTTTGGGATATAGAGAGGCAGAAATTTGGTTGGTGAAGAAGGGATGCATTGCGGGTTGGCGGGATGGTACATGGAGAGAGAAATAGGATAGGATATCATTGGAGCGGTAGCGGCCATTCATGATGGAGTAAAGGAATTTAAAGTCGGTGATTCTTCATCCAGAGGTAAGGGAGGAAGTGCGAACGCACTTGATCCCGGGATAGATTGCGGAAAGCACTATTGATAAGAAAAAGTTAAGAGAACGATTGAGAAGCTTGAGAGTTGAAGGGTGCTGAGGACCCTACGGGGGTGCAGTATTCAAGTGTAGGAAGAATGCAACCTGTAACAAGAAGTTCAAACCAGGACTAATTCAGGCTGGTTTCCCAAAGTTGACTTCCTGAATTGATTACTTATATTGACAGGAAATGTTTCAATATGCATTAGTCATTCCAAGGAATTCTCATACCATAAATAGCATTTGTAATTCATAGTTTATCAATGATAGAGAATAATTGGAAAACAACTTAATAGAGCATTATCAGGTTTAAATTACTAAAAGCGATGTCAAAATCTCTTCCTCACATTATATTTTACATGTATCGTCTAAATAAACGAATTTAATAAATGTTACTGTTTATACACCAATATGTATGGATCAACTGTTATTGCTGAAGAGTAGTCGAGCGGAAAAGAAAATAACCCATTTTTTCACTCGTCTATTAAAGAAAACATCTCTGCACGATGGATTTGAGACTTCCTATGTAAAACAAATAGGGGAAAACATTCCTGGAATCGAACCTGGGACTTCAATCTTCGCCAAATAAAATATAGCTCAGAGGTGGGCCTTGTCAGCACAAGCCTCATACAGGTTGTAACTAGCTATTTTAGTGCCTGAGGCAAACTACTAAGTATGTGACCCCCCCTCATTCAAAAAATGATCGTCACTAGTTTATTTGGCTTTTATTTGGATTTTTTGCACCCCTTAGTTGCACCCGGGGCAGATGCCTCGCTTGCCCCGCCCTAGTTACGGTTCTTATACTAAGTTTCATGAAAATAGGCCCATTCAAGCAAAAGTTGTCAGTAGGGGACACACACACAGACAGGACCATTTCATAAGGCTATGTTTCCTTTGGAAACCAGCCTAAAAATGGATTTAATTGCAAAGGGGTCTTTGAGTTCGGTAAACCTGTATAGGAGACTGATGAGTTGCATGGCTTTAGAAGTAATTTTTTTTTATATGTTCAGAAAAGGTGAACTTGGAGTCGAAAATCACACCTAGATCACTATGAGACATAACATAGTAATGATATAATGTGAGAATAGGCTTCCTACAAAGAGTGAAAGATAATGTAGTAGATTTAGATGGGTTGACCTTCAATTTCCATATGGAGCACCTCTCTGAGATGGAATCAAGAGCAGTCTGGAGAGAATGACTGTCACCCAAATTAACCTCCTAAAAATCTTTAAATTGTCCGCATATTGGAGAAATTTACAGCCACTAGGGGCAACAGAGTCTACTATGTCGTCAATTTATAAGGAAAAAATAAGGGGCCCAAGGAGGCTTCTTATTTGTTTGTTTGTATTTTTGGCTAATCAACCTCTTGGATTATTATAGCCATAACTCCAAATGCTGCTATGCGGGGCACCGGAGGGCACAGTTACATAGATATTTTCTGTTACCTATGTTTTTCTTACATATTCTTATTAAGGCACCAAATTCCATTAGCATTGGTATGGAAATGCTAAGCCTTTCATTTCAGCATATTCCAAATCACTGCATAAGTGTGCAATCCAAATCATTGCTCTTCCTTCTTTCTTTGTTTTTCTGGTTTCAATCTCTTATTGTATCACTTGCAGTACAGAACTTAATATCATAAATTGTAAATATCTTCTTCTTCATCTAAAGGCTAAGCCTTGTCACTGCAACCATGAACTCCTGTCCTATGCCATTCTCTTCAGCACCTCGTATTTCTCAACTCCCATCACTGACTTCACGTCATCTAGGTATTTCTTTCTTGGTCTGCCTCTTCCTTTCTTCCGTAACAGTTTTCCCTCCAAGATGTTCACAATTAATCCATTATGTCTAATCACATGGCCTAAAAATTTTGCCTTCCTTTCTTCCATTCCTTTAATCAGTTTCCTTTCTTCTTTTACTTCTTCCAAAACTTCAAGGTTTGTCTTTCTCTCTGTCCAACTTGTCTTTATCAATCTTCTCCATATCTGCATTTCTGTCACTTCCAGACGGGACCTCTCCCTCTTTCCTAACGTCCAACTTTCACTACCATAAAGTAAGGTACTCCAGACAAAAGCTTTTGCAAAGGATTTCCTTACTTCCATATTCATATGACTGCTTGTCAGTAGATTCCTTTTACATTGAAAAGCTTGCTTTGCAAGTGCTAGTCTTCTCTTCACTTCCTGCACGCATCTATTGTCTTCAGTAATTGTACTACCTAGGTAGCAAAACTGCTTCACTTGCTCAATTTCCTGATTGTCTATTTTGATCTTTGATATTGTCCCTGCATTTCTTTTGCTTATAACCATCAATTTGGTTTTCTTGACATTTATCTTCAATTCCCACTGTTTTAACGTGTCCGATAATACTTCCAGCGTTTTATTCATTTCTCTTTTTGAATCACTGAATATTACAATGTCATCTGCAAATCTAATGCAGTTTATTCTAACTCCATTTATTTTTATGCCTTTTGTCTTTTCCTTCATAACTTCTATACTTTCTTCAATGAACATATTAAACAAATATGGAGATAGAGGACATCCTTGTCTTACTCCTTTCCTTATCTTTGCTTCACTCTCTAATCCATTTATATTTATTCTTGTAGTTTGATTTAGATAAAGCTTAAAAATTAATCTTCTATCCCTCCAAATTGTAAGTATATGATACTGATATGATACTGATCTTGCTTAACCGCTGAACTGATGTACCTGAGTTTAGTTTTTTCACTTTCTTCTGGATTGATACCGTTTTATGCCATCACTACAACTGCTTATTGGCCATTTAGTCAACATGGATAAGGGTAAATATGCTCATTATACTTAATAAGAACCATTCATTCGAACAAAGCTTGTTACGAACAAACATGCGACTCGCACAATGCGAGAGCGGCCGCTTTAGTAACTTCAGGTAGCAGTGTTCCTCATGTTTCTAAAAGTGTGGTTCACAGAATGATTTAATATATAGAGCTTAAGTTGCCAATTTGCTAAAATTGGATACTATCAATTCATTTAGTATTCATATTGCTGTTAAATTGTTGTGCTACCAATAAAACACATTCATACCCACTGAGGGTTATATTCATTCGTGACTACATGTAAGTGCATATATAGAGCCTTGGGTGGTCCATGGAGACTAGTTATCCTCTGAAGTGATCTGCAGTTCAAAAATGTTCGAGAATCGCCGACATATAGTGAACCACGTAAGTTCTTCCGGACCAGCCATTTTCATAAATGCTGCCAAACCGCAGGTGTATGCAGACCATGGATTGCCGAACTATAGGTGGAGTGTATACAACATCATTGTTTTTCAAGTTATGCATAGTTCCTTTCACCAACACTTTTTTCACAACTTTCTGATAAAATAAAAGAAATCATCTCATCAGCAACATGTCCACTCATTAAGGGTTCAGCTGTGGTGCTTTATTGCACTAACGAAGAAAACATGGTGCAAACTTTTTCATGTTACAGTAAAAAGTTTTACATTTACTGGCAAACGGAAGCACCAAGAAAATCTATAGGGTATTACTACATTAGAAGTTCCAAATGATGCTGCCTAGATGGTGCCATTTTTACAGTGAGTGCACAAGGCGTATATGCTTATGCCGAATTGGTACAGAGATAGGATAGCAGACAACGTATGTGTGTATGTTGAACCAGCTTGAGGGGTTAAGTGTGTGGAAATATGCAAGTTTTTGATTTTACTCTGCTTATAATGGGATAAATTTTCTTTGAATCTTGACTTTCTGATTAAAGAATTTTACGCTAGAAAATGTTAAATTTCATTTAAGTAAGAAGGGTACAAGGAGAGTAGTAGTTATTATTTTCCTTACAGGCCATCACAATAGACTGTCCCACTGCATTGGTATGGAACTGTGTTGGAGAGGGTCGTGGTCCATCTATCTTGGATGCCTCCCCTCTTGACCACCTTCCCTGTCCACCCTCCATGCTCCCACTGCCTCAGCGCTCGCAAGGACCAAGAATAAGGTGAGATAGCCTGAGAAAAATCCTACATTGAAATTCATGTGTAACATATCCAAATTAAGAACTTAGAGTAATTCCCTTCTATATCTCGCCTCGCTATATGTTGTTTTGCATATATGTTGCCTGTGAATTAAAGAATGTTTTTCGTTATATGTTGCATTGCTTTGCATTTATGATGATTGTGAAGAGCCAAAGGTAAATTTCAGTTATGTTACTAGTTTTAAATCACTTAAGTCATGTTTTTAATTGCATGTTATTATTGTATATGTAATTTCATCTTCATTTTGCTACCACATATGGCAGGCACGTGAAACTGGTGGCCCTTTCTGCACCTAACTGCAGCACGGATACTAATTTTTAGCTTGACTAAATCGTTCCGAGTTTTATGTAAAAACTTTACTTTTGTGATGAGACAAAATGTTTTTCATGGTTATTGCAGTACCATAGAACTTGTTTTCTAACTTATCATTTTTAATGGAAAAAAGACCTCCAGTCTTCTAAATAAAGACTTTTTCCTACTATAGCCCTCATTAAACATATGTAATCCTGATGCAACACTTCTATAACACCTATTGCTTTAATGTGGCCCAGATGCTTCTTTGAGTTTGACATGCCTGCCATATGAGGTCACAGAATGTATCCATTTACTGCTAAATGACCCTGTACGTGGTCACAGTATTACGCAACAATTTTGGCTTAAGAATCATTCCAGATTTTTGTGTGTTCATTTTTTTAATTACATTTTTCTAGCTTATTTTTAACATATTATGTCTTATGTACTGTATTATCATATTATTTGCAGTACAAATAGTACAAATGTGTTGTAAAATGTCCACCAAGAATGTAACCCCAACTTTTATCATTATGTCTATGGGAAAGTGTTTCACTATATGTTGTTTTGTTATACATCACAGTTTTCAGGAATGCATCTTTGACATAAAGAGAGGAATTACTGTACTTTACTTTCTGGACCAATACAGTAATGACCGTAGAAGTAATGGCATATTTTAATTCAGGATTTTTGTTATTACTGACTTATTGTAACTTGTATATAAAGGCTTTGAAAGTCATTTCATTCCCCTTCATAATTGTGCAGCATGCAAATCCTTCTTTAAAGATGACTGGCTTTTTTAGGCTATCTTAAAATAGCTCATCTTCAACAATATAAGAGAACCCAAAGTAATTTTATATTTAGTAATCTTAGTAAGGTGCCTACTGTCTTATATGTGACATTTTCATTAAGATACTAGAAGATAGTGGTATAAATGGTTTGTAATGGTCAGCAGTACCATTGGTTGGAAATCTACTGCCTGAGATGAAGAGACATAATGACACCCCAACACAGCACACGAGTGCAGATCAACGACGAAAGAGCTTTGTCTCTCTTAGAAAAGTGCCTCCCGAGACGCCTACTCCTAAAAGTCACCTCACTTATGCATGCTGAAAAATGACATACTCTTGATCAGGGCCATCCCTAGGGGTGTGTGGGGCCCTGGGTGATCAGCATTTGCAGGGCCCCTTAGCAATCTAAAATCATCAAGGTATAATTTGCACACTAAAAAAGAATTGTAAAAAATATTGTATATTTTTAAATATGTATATTTTATTGTATAATTTAAATATACGTATATTTCTTATTGTGTTTTTAAATGAGGAATCGCTTCTGGAGTTCAAGAACAAAAACAAGTCCTTTGTTAGGAAAACCAACAATAATTTGATCATTTACACCTGATTCATAATGATCTATGCTCATTATTCTGTTGCAAATGTATACCTGTAATTTGGATATGAATATAAACATGCAGAAATCTCAAATGAATGGCAACACAATATGTGAGGTCAACTTAATACTCAAGTAGAATAAAAACTCACTGTTTATTGTTCTGCCTACTTTCAGAAATTCAACTTCCTCGACTTTCTTGCAGCAAACTCTGCGGTCAGATCATTGTAATCCAAATCTGAGGCTATTTCTCTCTCAATAGACAGCATAGCCAATCCACTCAGTCTCTCTTGGGACATTGCTGTCCTAAGATAGTTTTTATTATTTTAAGTTTAAAAAACTTTTCTCCGCTGATGCCTGTCATATTTTTTACAACCCTTTACCATTCATGTATAACCACTACCTCATTACCAGTCTAGGGTTAATAGATATATCTTATTGTGCTAGCACTAAACATTGTTTAAAGTTAAGAATTGATTTCAATGTTTATTGAAAACTAAAAATTTGGTATATTAAGATTCGATTGTTATTTATTTCAACTGTTGATTGTGTAACTTTGTGGAATAGTTCCATAATCTGAAATAAAACAATGTAAGTTTCCACTATTTTATATTATAACACAACCTAGGTTACGACACTTAGCGTCTTTAGCGTTGAAACATAGGTCATGTTATAATATAAAATAGTGGTAAATTACATTGTTTTATTTCAGATTATTGTTATTTATATTGACTTTCATTGCTAGGATGCAGATATCATTAGCAGAGGAAGGTATCCGGCAGCGAAGCAGAGCAGCTGAGGGCAGGTGGTCTTGTGATCGTTGGCAGCAGTCAACTGCAGGTGATTATTTCCTTTTTCATAAGTCAGATTTAGAATTCTGCAAGAGCTTTAAAGCAATGCATTGTTGATATATATCATTAATAATAAAAGAAGCTGTCTGTGTGTTTGTCTGTGGCAGTCATAGCTCTTCAGAAAATAAATGTAGGAGTTTCAAAATTTGGCAGCAGCTTCAGGTTAATCATGAGAGTTGCAGTGCTAAAAATAATTCAAATTGGCCCACGGGGGCCTGAGAGGTCTCCATGGAACGGTCAGTCCAAATTTAGGATTTTTTTATGATATCTCAGCAACCAATTGAATGATTTTGATGAATCCTCCGCCAATATCAATGTTTTGAGGCAATGCATTTTTGAGACAAAATGATAAAATCAGTCCACGGGGCCAAGGATCATAATGTAAGGGCTTGTCCAAATTTCATGGGGTCAAGGGGCCCTGGAATGGTCGATCCAAGTTTTGGTTTTTGAAGATATCTCAACAATTAAATGACCAATTTTGATGAATACCCCTCCAATATCAATGTTTTGATGAGGCATATTTTCGAGCCAAAAATGGACTAAATCGGTCCACAGGGTCGAAAGGTCATAATGCAAGGGCCAGTCCAAATTTTGTTTTTTTTTTATATATATCTTGGCGATGAATTGACCGATTTTGGTGAAACCTCCGTAAGAAGCAGCTATTTGTTATGGATATGTATATGTGTTTCTTTCAAATCTTTCTCGCTTTATATCTCTGCCCCTATCAATGCTACAGGGCTGCAATTTTGGATATATTCTTATTTCAGATGACAACCAACAAGAAAAATCGAAAGTCACGAAAAATTAACATTTAAGGGGTCTTTTTAACCCCAATGTTCCATTTCAGTACCCCATAAGAAAAGCATTGGATTCAGTGCAAGGCTTTCTAAAAATGCATTTTAAAATTACTTAAAATTGGGATACAAATTCGGGAAAAGAACAGTTGTTTAACTGAAAGAACGGAGTTCTTATTTTTTTAAGGCAGAAGTCAAATACATACAGAATTAGTGTAAGTATCTGCTTTGAATCAGAAAAAAGTGTGAATTTTTTCCTCTCTTCAACAATGGAAATGTATAAAAACCATGGCAATGACATTATTGCTTTTTAAGGGACCTTTAATGCTCTTAATGGAAATTAAAGACATTTTAATGCTTTTAAGGGAAATTAATGCTGTCATAATGAATTATAGTGGAACTTCCTAATATTTTAAGAATTTTCCTATATTGAAATAAACTTTGAAAATTCAATTTATAATCTTTGCAATTTTCCATAATCCAAAAACTCAACTTTAAAATATAAGACTAAAAAAGAGAAAATAAAATAGTAAAAAAAAAATACTTTTCAGTATACACACTTTCATGTGCACTAAAAAGAAGAAAATAAATTTTTTTGTCCTCAACTTTAATTAAATTTGCTGTGCAGAATAAGAATGGGTGGCAGTTTTTACCACCCACTTTTATTCTGCACACCAAATTTAGTTCAAGTTGAGGGCAAAAAAATGTATTTTCTTCTTTTTATTGCGCATAAAAGTGTGTATACTGAAAAACATGTTTTTAACCATTTTATTTTCTTGCTTTTGTGGACAGCTTGCTGATTGAACTAGTTACACTTTCAGTGCTACCAACCCAAATGCGTTTGCACACGTGTCTGTGATACATTTTTAGATGTGAAGTGGCGTCAGAATGACCCTAATTGAAAATCTCTTTCGTGTAAGGATATTGCTGTTGAATAATTCGTAACCAAGTAGAGGTTAATGGAGAAGCTAATAAGCACTACATGTAGAATATATGGATAAGAAAATAAATGAAGGCGACTTGTCACTGCAAAATCCGTCTATTGTTCCTGATATCGACAAAATCTAATGTCATCAAAATATTACCAAAACCTATAGAAGAGATTACGTTTTTCGTTGATTTTATAGTTTAATGATGTTTATTTTAATTGTAACTTACCTACTAATTGGGCATAATAAATGTTGTGAGAAAGTTATGTGCTTGTGCCATATAAGGGATCTGCACTAAGTGAAGTATTTCATAATGAAGGATGCATGTATTTTTGAAACGAGAAAATTCTGCTATGATCAGAAATTGAACTTGGGTCTTCCATTTGCCAGGTGGGTATTCTACCACTGAACTATCATAGCAGATTAATTCTCCCGTTTTTTTAACGTGGATGCTTTCTTGTTTCAAATATATTCCCAACCCAACCTTACTTTCTACATAGGATCTTAAGATTGATTTTATTCCATCAGTACCTTTCGGTGAAAATAATATATCTAGGCGATCTTTTCAGTAAAAATTACGGTATTTTCATACAGGAATCACCACAGCTAAGGTTCTGAGTGCCTTGGATGCCCTGGACCGTCACTGCTTTGATCGTGTGGATTCCAACAACTCTTTGGATGTGTTATACAGCAAGATATTTTCTCCCATTGGCACTAGAGAAAATCCTGGAGACTATGTGAGTTAATATGTTTATATTGCTTTGTTTGCTTAAATAATTGCATTTCACCACTCCAATCTAATATCTGTACTATATAATTGCTTCTTACTTATGATATATCATTATTGTCATGTAGAAGAATACTAATGTTCAAGGTGAACTAGAGACTTGAAATTTGGCACGATTATAAGTTTTTGGTCACAACCAAACAGAAAAATCCAAAATTGGGAAAATTCATATTCTTAAGGGGTTGTTTTACACCATTTGTACATTACAATTTAATAATTCTCGTCATGGAAACTATAAGCCATAGATTCATGCTGTTGCATACTTTTTTGTGGCAAATGTTGTCCTCTACCTGAATGAATTTTTTAATTGGTACCTTACAGGCCATACATATAAGGGCTAGGGAAAGCAAATACGATTTTCTGGATGGTTTTGACGTCATCATCCCATTGAGAGTCTTAATGCAGGCAATATAGTGTCATTTCCTACCAGCATAGTCGCATGCTTATTACTGAAGAAGCAAACAAAAAAATTCAATAATAAGTTATTAAAACACCAAATAATTTCCTAACTTTTAGTGTGATTTTTTCGTGTCTGAGCTGACCGAGGAGTTAAGCTGTGCCTGACTATAAGTTAGCGTTCATCAAACGACCACTATTCTCAGTGTTGACTCAGTTTATTTCAAAGTGATGGATTTTATTGAAATTTCATTAGCTGTTGTGGTGTGACTCCATGTTCAGCTAGAATGCAAAGAAATTGCTCATATGCCCAGATGTTCCAAGTCTGAACTCAGATGTGAAAAATCACAGAAATGACAATATTTGATTGTCATTGCCATAAGGTAGGCATGTCAAAATGACATCTCTTTCTGTGGCTTAGTGCAGCCTGAGCGCAAATCTTTGTTTCAACTTTGTTTGAAATTTCCTTAAAATACTTATTTTTGTGAAAATGTGACAAGATTTTTTCCTTAGTTATTGAGGTGCAATACATAGATCATGAAATTATTGTTTTTAATGATAAAACAGATGCCCAATCTTTTAGAAAAAGTATTTTTTCTTCCAAATAACTATAATCGTAATGCAGCCCTTCCGCAACATCCATCGCTTTAATGTAACCCTTAGGCCTCATTGAGTTTGACATAACTGCCATATGCCGAAGTAATAATCATATTTGTGGCATAGTAATGATACCAGGTAGTTGTTTAATTACTTTGATACCTGATTTCAACCGAATTTGGTAAATAGAATCTTCACATAAATACATGACCAAAATGACATATTTGGACTGGATCGACTAAGCAGAGGTGCCACAATTGCAAAATAAAACTTTTTGGTAATTATAAATTTGGAAGAATTGGCCAGATCGATTTCAACGGAATTTTGTATGAAGGAAATGGGTAACGAAAAAATGAAATCAAGATGTTTAGTATAGATATTGAAAGCAGAGCTGCCACAATACAAGGAATGAAAAAATGCGTACACGTATTTGTGTTGAACTGTCCTCGTCAATTTTAACCACATTTAAGCTTTATTATGTACTCATATATACAAAACCATAATAGCATATTTGGGCCGGATCAGCCAAACAGGGGTGCCACAATTACAAATTAAACTTAAAGTAATTATGGATTTAGAAGGAAATGGTTGAACGGATTTTGTATATATGATTTGTACAACATACCAAAAGGAATCAAGATATTTATATCAGAGCTAAAGAGCAGGGCTACCACAGTAAAAAGTAAAATAACATTTCTTTTAGCCATACTTCTAGAGAACTGACCACATGGATTTTAACCAATAATATATAATCTTCATATAAGTAAATAACCAAAATAGTATATTTCAAACGGGTCGACTAAACAGGGCTACTAAAATATCAATGTTAAAATTTTTCTGTAACTATGAATTTGGATGGTATTGGCTAAACCGATTTCAAAGAAATTTTGTGTGTAGGGTGAGTATAGAATGGCAAAACAAAATTAACATGTTTAAAACAGGTCTAAAAAGCAGGGCTACCACAATATAAAGAAAAGTAATTTTCTGATTTTAAAGCAAATATATTACTATATGATTATACTACGTCGAATTTGATGGAAAGTACTTCTGTACCACAGGGAAATCAATGTACATATCTACTTTTTCAATATATGCGTCACTTATTTGCATTAAGAATGCCTTAGATAAGGTTATTACAAGTAAAATCAAGTTATTCGCGGATGATATGGTAGTTTACAGAGAGATTAACAGTCCTGCTGATCAAGCATTATTTTCTAATGACCTACATGCAATTCTCGAGTGGTGTAAAGAGTGGCAGTTAGAGCTGAACTTAGGTAAGTGTTCCGTCATGAGATTCTGGAGAAACAAAGAAATTGAGGTGATGAATTACAGTATAGAAGGCATACATCTAAAATTAGCCGAATCCGTCAAATACTTAGGTGTCATTTAACAAGTAACCTCTTGTGGGACACACACATACGAAATATATCCGGGAAAGCTTAGCAGAAACTAGGTTTCATCAAACGGATAGTAGGTAAAAGCAAAGAAAAAGTCAAAGAGACATGTTACTTTTCTTTAGTTAGACCGCTGCTAGAGTATGCGTCGAGCATATGGGATCCGTACGAGAAAGGATTAATCACCGAGTTAGAGATAGTGCAGCGAAAAGCTGCTAGATTCGTCAAAAATTGTTATGATAGAAATATAATCGTTACAGGCTTGATACAGGACTTAGGATGGGAATCACTAGCTGAGCGTCGATCACGTGCTACTTCTTGAAAGATTTAGAACGTGTACTTTCTCCAGCGACGTCGAAGAAATAATAAGAACTCCCACCTATATCTGTAGAATGGACCATCCTCGTAAAATAAGATAGATAGCCTGTAGGACGGAGATATACAAAGGCTCATTTTTCCCTAGAATGATAACTGAGCAGAATAAAACTTGCGATCAAAAGTAACCTCGCGTAGGGGCGTAAACCCAGACCTAATTTTGGAGTTTTCCCCCTTGGTGTTAATGCACCCCCTGCCACACACCCTTGCGGTGGCTTGCAGGGTAAACTGTAGATGTAGATGAATGTGATTCATTATGCCCGCAGTATGTAGCAATAATAGTTTATTATTTCATAGATTTTTGCCTGTTTATCGTATGTGCAGTATTGCTTCCTATGACAGAGCAGACTTTGCAAGGCAGTTCCTACGGTGGTAGAATGTCTCTTTTCTTATTCCTCTCTTTGAGCAAACATCACACTTGAACCCACTTTTTTTGTCCTGAAGAGGGTTTCTAGAGAGTGATGCACTGTTAGCGGTCAACAACTGTATGGGGGAAAACCCCTCAAAAGTATTCATTGAGTTGGGTGAGGAGAATATATTTGTATAGGAAGGTTCATCACTGATCAAAGGAGCTTTGAGACATCTTTGATTTATGATAGAAACTGAATGCACAAAAAATTAACTAATTGTAAAAATGGATGCTGCACAGGATGCCATGTGTCGTCCTACTTGCTTGAGGGGCTACCATGCTCATTAAATCAAATTTAAAGATGTTTCTAAGTAGAACACATCTGCTAAGGAATGTAAACAATGCCTATTAACATTAATTTCAATGGGAATTTTTTTTCCATTTATGCATTTTCACTTGCCATGATGATTTTCAGGAATGCGACTCTCGCATTAATTGGGGGATACCTGTACTGTAAAACGATAAGTCAGAAATTATGCTATGGAAATATTAAATTTATATTTACAGATTTACCTAATTTGTCATTTTTACTCAATCTAACAATTGAAAATTATTTAAAACACCCCACTAGAGTTAAGTAGTTGTAATATTTACGTTTATGTTCTTTTCTTAATCGAAAATAATCCATCTCCTTCCGCTTACAAAATGCTGCATGCATACATAAGGAACTTAAATGTATTTTTGTAATTATAGCAGATTTTATGTACTATGAAGATTGTTTTTGTTGACAACAATTAGGTAGCTATGCATGAATATTTTAAAGTTCAAAGTGAATTACAAGGTTCTTGTTTGATTTTTTGGAAATGGCTAATCCTTTGATAAAAATGTATTTTGCAAGAAATATTCTGACAAATTCTACAAATTTTGTTTGAAATTGTTTTTGATATAACTAACATTTTTCAAAGATTTGAAGGGAAAGTTTAGTTTTTTGTTTCCAGAAAAGTAACACCCCTGATTGGGTTATGTGAACCATTTATGCCATTTTCTTTTTCCAGAAGTCCTTAATGCCAAATTTCATGAAAATTTAAGAATCTAATAGTCACTTATGAAGGAAACAAAATACGCATAAAATGCTTCAATTGGCCATATATTGTGCCTTCATCCTAATGTATGGTTAAAATTGTAATAACTTTATATACACAGGCAGAAAATGATATAAAACAATTTCACTGTAATAAATTTAACAGTTACTTGCTGTAATCATATGTAACCCCTATTTAGTATTTACCCCAAGTTAATGCACAAAAAATTATTCCCCAGAGAAATGTTAAATAGGGATTTCACTGTAACTTCAAATAACAAGATGGAATGTTGGGAAATGTAGTTTTTATATGTGAGCAAATATGGCTAATCACAAATGTAAACTGTCCCAACATTTCATCTTGTTATCTCACTTTCTTTGGATTAAGTAAGGGTATTTTCTGCTTTGTCACAGTGAGAACATTCAATGTTGAAGGTTTTCTACTTAGCAAGCCCGTCCTCACCCTAAATACCCCAAT
Source organism: Tanypteryx hageni (assembly GCA_028673005.1). NCBI lineage: Eukaryota > Metazoa > Arthropoda > Insecta > Odonata > Petaluridae > Tanypteryx > Tanypteryx hageni. The sequence continues at coordinate 76,572,646 of CM054118.1, read as the reverse complement.
TAAAGAGTGGAGAATGTGACTAACTTGTTAGCATAGTTTGTTAACCCCTCATTGCCATCCTGTGTACCGGGTATGCAGGACAAAAACTTCATATGCGGTCATCCTGCATATTGAGTATGCCGTAGAGATTGCTAGATTTCTTTATTTTTTGATGCAATACATTTTCTTAAATCTGAAAAACCTTGATATATTTCAAAACAGTAACATTGGTCCTTTCTATTGTGCTTAATTCTGCAGTTTTTACTGTCTTTCCTTTTACCTTTGTTATACATTAAATTTTGTTTAATTTTTGTATAGCTATGAGTTATGTACTTCTTAGTGCAATGCTCTCTTTAATAATTTCTGTATATCAACAATAATAGCATCGATTTAATTACAAAATAGTAATAGTTCGAAAATTGGATGGTAGGGAGACTGACAGTGCCATGGGGTGGAGAGGAGGAGAACCTTTAAGAGGAGCACTGTATGCTGAAATCATCAACAATGCAATTTCCCTTGACAATGAAAGATTAACCCAAAAATAACTCGAAATGTTCATGTTCAAAATGAATCTGTGGACCGAATGAATGCGTATTTAAAAATCAATGGTGGGAAACTGAATTTTCGTTGTTATAGGCATTGTTTGGTTCAAGTCCCATATTTATACAACGATTCTAAGTAATTTTAAAATGTGATTGAAAGTTATGCAGTGTAGCATCTCAAAATCCCACGCAGCAGCGTCATTACTTTTTCATGGTATATACAGCATTAAACATGATGATCACCATTATGTTTTTATATTATGTAGAAATAAATAACTTTTTAGTGATGAGAATAAATTTACCTACCGTAAATATACAAAAGAAAATTTTTCCCAGTGCAACCATAAGGTGCTCTATATTTCTCTATTGAAGCATGTTTGGCATTTTATTTACTATATTTCTTTGGGTGTGTGCAGCGACCTCCTGCAGCAGACGAGGCTGTGGTACGAACACTTTGTGAATGGGCTGTGAGTACACGACGCTCAGGAGAGCATCGTGCGATAGCTGTGGCCGCTCTTTTGGAGAGGAGGCAAGCCGATCTCCTAGCAGCAGGGGAAGAGCCTGCAGGAGGAGATGCCGGGGTCCAAGGTGCAGGTGTTGGAGGGGAGGAGGCAGACTCTGCATCATCAGGACTCTCCCCTGGACTGCCTTCCTTTCAACCTCTGCTCATGAACTTTCTTGATGATGATGCACCTATGTTAGGTAAGTCATGCAGTTATACTGAAGAGTTAATCTGAGCTCTTCTTAATACGAAGATCAGAAGGCAAATTTGTTGTTATTCCTACGTTTATTTGCTCTATTTGTATTTAACTTGTTCGCTTTACTGTGTTTTTACGTTGGTTTGCCACAATTCTACAGTCTTTGCAGTGATGCATATATTGGAAGTTTTATACTTGTTAATGTTACTGTTGGGGTAGGTACAGTTTGGGTGTGATTTTGCTTTGGGTTGGGTAACTTTCACGACTTAATTTTAACTTTTGTAATCAGCATTCATTTGTTATTCTGATGTTATTTTGCTGTTGGTACTTGTTACATTTCCTTGCAGCTGGTACATAATGACAGACCTGTTCCATTTTTGTTAGCGCTTTAAAATGTCATGTTATTTTTACGTCCGTCCGTGTGCAAAATTTTGAAGTATCAAGAAAAGCTGGGATTCTAAGATTTTCAGGAGAGTTTCGGATGGTAACAGCCATGAGCCATATTAGTTTTGGAGTCCATTAGCAGATCTGCTTGCCTTTTAGCAGGATTAAAAAAAAACCCATATAAACTATATGTCCGTTAATATGTTAGAGCTTTGTTTTTTTTATGTTGTTACAACAATAAAAGCAAAGCGTAAATACTTTCAATTTACTTTCAATGAGGAATGCAGATCATATTAAAACTACTTAACTGCAGTTAGGTATGTTGTGAATAACATTTGATTGATTTTCGGTTTTACATTTTGTATAAATACTGGATACATTTTTTATATCTCACTTTTTTTATGACATGTTGCAAAGCAAAAGTTGTTAGAAATTAATTTTCATTCTCCATCACAAAGAATTATTTTTTTCGAGTCTTTACGTTCGTAATGAATAATTATTTTAAAATAACCATCTTAACTTCGTTTTCTTGGGCAGCTAACAGCGGTATATAAAATGCCATATCATTATATAAGCTGGGATATAAAAATTGTAAGATTTCTAAAATCGAAAAATCAGTTGGATTAAATACTGTTATAAACTGTGTAATTCAAATTTGGTCAATGCACAGACCTCTTGGAATGCACCCCTTGCACTAAGCGAGGCATACCTATACAATCATCCCGTATTATCTGTGCTTTAAATAATCGAAGTTGGCTCTGGTCCTGTTTACCTCGGGTTATCAAGATTCTACTGTAAATAGTTTATTATTGGGGATATCAGGGAGATAGGGAAATAAATGTTACCCATTTTTCTACTTTCCATCATTACTTCTCAAAATCCTGATTTTGTTTCACCATTTTTACATTTGTTATTTAATGAGGACTGCAAAACACATTTAAAATCTTCAAAATGTATAGGAATATTGGGGTCAAAATGCCTCCCATCATTATTAACGTATTTTTATGTGAAATTAGCTTTGTTAAGAGCATTTTGGAATAGCACAGGAGAGGGCAAACCATGGCCTGCAGGCCATATGTGCCCCGCAACGGCATTCTTTGTGGTCTGTGACTCCATTATGAAAGCGAACCATACTGATAATTTCATATTTTTAACTTAAAATTATGGTTGGAAAACCTTTTCCAGTAATGTTATGGGGATAACATATTATTTATTATTGATTTTCACTTACAGGATCCCTCACTTAATCTCAAATAACTTCGATGTGAACCCTGACGTGACCTGCTGAAACATTTTTCTGTTAATGCTTCCCGCCTAATAAGCTGCAACTGTTAATGTGGCCCGTCATGTAAAAAGTTTGCCCACCCCTGGAAGAGTATTTTCAGAACTACATGGTGTGTTCGAGAAGCTAAAGGAAATTTTTTATCAAATAACCTATCTTAATTGTACAATATTAAAACTCTAAGGCAATTATCTTAAATGATTAAACAATGAACATTGGCAACTACACTTATTTATGTACTACCTTTGTAGAGATAGCATCATTTTATAAATCTGCAGTAGGTAGATGGATTAAAGAGACACTAAAAAATTCTTCAAGAGTGGAGTCTTAAAGCTTATTCCATGTTAGAATAAGAAGTGTGTAGAGCTTGCTGGGGACTATGTCGAAAAATTCTGTGTGCATTCTAAAAAATAAAACTACTATTTTTTGATTCAGAGTTAAATTCCTAGAACTTTCCAAACATCCCTCATACAACTTTACCATACTAAATGTGTGATACCTGTTTTGTATTTTTATTTACAGATGAAAGCCCCTCTCCACAGAATCGTGCAATGTTTGCCAACTTGGTTCATCTCTTTTATGAGCTAATTCGCCATGACGTCTTTTCTCACGATGCGTATATGTGCACCCTTATTTCTCGTGGAGATCGTCTTTCTGGGGTAGGCATCACTCCCGGTCCTCCAACTGTAGCACCGAGCAGGCCCAGGGTACGCCGTCATCCAAGTGGCTCGGGAAGGCACCCAGGGACACCAGCAGGTGATCCAGAAGAGGATCATCCTGTAGGAACTCCACTTTTTCCTGCAGTAGACATTGGTCCCACCAAGACAGAAGTAAGAGATGACTGCAGTTGCTCATTGTTATCTAAGTATCTATAGTAAGTGTAGGAGATATTATGATAAAAAATAACAATATTATCAAAGGTAAAGTAAGCAAAATTGATTTTTTAAATGAATTATGGTTAGGCTAGAGAAATTTGAGCCCTGTACAAATTGATACATCTAAGCAGCACAAGAAAAACTATGATTTTGAGTTGTGATAACTTCTTCTTTGAAACTGAAAGCAGAATTATTATTTATCCAATTTTATTTCTAATCCACTATGGAAGCTTTAATTATGTGGACTATGGACAAGCACTCTTCAAGTCATGTTCATTAGATGACTTGCTCAGACTAAAAGGTTTTTTATATCTTATTTTCAGGATCATGTTCGAAATATGGATTATGATGATAGCAAGATTGATGATGACTTAGACAAATTGCTTCAGCATATTAAAGAAGAGCAGCAGAATAGCATGGTATGTCTTACAGTGCCATAATATCAGAATCATTTATTTAACAGAGGCAAATGAATATTTAAAAATATAATAAGGCTGTTTTATCTTAGTCCATTCTTTAGCTGTGAAAATTTTCATGGATTAAGCAGCCATCTGGGAGTTGGGATGGTAATGGAATAGGAAAGTAAGCATTTCATAGAACAAATTTCAAACCATATGATTTGATGTTACTGGAGGATTTTCTGTACAGTAAAACCTCTATCTTACGAACTTCCATATAAAGAAACCTCCGTATAATGAACTCGGAAGTCTGTCCTGCACCTGGAACATGTAAAATGCATACAAGATGCCTCCCTAAAACGAATCTCCATAACCATGAAACTCCCATAGAGTCCCTGAAATTTAATCCACCTCCAAGCAATGAAATTTCAACAAAAACAAAATCGTAAACATTGGCTGTCGCTGGATCGTCTTGCCGCAAAAGCAGCGTCACAGTAACGGCATGCGATGCATGCCAATCTTCCCACTCCCTTCGAATCACCATCCCTAGTTGGGAATAGTGAATTTTTGGTTGGAAAAACTATTTGATGATACATTCAAATTAAATGAACTGTGCATAAATCACTGGATCCGATCCTGAGTACAAATTTCATTTTTGACATTTTGAATTAACTGTAGTAAAGAGCCCTTTGCTGTCGGCTGGGGATTGATCATAACTTCAAATTATAGGCTATAATTAGATCTACTATTGATCTAGTGAGATTATACATTATAATCCAATTCAATTGAAATTGGTTAATTAGGGTTAACAATTTATTAGTCAGTAATATTTCTCTTTTACAGTGTGTGAACATTTCATCAGTGAAATGATTTTTATCTGATATCACGTTTTTTATTTATTTCTATTATAATGACCTTTTTATTATTTCTTTCTTGTTAAGTTTTATATTTTTAAACTGTAGTCATTGTAGCTATTTCAAACATCATTTATTAATTTAAATAATCCTTTTTGAATGGTAATATGCTTCTAGGATGCTCCAGATTCTCCCAAAGATGATCCACCTCAGCCAGCAATACCAGCAGCTGCCTCAGTAGAAGAAAGTGCTGTAACCGGTTCAGAACCAGCTAGGCAGTCAAGGCATCTTCTCTATACAACTCATTTTCCTCTTCCACAGGTGTGTTTTATAATTGTCACTTTATCAAGAAAGTATTTTTTCAGAGTTAGTTAATTATCCCAATTTAACCCTTGAAATATTGTCTTAAATAGTATCTGATTTGATATTATTTGATTTACCAACTTGTTTACATTCAGAGAAGGGATTTGCTTGGATGGAAACTATTGTGCATTGATGATTTTATTGAAATCAACCATCCTGTGGAAATTATTGATTGCCTTTGTTTTAGAACACTTTGAACACCTGTGAGATGCTGACCTGGGTGATACAAAGAAAAAATTGTGCAGAGTATGTGTATGCTCTGAGTCTGATAGTGTTATAGTAAAACATCATTAAGCAGAATCACATTAAGAGTGGTTTACCCAGATTTGGAAAACTGTTCATTATTTCTCCATTGCTATTTCCCTATTCATGTCTTGCCTGATTTTTCTTCTTATTTATCTGACACTAAATTTTCGTTTCATCTGACAACAAGATACAAAATTTCAGTGAAGAATGAAATTTCTTTGCTACTTTACATGAGTCATTCTTTGTGTCTTCATGCTTAATGCACAGAATTATCATAGAGTAACTAAAGCAAAGTTATTGTTTAACAAATCAATGTTAAATACTCATATTGGTGATGCGAGTTTGTATGCTATACTCTCATTTACATTTGAGCAAATAAAATATTTTCTTGTCATTTGGAATGGAACTTTTTCTTTTCAATAATGTATGAACATTAATTCTGTAAAAGTTTTTGCTTTTTTATTCTCAGGATGACACTTTTAGTAACCATGACTCCAATCAAAGACATGTGCTTCTTTATGGTGTTGGAAGAGAAAGGGATGAAGCAAGGCATATAGTTAAAAAAATGACCAAAGAAATATCTAAACTGTTTGGCAAAAAGTTTAGTATTGATATAGCTGAAGGTAGGTTTTTAGTAAACTCTTTTAAAAGTTAAGTTAGATAAAATTTCTAACTATCACCTTTTACATTTATAAGTAAATCATTGCTTTCTTATTTAGTCTGTCCTTGAGAGTTTGATATTACACAATTTTTCACTGTTTTCTATGCAGTGGGGTGTTTTATTTGTAAGCAGACTATATTGAAATTTTCTCAAGTACAGTAAAACTTTACATAGTGCAATTTCAGAATATGCATATTCGCCAAAATGCGATTCGTATTCATGCAATGCAATATATTCCTACCAAACCTCAGGAGATGCAATGTTCCTCCTCGTTTAGTCATGGTTTGACAAGCCAACATTAATCTTTGTTTCTTATTTTTATACAGATATATCAATTAATTCAAAAAACACAATTTAAAAAAGATGAAGTGTTTTCTGAGAATGCAACTATTGCTATGTAGGGTTAATGATCACTAACATTGGTTTTTGAGTTTTTTCTAGCCATTTTGTTCTTAGCATTGGTTATTCATTAAATAAATCAAGACAGTAGGATGATAAGATGCATGAAGGTCAAATTACAATCACCAGAGAAGGGAAACAAGAAAATAAAGCTAACATAGCTAACAGTTGGGCATCATAGTGTTTATTCTGACATAACAAGGACTATAAGTTTAACAAGTTCATCAGTAATGGATGTAACCCTTAGGTGGCAACAATATTTAATGTTTCTTTTCCTGACAGAGAACCCACTCCTAGCACATTGCATTTATCCATAGAAGTCCACTTAAAGAATGGCTGCAGAGATGGATGGCAGCAGACCCAGTAACCAGCGAATTTTGGCAAAAATAACTGGCACCCATTAAGATTAAAATACTCCAGAAACTTTCTGAAGATGATGCATGAAAATTTTCTGTTTTATGAATGGACAATAAGTTTGATGGCCCAAAGTGAAGGGTTCCCTGTCAAAAATTCTGTTTTCTGCCAGGATTAATAGTGATCCCTTGCTAGAGGTTACTATTGAAGAGTTCCTCTCAGCTAATGGTGTAGTAAATGGGATACTTATATCATTGGAGCATTATTTTTTCAACCAAATGAAGAACACTCATAATATCTTGGAAATGTTGAAAAAAACATTGCCATCACTGTATATTGAAACTGGATACTTCCTAACTTGACTATATTATAGGCTTACAGTAAGAGAGTCCCTTGTTTTAACTTCAACCTTGGTGTGGTAAAAGAGCTTTAGCGTTCCATAGACCTTGAGAGCTACACAGGCTGGAACATCTGCTCCTAGTAGGATTGTACATGCCAATAAGTCAAATGAATAGGAGCCAGGCTAAGAGTACCTAGTCCCATCGTCATCTGTACTGTAACGAGTCAATGAATGGATTATCTTCATTCCCTGCTTCATTATTTGGAAGGACTTTGGTGGGGATTGTTTTCCACCACCTAACCACTATTGCCAAAGGATACGAAAAGCTCTCCTAATGCCCCACACGAGTTCCTTCATCCCTTCCATGTGGAGACAGATTGAGGACTCCTCCAAATGCACCCCGTGAGTGTGGTTCTGGGGCAGTGTTGAGAATGCAAGCGATGAAAGTGATGCAAGTACATTGGATAAGAGCAAGGGTTATGGCATTGTTTGGAGGCCGTCATTCACAGTGATTTCATAAAGGAGTTTGATAATACACAATTAAACTTAAAGCATCCCTGTGTGTGTTTTTCTCTCTCTCGATGCCCCTAGGGCAAGAACCCTCATGAGGTCCTGACCCTCGGTAAACTTCAGGTGGTGGCAGCAATCACACTACGGCCACATGTGACAGTACCTCAGAGAGGCAGCTGTAAAAGGCACCTCTATCCAGTGGGCCAGCCTAATTAAGTGACAGTGTCGCATTTAAAACACTGTTGACCCTAGAAAGGTCAAGGTGAGTCTTGCGGACTCTCGCTGATCTGAATATAGAAAAAAAGTAGTGTTTCTATTAAATTTGAAATGTGAGGTTTAACATATTTTATTTTCTCAATTTGAACTACAAGTTTATACAGGTTGAGTATCCCTAATCCGAAATGCTTGGGACCAAGATTGTTTCGGATTTTGGATTTTTTCCGGATTTTGGAATACATGTTATGATCGTATTGGATGGCCTTTTTAAATATTTCCTGTAGTGTCATTTGCCTCATTACCGAAGGTTTTTGTTTTAAAAGTCTTTCTTTTATCTTATATATTGACATTATTTCTTGTTCTGTAATAAATTCACACTGCTCCAGTCCTCTAATGAATTCATCACATTTTTTTACCATGTCGTTTATAGGCATTCTTACTGCAGTTTTAACAATTTCATCTTCATCGTCACTATCTCCACAATCTCCTAGATTTAAAACCATTTCAGCTATTTCGTTTCAATTTGTGGAATAACTAAGTGAGTTTCTTTTTCTTGTGATTTGTAAGGAGCTGCTATGCTGCTTTTTCACTGCCATTCACGCAACTGTAAAGAAACTGACTGGGAGAGTTGGACATAAACTTTTTATGGATAATTTCTTCTCATCTCCTCACTTATTTGATGATCTGAAGACACGAAAAATTTATTGTTGCGGGACTATTAGACCCAATCGCAAAGGAATGCCAAAAAGTTTTGACGGAAAGATACAGAAACTAAAAAGGGGTGATACTGTATACGTGTTCAAGTAAAAAAAGATTTGACGGCAAACGAAATGTACATTTACCAACAAACCTGCACAATCCACCTGTAAATGGTAATTTCTGTGATGAACATAGAAATGCTGTAAAGCCAGCCATTTTTCAGGACTACTATCGAAACATACGATTTGTAAACAAGGGAGATCGAATGGCAAATAGTTATTCGATTAGTCAACAGACATGGAAGTGGACTAAAAAGGTATTTTTTCACTTAATGAACATGACACTATTGAATAGTTTCATCATTTCTAAATCACTGGGCGGCACTATGTTTATATTATCCAAAGATATTTGAAAAAACTCAGGACTGAGAAGCGAGTTAATGCAATGTTACGGATTTCGGATTGGGGATACACAACCTGTATACACAAAAGAAAAATATAAAATCTAGTGCCGTTTTAATTTTAAAGTATTCCCAAATGTGACTAAAAAAGGCAAGATGACTCCAGGAAACTCCATGCAAAAAATTCTCAGGAATTGGATCATATGGCAACACTGCAGTTTCAGTATGGCAACACTGCTGCTCAAGCCTCTTTTCTGTTGAACCTCCCCTTGTATTTTTAAGATTTGACAAAAATACAAGAAAACTTTGTTGACAAAAAGACAACTTGGCTAATAAATCATTGACTAAAAAACTACAAGGAGCAAATTGTTCCATTTTGTGGTTGCTGCTCATAGTACATGAGTTCCAATCCAGATAAATACGAGTTGAAAATTTTTGGGCATGTGATCCTAGGACATTTTACTCTATCAAATGTATTTCATACTTAGATAATGATGGGAAGGCAAGAGCTACCTGTCTTAAGGAAATGTACGGTTATAGAATTTGTTGAACCATATTATAGGACAAACCATAATGTAATCTTTAATACTAATTAATTTACTGATTTAGATTTAGCAGTGATTACTAGCAAGTGGGATAACTTTTGTTGGAACCCTTAAAAAAACGTGTATGCCAAAAGATTTTCTGCCAAACAAAAAAGAATCACTGAATCTTCTGTTTGGATTTACTGAGGATTTTTTGCTTGTATTGTATGTTCGTCAACTCAGCAAAAATCATGTACTGTTGTCAAGGATGCACCATTACTCAACCTTAAACCAACAGACCAAAAAACCAGAAATAATTATTTAGCACAATGAGGTAAAAGGTGGAATTTATTCTCTTGATAAAATGGTGCATGCTTACATGTGCAAAAGGAAAATAAATAGGTGGCTCTTAGCATTTTATATGAATTTGATTTATGTTTCTGCTGTTCTGTTCTGTAGTCTTGCTAAACTTGAACCTAAACTGGAATGAGAGAAAGAAGAATGCCAAGAGACATCCGTTTCTTATTGACGTGGCTGAGTCTTTACTGAAACCACGAATTCAAAGAAAAAATCATAACTGGACTTGAGTGACCAACAACATCTACCATGAAAATACAGTAAAACCTCATTTATCCATGAGCGGATTAACCAGGCATTCTATAGCGAATATATTGTTCTTTATCAGGCATGGCTTCGTGGAAGTGTTTAATTATGAATAATTCTATAGTGAGTTTGAATTTTTCCACTTATATTGAAAATGAAGAAGATACAGACCTCACTGATATACTGTATTTACCCGAATCCAAGACGAGGCTTTTTTCCAAATTTCAGCTTGTGAAAATCAGGGGTTGTCTTAAATTTGAGTATGAAGTCATATACATCAATGCATCATGGTCAATTGGTCGCACGCCAATTTGCCACGCTTCAATTCATGGTGCATCAATTCGTCGCACGAGCGATTTCAAATTATAGGCATAGTGTGATGATAATAATAGGAAACATTATTTATTTTCTTTAAAACGGTTTAAGTCTGAAGATCATAGGCCAATTCTTTCTAATTTTAATTTGCAAAAGAGTAAAAGCCTGTAAGTCGAAATATCAGTTTTTACGTGCTGTCTTATGGGTAACAGAAATTATCTACTGGAGTTGAACACAGATTTTTTGAGGATTTCTTTTCGTAAATGGCTTTTACTATAAGAGACAAACATTCCTACCAAATTTCAATCTTCTACCTACGAGGTGTGTACAAAAAGTTTGTGCACTGAATTTTTTTCTGCCGACATGGCAACGCTGTAAGTTTCTACAGTAGTGCAACGTCTAGGGGGAAGCCTCACGTGTCCTCAGTAAAAGTTTGGTCACGGTCGAGTGAGATCTTTGCTTTTGGTGTCTGTTTTTGTGAACGTACTTTTGGTCGTGTCGGCAGAATGGAGCGAGACATTTTAACCGAGCAAAGAACCAACATCAAATTTCTCGTAAAACTTGGCAAAAACGGCCAGAAAATTCTACAAATGTTGGAAATGATGTATGGTGAGTCTGCCATGAAGCATAGAACTGTGTATAAATGGGTGGACTGGTTCTAAGAGGGGAGGGAGAGCGTAGATGACGACGCACGAGCGGGGCACCCTTCAACATCACGTGGCGATGAAAATCGTGTTTACGATTTGGTGAAGGCAGACCATCGAATTACCACTAGAATGATTGCAGAAATACTTGGAATAAGTAACGGTAGTGTTCAGACAGTTTTAAAAGAAGATTTGACCATGCGGAAGCTGTGTGCCAAAATTGTTCCGAAAGTTTTGACTGACGAGCAAAAACAAGGGCGTGTTGATTGTTGCAATGACTGGATCGAGAGTGCCCAGGATGCAAATTTTCTCAAAAGGGTGATAACTGGAGACAAATACTGGATTTATGAGTATGACCCTGAAACAAAAAGGCAGAGTAAAGAGTGGAAGCACCCTGGTTCGCCTCGCACCAAAAAAGCGCGCAAGAGTTGTTCAAAAATCAAGACCATGCTCATCGTTTTTTTCGATATTCGTGGAGTTGCTCATCATGAATATGTTCCAGCAGGTCTAACAGTTAATGCAAAATTCTATGTTGAAGTCTTGAAGCGTCTGCGTGAACGTGTGCGACGTTCACGACCCGAATCGTAGGTGGAGAACGCGTGGATCCTGCATCAGGACAATGAACCTTCGCACACCGTGCTCGTTACGCGTGAGTTTTTGGCCAAAAACAAAATCACTACCATGGACCACCCTCCCTATTCGCCTGATGTAGCACCCTGTGACTTATACCTGTTCCCTAAAGTGAAAAATATTATGCGGGGTGAACATTTTGTGGATGTTGATACCATAAAATGAGAAACGACGAAGCTCCTAAAGGGACTGACAAAGAAGGACATGCAGCACTGCTTTCAAGAATGGAAGAAGCGTTGGACCAAGTGCATTCCGTCAGGGGGAGAGTACTTCGAGGGTGACCACATTTCCATTCCAGAATAATTTAATTTGGATTTTTGGTGAACCGAGTGCACGAACTTTTTGTACACACCTCGTATTTGGAAAGTTTGTTAAAAATAGCATTACAGTCGGTCATAAATAGTTCTTGTTAGTTGAGCATGACTGGATTTCTTAGCTCATTATTTAAAGAAATTGTTTAATACAATTACAATATTCCTCAAGTATTATGTCATTACCAATTTGTATCATCATGTTGCAATTTAAGTTTGATAGTTTTAAATGTATGTACAGTATAATTCTCTTTTATTAACGGCTGAAAATTTTCTTTTTGGTAATTGAAACTATATTAATACATATGTCATTTTAAGTGCTAAATATCTTAACAGTGTTCATCTGCAATTGCATTGCAGGTGGAAAAGTTAAAAGGCATTCAAGAGGGGAGTTTAGCTTTGAAGGGACTATGCAAAGAGTTCATGGAGGACTTTCATATTTTGATCAGCATGTGGTCACAGTTCAGTGTGCAGCAGTGGTCATTGAGATGCTGTCAGCATTTGGAGCAGGTGAAATGATTCTTTTAAATGAGATTTAATATGATTTCAATATAATAATTAATAATTTTCACCAAATAAGTTCTTTTATACTACTAAGCATGAACAAACTTCTTACAATTTAAAAAAAAATTTAGTTCAAATAATCACTTTTGTAGGAGTGTAATATATAACCAGCCATTTATTAAATTTGCTTTCAGGAAGTTCTAACTACCTTCCAGTTCAGGAACATGTTGCCTTTTTGTTTGATCTTATGGAATTGTCTTTAAACATATATGGTCTAATAGATTTCTGCATACAGGTAAATAAAATTATAATTTACTTGAATTATTTCTATATTCGTAAAATCTATAAACTATATAAAATTAATTTTATAGAATTTAAAAAAATTGATAGGGGCCCCAAAATCATAGTTACGCCCATATACCTTTATACTAACAGGCAGAGAATAAAGGATTTTACTATTTTAAAAAATCATTAATCCTTGAATATAACGCGAGTGCTACTTTTACAATGTCATTTCAGGAAAAAAACATCTCATTATATTTGGGCCAATATGGTATATTACCTAGAGATTGATAAATTAATTTCTCAGTGAAAATAGGGTTATCTAGCAAAGATGAAATGGACTGCAATGTTATGCATGTATTCAAGCATGCCTTCAATTTTTTATATTGTTTGGCTTTATAGCAAAGCTGTTGTGGTTATAATTCTTAATTTTTATTTACTTCTTGTTATTCTAGATCCTTAAAGAACTCCCTGAGGTTGAAGCTCAACTTGTTGCAAAAGGCTCTCCCTTAGCACGTTCATATACTACGTCATTGTGCTTGTATGTTGTGGGTGTGTTGAGGAGGTACCATTGTTGTTTATTGTGTAAGTTATTAAAATTTTATATGACCTTATTCTATCATATATTTCTAAGAATAGTAAACTTTTCCAAAGTGGATTATTTTAGTTTTGATGTTTTTCAAAAATGGCTCAGCATTGTGATAAATATTCAATTAATTTTTTAAAGATACCCCCCTGATGCGGGGCCTAATACTAAAAACATCATGCTGTTTTTGACTAAAATGCATGCTATCATTAATCAAGCTTTGTATTATCACAGTTTTGTCTGAAAAGATGAATTTAATTCCTAACTACTAAAATGGGCTGAGAATGAAAGCTGTTGATTGCAAATTGGCCTATATTGCATTTTAATTTTACAGAAAATTTTTAAAATTGAAATTTGTTCATGATTTCCATAATAATTGCAATTTGTTTGAGTCACTACATTGTTATTTTATGATTAGCCTCAAATCACAATTTTTAAAAAGTCAGTATCAACAGTTATTTACATTACATGATGTTATAAGAGAGAAAGGAGACTACGGTGAAGATTGAAATTTAAAATGTAAAAAGTTTTAAAATCATCTCTTAAACTGTACAATTAAAAAAATGTTTTTAGAGATAAACAGTCAAAAATATCAAGTTTACCAGAAGTTATTTCTTGCCAGGGACTTGATATCTCAAACAAATGACTGATGGTTTGTGTGTCTCCTGACATTGACAGGGACCAAACACAATGCATTCAATCTCTAAAAAAATTTAAAAATAAAGGAATGTTATTCTAAATACATATATCTAGAGCAAAGCTCTCATCATCAGAAGTTGATAGTGACTGCCCTTTCATTCGTAAGTACATGTACAATTAACTGTTCGCTTTAGGTAAACAGTTAACATAACCAATGTATACAGATGCAGGCAATGACGTCACAATCTCTGATTGACTGGCCAGTCAACCAGTAAAAATGCCCCAAGCTGCATAGACAAGAAAGATTCTTTTGCTGATGATATTTTCTGCATGAGAATCCCCCCTCCCCCACCTCTGCTAAGCCAAGCCAGAACAACGCTACGTAGTGAAATACTCTTCAATCTCTTCTAGTTGATATAATCCAGTGTTATTACTACAAATGAGCCTAAATATAGCATAAAATTCTACAAAATTATTTCTTTTGTACAGTCTATAGAGGACTGGAATTTCTCCCTACAATTATAATGCAAATATAGGACCCAGGCGAATTTGATATCTGCAAGCTTTTGCGGAACGCACCCCTCGCAAATAACAGGGGAGTAGTGTACTTAATCGTATCTGCTGCTAGTTTCCTGTTTCTAGAGTTATCTTTTCAATTTTCATATTATTCCTTATGTTAAATGGTTTTAGAACAATCTTATTAATTTGAGAATTGGAAAGAGAATGAAAATCCACTTAAAATTAAAACTCCAGCTCTAGATCCTTTAATTTCAGGGATAGGTGGCAGTGCAGTTTCTTGCATGGTATCACTTTTTGTCCAGTCTTGCCATATGATGTTGTTTGCATATCATCTCTACTGGATTCATTGCTGACTTTCATTTCTTATGTCTTTCTAAGGTGTAAAGCCTATAAAACATAATATTCATGGCTACAGTCAAACCTGCTCTTTATATTTCCCATGAAAACCTTAAAAGGCTCTCAGCATATAATCATGGTGTTCTCCAGCAGTCAGTCTTTCTTAAATATGGATATTTTATATGCTTATATGTATTTGACATGAAAAATTGCAATTAATATTTCTCATATTGTAAGTGGTGACTTTTGGTAGAATATTCTAAAAAAACAACTTTTAATCATACTACTTGCTTACGAAGTTCAGATTTTGTAGGTAAAATCAACTGCTCTGAATTGAAACATCTCTCTCTATGGATGAATTGATTTAACTCAACAGTGTCCATGGAGCAGACTACAAGTGTGTTTGAGGGACTATGCCGAGCAGTAAAGCATGTGACCAATCCTGGAGACTGTAGTTCAGCTGAACGATGTGTTCTGGCTCACCTGTATGACTTATATTCTTCATGTGCTCCATTAAAAGCTAAACCTTGTGAGCCCTTCTCAAATGCTTACCCAAAGATACGCCAGGTGAGCTTCCAAATATTAAATTATGGTAAATATAAACTTTTTGTTTTTATGGCAACAAATTCAAGGACAAGACCCTATTATTTGGGCACAAAAGCATTGTTTTAACTACTGCTGATAGATCCCAGAATTTTGTGGCTTTTTATTAAATTCTCTGCTCATTCATTGTGAGGTTATATTATTGTACTCTTTCAATGGAAAATTTGCTAATCAGTTCTTTATTGTCATCTTCTAATATTGCATGAACCACTCAGAACTCCCTGAGGTATTTGTTTCCTTGGTGTGACACAAGCTATAGGACTCCCTCAAAATACAGACCTTTCTATTCTAATTCAACAGCTTTAAAATTATAAATATCATTTAGGATGAGTCGTGAGTATTCTTAGTTGTTATTTAATTTTTAATTATTATTGTGTTTTGTTGAAATAGATGAACTAAAGATGCTGTAAAATTAAAAAGGAGGAAGAATACTCACATATACACTGTATTTATTATTTTTATTACTGTGTAGATTATAATTAGTTCAAAAATAAATGAGTATCTGAATTTGGAGTTGTAATGGTTGGATCATACTCATTTCATGATAGCACCCCTCATTCATAATGTTAAACTTATAAGGTCTTGCACATAAGCAAGTTATGTACAATGATTATATCTAGAATTGTCACTGTATGTAAGTGTGAAATATTAGAGTCAAATTTGGAAATTTATTATCTAATTATAATTAGCCTACTTTCCAGAATGGCAATAGGCTTATAGTTTTGCCATTGTGTCTGTCTGTTTGTCCATCCTCCCTATTAACTTTTGAACCAATTGACCGATTTTCATGAAATGGTGGAAATCTCTTGCTACATGGGCAGAGCTCCCAAGGATAATTTCTCTTGCAAAGATTGAATTCCCAGGTTCGATTCCAGGAACTAACTATCCTTCCCATTTGATTTACATGGGAAATCTGAAATCCATCGTGCAGGGTAATTTTCTCTTGTACATTAAAATATCTTAGAATTGTAATATTGGAGCGAGTTTTGTACTATTCTCTGAGGAAAAGAATAAATATTCTAATTTTTATCGTAGAATGATCCTTATTGATTGTATTTCTTAGAATTTCATGTAAATACTGGCGATTTTGTAGTTTTTATCACTCATTATGATAGTGTTGCCATAGCAACAACTATTGTTGGACTTAGATTCGGTATATTCTAATACTTACATGCGTTATTTTTGCCACACAAATACATGTGATCAATTTATTATTCCGTTGAAATGTATTTGTAATATTTTATAATATTAAATTATGAAATTTGGGGACACAAAGAGCTACATATCCGCCATGACTTTAAAGCTATTAAAGCCAATATAAGTATTAAATAAATAATTAAATGGAAAGTAGACATCATAAGTTCTGTTTGGATCATCTTGTTTTATTTGGGATTTTTGTACCTGAATTCCTCTTTTTATTTATACTGAATATTTCTTAAAATTGAATGTAAAATATCTATACTTATTGCACATACTTCATTAGAATTAGGAAGAGTACCTTTAATGAGATTGCCCATATTTTCCCATATATGTTCAGCCATCAAATGAGTATGGGAGTGGTGATCATGTTTTAAATATGCTACAGTTACTTTTTCCACAAATAAATCACAAAATGGATAATCATGTACATTACATAAATTGAAATGTGAATTTTTCTTATTCTGTGATAACATTTGTTCATGTTATAGTTTATGGTTAACACTAGTGTTTTGTGAACAATTCTTTTAATGTTTTAGGCACTTTATTCACCAGTGTTACCATCTCAATCAAATTATGTGT
Organism: Tanypteryx hageni; assembly: GCA_028673005.1. Lineage (NCBI taxonomy): Eukaryota > Metazoa > Arthropoda > Insecta > Odonata > Petaluridae > Tanypteryx > Tanypteryx hageni. Next base: position 76,555,171 of record CM054118.1, on the reverse strand, counting down.
GTAATGCACAATTTATGGCTGAAGCATTGAATGGTACTGGACGTGGTGGAAGTTCGTTAGGAGGGTCTGTAGGAGTGGGTGGAACAACCCCAGTTGGTGGCTCTGCTACACCAACTGGGGCAGGAGGTGGAGGTGGCACAACACCTACATCAAGCGGAGGCCAAGTTTCAACACCAAACTCTGTCAGTGGTTCTACTTCTCTTCCTGGTCGCAGGATAGAAGCGCAGTGGGTGAGGCAGCTCTCAGAGTCTGCTGCTAATCGTTATTCATTTGTGTGCAATACAGTTGTAGCTGTATGCTCTGAAATGGACATTGATCGTGTCAATGAGCTGGCAGTACTTGCGGCTGAGCTCACTGCTAGTTGCAATGCATTATCTTCTGAGTGGCTTGGTATGTATGTAAATTAATTTTAATTTTTTTTGCCATAATTAATAAAAATTCTATTTATGCAAGGAATTAATCTGTAAAATATAGTTTTATTTCTCCATTTTTAATTAAAAGTTTCTCTAGTAGTACGAGGGTGAGTCGAATGAAAGCAGAATTTATTTTTTTAACATTCGGTAGATACATTATTTCTTTAAAAAATCTCAGCCACTGTTGAGGCATTTATCCCACGTATGCACCAAAGGTTTTGTACTGCAGGTGTAAAATTCTTTTGGTTACTGGTTGCATCATTGTTGGACACTCCTTCACATCATCATCAAATCTGGGCTATATGGAGGATGGTCCTAGCAGAATTTCTGGATGTTATTGATGTGTTAACCATGTTTGGTTGGATATTGCCATGTAACAAAATGTCACCCTCAGTTATACTAAGTTTCATTACATTTTTGAGAATTAAATTTTATACAATGCAGTTCTACAAAGTTATGACTTTCTCAATCAATTTCATTAGTCAAGTTTACTGAGAAAAATTCTTTTTATCTGTTGCCAAACTTTTAATGATTACATTAAAAATAATCAACATGTGTAATAAAAATTGTTGATAAATATTGTGTTTGTACTTACAAAGATCATAATCTACAGCCATTTGTTTCAATAAGACATATTATGCTGGCTGTTTCGATGGCATAAATCAGATGTCCAGTTCAAGGCTAACATTGCTGGTACTGTTTCTCCCTGGCTGTCATAATAAACTTATTGTTAAGGAATAGTTGTACTTGTAATATGATTTTGCTAAACTTTTCTTCAAAAAGGAAAACTTATTGTACGTTATTTTTATGCAGGTGTCCTCACAGCTTTATGCTGCTCATCCAATCATAGATCTTTTTTTATCGACGTGCAAGCACAAGTGGACATACAAGATCTTTCCATTCACAATTCTCTTGCAGTTTTTACCTCCATATTAATAGGTAAGTTTATTTTATTCTTTTTAATTTATGTTGTTTTTCTAATCCAGTGGCCCCTAACCTTTTTTAATATTTCAGAATACATCAATTTTTTGTTTCAAAATATCTTTTCATGAAGAATGTATTTTTAAAATAAATATACACAGCATTACTGAAGCATTAATTTATGAATCAGAATAATTTTCATTTATCTTAATTTTCATTTTAACTACCTCCCTGACTTTTTTGCAATATAATATAAAACAAGAAGTCCAAACCAGAACTAATGCAGGCTGGTTTCCCAAAGTTGACATCTTGAGTTGATTACTTATATTGACAGGAAATGTTTCAGTATGTGTTAGTCATTCCAAGGAATTCTCATACCATAAATACCACTTGTAGTTCATATTTTATCAATGATAGAGACAAATTTGAAAACAAATTAATAGAGCATTATCGGGTTTAAAATACTAAAAACAATGTCAAAATCTCTTTCTGACATATTTTGCATGTGTATTTTTTAAATAAACATTTAATAAATGCTATTGTTTACACGCTAATATGTCTGGATCAACTGTCCATTGCTGAAGAGTAGTCGAGCGGAAAAGAAAATAACCCATTTGTTCACTCATCTATGCTCAAGCCTAGTTCGGTTGTAATCGTCTCCATGGCAACAATCCGATAAAATGCTATTTAAAATGCAAAAACGCTATGTTTTAGTATAAATTCAAGAAAATACGGTTTGGCAATAAGAATTATAATCTACATTCTTTTCCTCTTATAACAGTACAAACCTCACTCCAATATCACAATTTTAAGATATTTTAATGTATTAAAGAAAACATCTCTGCATGATGGATTTGAGATTTCCTATGTTAAACAAATTCCAAAAATTAGAGATTACTGGGACATTTGAATTTTCTTCCGGTTGGTTAGAACGGTTTAAAGAGAGCCATGGCATAATGGAGCTACAAATATAGTGTGAACAACTCAGTACCGATAACATTGGAGCTAAAGTATTCTGTGACGAGTTGGAAAGACTAATCAAGGAGAAGGGTCTGGTTCCGGGCGAAATCTACAACACTGTTCCACTTACTACTCCTAGCAAGGCACTGCTTTTCATTGGAGGACTTTGTTGTCCATGTGGCTCTTCCATCCCTGGTGAGAGCTGGCAATGAGGGCAGAGGAGAAGCTGACTCAGAGGCTGAAGCAGGTGCTCGATTAGCATGCCACCTTCTTCTCCGCCTCTTTGGAACCCCTCTACATGGAGGGCCATTTAGTAATTCTCAAGCTTTAGGTAAGAATTTTATGATTATATTTCTCATTAGTGAACTCCTCTTTATTATACGTTTTCTCAGTCCTGATAATGTAATTAAATAGTTATTTTTCTAGCTTTATTTGATAATATCAGTATTTCATAACCAAAATATATGAAACTAAACTAAAAATTACCTCTGTACATAGAAATTACAAATTCTTATTGCTAGGTCTAATCGTTGGAGATTTATGTCATCAAAAAATAGTTGAAAAGATATTGAAGATTCATACTTCTTTTGCATAATTAACTCTTTGGACCAGTGCACTCACATGCCTCATTGGCTGTTTCCCATATTGAACAGAGGAGCATAGAATGTATGAGAGGGAGATGGAGAGAGAGCGAGAGAGAAAGAAGAGGAAGGGGAGAGTTAGACAGAGAGGGAGTGAGAGAAGAACAGACAGACAAACAGCTTAATTCAGGCGAAATTGAAACTATAGACTTCTTTGTTAAATTTAACCTTTCATCACGTGGTGCAGTTTACACGATAGAATCCAAATATTTACGTAATTTGCTGTTAAAGGAAGTAATGCTATGTTAAGTTGCAGCAAATGAATGTATACATCAAATAAGACTATTGAAATATCAGATTTTTAAAGGAACAGTTTTAGGTTTGTGGTGTAAAGAGCTTTGAGTGGCTAGGCTTGGTCTTCACTGAAAAAAAGTCACAGCAGGAAAACATTCGAACAGAGAAGGTGGAACAAAAGCCAGATGCATTTCCCAGCATAGAATGAAAAAATGTACAAATTTTTACCTTTAGACAATGATAATGCTAATTGCCATTATGTGATTAAATTTACAGTTACTAGACATGGTTAACTAGGTCAGAAACATGATTCTTTGTCAAATTAAGAAAATATTCTTAGAGTATGTGTATTTATAATTTTTAGTTTTATTCTGCAGTCAAGATTCAAGATATGAATGTTTGAAAGAAGCTCCGAGAGAGAATTTTGAATATGTACTGGCAAAGTGTTCAAGAACCTGCAAGCTTGGATGTGAAAAGATTTACCTAATATCCCCTTTTTAATACTGTGCACATTTTTCATAGATGAAAAACAATGAGTGTGATGATGATAAGGATGGAAACGTCAGGAGATGAAGAAATCTCCTTGCTTCATGTTTAATCTAAGGTAACTTAGTGAAGGAGTCCTGAATGTGGTCACTTTATTTAGATCACAGATAGGTCTCATGCAGGCATGGTGGATACATTGCAGTTTGTTTCCTAACTCTTGAGATAGATCTTGGTGAACTACATTGCAGTAGTCAAAATGGGGAATAAGGTAAGCGTAGGCAAAATTTTTTCTTAAGGAGAAGGGTAAGATATTTTTAGCCACACAAGAGAGTGGAGAGAGCAATTAGCAAACTTTAGAGATTTTGTTAACATGGTCAGTCCATGATAGAGATTCAGTAATCAATATTCTAATATTTATGGTTGATTTGAGGAAAGTTATGTTGTGGATATCAATAGAAAGAGGTGTTATTTGTTGTGTTCTAGAGAGGGGAGGAGTTTTGGATTGTTGATTATGATAGACTGGTTTTTTGAGAGGTTGATTTTTAAAATGTTTTTAGTATTCCTGTACTTACAGGAGGTCAGGTCCAAAGTATGTCATTGTTTGCATGTATTAGAGTTGATGTTTGCAAGTATAGATATATTTGTAGATTTTGATGTTTGGAGTGGGATAATATGTTGGAAATGACATTAATACAGAGTGAGAATAAATAGGGGCCTGGGATTTAATGTTAGGGGATCCCATTCTCTACTTGAAGTCAATCAGAAGAGGAGTTATCAGAGAAGACGTTCATTTAAGTAGGTGAAGTGAAACCACTTCCATTAGGAAGGTGCAAAGTTTAGGAGATGGAGCTTAATGAGTAAGATATCTTTATCGATAAAGTTGAATGACTTTTTAAGATTAAGCAGTGGCATTCTCTTTGGTCCATTGGATGGCAAATATCATTGGTTCCTTTTAAAAGCACAGCAATGATACTGTGTGATTTATGAAAGCCCGATTGTAATGAGTCAAGTCAGTCCATGGTGAGAAATTTCATTATTTGTGTACAGTCCTTTAAAGCAGTGGTGCCCAAACTACGGCCCGCAAAGGACTTTGGTGCGACTCTCGAAGCTATGGCAAAAAAGCAATTCTAAAAATTTAACACACAAAATTCATACATTTTTTGAAAATTTTTATACTAAAACTTTAAATATTAAAATGTTAGCCATAAAAACCTTATTTAGACTTGATTTTTTATTATTTGGCACCTCAGAATATATAGAAAACTTCCGATTTAAACTATAATCTGGCCCGCTGAATAATTGGCAACTTCCAATGCGGCCCGCCAAAGGATTCGCAACCACTGATGTGGCCCACCATGTAAAAAGTTAGGGTAGCACTGTTTTAAAGCACTGTAGATAAAGGCAGCAGGAGGCTGGTCTTAGTGCTTGTGTGTGTGTTTGAATTTAGTCTGTTTGGTCCCTGTCATTGTCGTGAAGTGCATAAGCCACCAAATGTGTTTGAGATATCAAGTTCCTGAGGTGAAAAAGATTTTTCCATAAACTTGATATATTTTAATTGTTTACCTCTAAAAAATGTTTTGAGTTTCGTACAGTTTAGGAATTTCTCGTAAATTCTCAATTTTTTGCTGTAGTCTCCTTTGTCTCGGATATTTGCTGTTTGATAAGATTTTTAAGACTATTTAGTTATTGAATGCACATTTTTTTAAAAGAAAAAAACATGCTTATGTGATCACTATGCCTGTCCATCAGTGGACAACAACTTTTTTGTTTTAAGGAATATATGGAAATATCTTTATGAATTAGATAGCTCTTATTAGTCTGCTAGCTGGAGTATCTGGCATTGCCTGGGACCATTTAAAGGCACTGCCAATTGTATAAAATACTGGGAATATAATTCAATCATTGCTTAAGTTTTATCTATTAACATTTATATGTTAATAAAGTGGAGGATGGAGACTATCCTGGCATTGAACCCATGCTCTTATGTTAGACAACTGCACATCTATCACATGCAGGAAGTCACGCCGAGTATTATAACTTAAGTTTCATCGAAGAGGAAGGGCTTAGCTACACCCATGCATCATATTTGAACTTTTGATACTAACTCAAGTAGGGAGGGGGAAAAAAATTACATTAACAGCATTAGTGAAATATAGTTATTTGATTAAGTTATTATTTTTTCATTTCATTAAAAGTTTTTTGTTTACAAATAATTTTTCTTTCTATATACAAATTTGATGTCTCATCAATTATGCTAGTATAGCATTGTTTTGAAGCTACCAGATATTGCGGCTCGTAAGGTAACCTTTAAAGTTGAAAGAATATTTTTAAAAAATTAGGGTCATACACGGAGTATAGAAATAGGAAACTTAAATTTCAGTTGAACAACATCTAGGATGGCTGATTAACTTGAAACTGCATAATTTTTATTCTTATTGGTCACCAGGGCCATGATGAGTGTTGTCAGTTTGAATAAATGTTACTTCCATTTACATTAGATTTAAAAAATGATACTATGTGACCAGTGACAGATTTAAGGGGGATTTTTAAAAGCATAATCTCAGAAATATTTAATATCTCAATTTAAAAATTGCAAAGAAAATTCATTTTTTGCACTTGGTTACTTAATCTTCACTAGATGGGGCTTCTGTTGGTTTGGTATTGGCTGTCTTGCCTATCATATACATGCACATTTGGTGCACAGCAATATAATGTGAATGTGTGCGTCCATTTGTTATTTTGTTACAATGATGTTGTGGAACTTCATTCTTACATTTTCAGCACGTTTATTATTATTACTTAAATTTTTTATTTAAATGATTGCTATGATTGATAATCAGTTGGATGTCTTGGATTTACTTGAAAATTGAAGTTTAAGTAATATAGATCCTATTCTAATTGTCTGTAATTTTGCTAAAGATAAGTTCAGGAGGAGGCATTTGTAATTTTATTCCCTTTCATATACCATACTTATAAATTATAATACCTACTATATATTATGTTTGAGTTTGATTTATTTTGCTTTTGTGTAATTTTTATTTGGAAATGTTTCAAGAATTATTGGTTTTAGTTTTCTTAAAAAGATAATAATGCACTGAAATATATTTTTCATCAAGGAGTATTTTTTTTTAATTTTTGTCACCATTTCAGTTTTTGATGTTTGATATATGAAAGGAATGTTGTCTTATTTTCCATAAAATCTTTCATGATATTTGCGGTTGTTTATTTTTGTCTGCTTACAGTGAAACCTCTTTATGATTCCATAGAAAAGCGATTGTTAAGGGGGTTCAGATAATGGGGTAGTCCTTATGTGACATTTCACTATAAATTTAAGATTGCATGACTCCCAATTGTTTGATGCCAAGAGTCCCAGAATCCCTAAATTTGCCACTGTATGTGACATCACGCATGTCATGCAAACGCAGAGAAATATTTTGAGTATTTCCAACTGGGAATCGCCCATATATTTCCTGATCATGAAACCCACTATCTTTGAGATGCTTATTTCCGTGTTATACTCAAAATTAATAGCACAGTGTGTCCTTGATTAACATCGTTAATTCATTCCAGAAAATCGCGACATAGAGCGAAACAATGTTAAATGAATCATTATTTTCCATAGGAACCCATTATATACAATGTAATACAATGTAATTCCAAAACTTCAGGTTCAAAATCTCTTGAAACACAAAAAGACATTAAATACTGTATTTTATGGAGCTTCATGGTACTACATATGAAATGAATGGTATCAGAACATATATAAATCAATATAAAATTATTATTAACATATAAATGGCATAAAATAAACATGATATGACTTCATTTCAACGCGCCCAAAATTGGAAAAAGCTATAATTCACAATAGTACTTCTAGAGATTTGTTGGTCACTAGAAATTTGCTAGAGAATAAACAATAACATCTGAGTCAGAAAACTTGTTACATTAGGCCATAGATTGTTTTGTAACTTAGGTTTAACGCGAAATGTGTGGCAAAACTAAAACTTTGGGACTTTTGAAAATATGGCTGTTATCTTACGACAAAATCTTTTCCGAATATGTTGTTAGGTCAGTGTTGTTCCAGCAAATTTTAGCCGTAGAAATATAGTCGACATGCATATATCATGATGGCCAACAATACCACTATTCCTGTCGATTCCTGTCGATTGCTAGAATTAGCTAGATTGTTAAATTGATTTGCTAGTTTTGTAAATGGTCGCTATAGTATTCTTTTAGGTGCTAGATCAAACCTAAAGTCACTATATCAAGCTATGGATTCGCTGGATTGACAATACCGGATATAGCTGTAATAAAATAGGGAGGCATTAAACTCAAGTTATCATAAAAGTACAGAATAATTTCAAGTTTATAAATAGAGCACTTGGCAGATCTTCCTTTCTGCACAACTCACAAAGCTTGTAATGTTTCATAGGGATTTAGATGATTTTAATGACTGCTGGGGGGACTTGGAGAAGAAGGCCATTACTAGATTCCACTTCTATTTAGACCCATTGCTACAAAATGTCACCATGCGATTTTAATAAAAATACGTCAATCCAAAACACATTTTCCACTCAAATAATGCCTGCAACAGATGTGCACAAGAGTCATCTACGCAACATTTTTTGGTCCTTTATTTAGCACCAAGTCAGGACGATGTTATGTCGAATCATCGACGACATTAATTCGAATATGGGTTTTTTTTGAATGATGTTAAGTTGAATCGACATTTATCGAAGTGATGTTAAATCGAGGATACACTGTATTGTGCATCGATTTTGTCTGAAGAAAGATTACATGAAAATCATTTGTTAAGTCAAGTTGGTTGAATTAAGTGAGCATATGCCTGAACATACATTTTCATGCCGAAAAATTGAGGTCGACTTGTATGCTGGAACAGCGTATATGCTGTGATATACAGTAATATTGATATAGTGAAATCAGTGTTTAAGATTCTAAGTTTATTTTTAAATAATGTACAGGCACATCTCCAATTCCATCATCTTTGAATGAAGGGTATGGAATCAAACTCAGTTGTGATCGTCATCTCCTTGCTGCTGCACTGAAAAATATAAGAGTGGGAGCTGTTTTGGCTGTGTTGAAGGTAACTGATCCTTCTAGATATTTTGTTGTAATACAAAAGATATTTCTAAGATAAAAGGTGATATTAGCAATTTATTGCTTTTTAATTAGTGGATTGCTAATATGAAAGTGGTTGTTTTTATAATATCAGACAAAATAACTGTTACTTCTATGAAATTTACAGTTAAAGAAATTTCAATTTTTCACCGTAGTCTCCTTTCTCTTCTATAATGATGATGAGTAAATTCCACAAATCAGAGCCTGATTTTGTCAATGTGACGTCAGTGTTTGTAGTTTTATTTTACACTTTAACTGCCTTACATAATTAAGCACTAATGAAAAAATTGTCTTCCTGCATAATGACCTCATACTAACTATAATTTATCATCTCAGATGTGGAAGGGAAACAAATTACAGGTCATATTAGAGTGTACTCATTTAAAAGTGAAATTGATACAAATTTATTTGTTTCCTTCCCATGTTCGAAATGGAGAATTTTCACCAAGTTGAGCCTTTACTGATTAGTCACATAATTTTGCATGATATAATTTCCAGGCTATGATTTCAGTCCCTGCTTTCTTCTCCCAATATATTAGGAGTAAAACATTTTCTTTTTCATACCATGAATTTTATTATGGATTCAATGTCTGAACACTAGTGTGCATATGACCTGTTAGGAGTAAAGTATCGTATTAACCTGAGATGACCACAATGAAAAACAAGGTCTATTCAGGAAAAACTTTGTGATACCAATTTTTTAAATAACATACGGTGGTAACTTTGTGCCATCTGCTAACACTGCCAGCATTACAATAATGCGCATTTTTTCATTACCCGAAGTTTTTATAATGATATTTTTTGAGCCTTTTTCGTTCAGTATCTAATTGGATGGTATGTCGAAATTAATATGTGCCTGTCTGCATCACCCATTTGGTTCAGAAGGTAATGGTGAATTTTCCACAATGCAATTACATGCTTCTGCAAAGCAATAAGTTTATCTGTGTAGTCAGAAGGTAAACGTTGGCAAAGAGAAGTTTGTCGCAGACAAAAATCATTAAGACACATCATCCGTACGCACCAACCATTACTAGCCTTGAATTCTTGCCATGGGATCGGATGATATTTTTCTTGATATAAACCATTGTTTCATTTACTGCAATATTTAAAATGTCCATTATTATACATTTCTGCATTAATTACCTTCAAATGAAAGTTATATCATGTCTATTTACCGGAGAATGTTGCTTTTAAAGTAACGCTTGGATAATTTAAAAAAGTAAAACATTTGGGATTGAACCAGGGCCTACACTGTACCAGCCGGGCACGTTGTCCACTCAGCCCAACCCGTGCTTATCAACAATTCTACAAAAAAGCCCATTAAGTTGCATACGATTATTTTGCATATTTTCGAAACACGGGTATCCTTATTTTCAATGTAAAATCACCTGATCGCATTTCATCAAAATCCGTGATCCAAATGTCATAGCCTATCCTTGTTAGAGGAATCATTTTGAACATTTTAGTGTTTAAAACTATTTGTACTTCCCTTGTGTTCAAGTTATCTATCAAAATTCATGTATTTTCCTTTGTTTCACACTAGTTTTTGTATGAAAAGTGTAATTAATTCTGGTAAATATTGTAGAAACTACATATTAACTTACATTCTGGAAGATTTCAATGCCCAATGTTGCTGAAGGCATAATTGAATCTAAAATACAATAGAAAGTTACAATTTTTACTTTTTATTCCTAGGTTAATTTTTCTAGCATATTTTTATGATGTTATCTTTTTGTTTAACAATTCATCAAGTTGTTCATAAAAAAATTTCAGCCCAATGGCTTTTGTTTTTGGGATCCTTTTTTCATTCCTACTTTATTAAAATAAAAATGAAAAAAGTTAATGAAGGTTATTAATTTAAAGGTTAGAATGAAATTGCTTGTGAATTTTTTTGCATTTACTTTTAAGCTGAGAAACTGTCTTAATAAATCTAGGAGTACCTTTCTTTATTTATTAGCTCTCATTTGGTGTCTTTATTTATTAGCTCTCATTTGGTGAAAAGATTTATTTCCCCAGAAACGTCCGTAATGGGTATTTCACTTGATTACGTTGTCATATCTTTGTATTTACTAATAATAAAGATATAAAATAAATGTAATCATTCCTGGCGTAACTTTGTGAAACTACTTCAGGAATCTTTGCTTTACATCACTGAATTTGTATTTTCCATTATGTTTCAAATTCCATCAAAAGACTTACCAAACATAATGATAAGTTTTTATCTTAAATTCTATCCATGCGGGCATATGTTGGACTAAAACAGCTCCTGGAAAGCAGGAAAAAATTCAGTCTTGACCAAGAATTGAACCTTTGCTGGATGGTTGTTATACCACTGGGTTATAAAAAAAAGGATACTTCTTCTTCTGCTTTCTATAAACTCTGAAGGATCAGTTAATTTTGGGAAATGACCTCGTGTTTGAAAATTTTGTGCTGTAGTCTTATTTACATCTTTGTTTGGATATTAGATGATGTAATAATATATGAAATTGTATTTTCAAGGCAATATTGGTCTTGGGAGATGCTACAGCCCGAGACAACAGATCCCGCAAAGGAGAGCAGAGTAAGGGGAGTGTTGGAAGTAGTGGAGGTAATGTGGCTGGTTCTGGAGAGTTGAGCATCAGCCACATTCTAGGAACGAGTGACATCCTTGGAGGTGGCGATGAATCTCAGAGAGATCTGGGGTAAGCAGCTATCTGCTTTTGTGCTTGTAACTACACAACATCACCCTTGCTGGAATGCCTTATGAATGCACTTAGAAAATAATTGCTTTAATTTTACTCATTGCCCGTATACAGAATATCTTTTTGATTTTGTGTGCTATTTATTTATTTTAAATACAGTCAGCACTCACTCCAATTACACTATCTTTACACTTGACTTCATTCTTACATGGTCAGCTAATTTTGGCCCCCTTTTTACCTTCTCCATATGTAGTATAGGGGAAAGTATTGTTTTTAACGAAAAAATTGATTATGAGATTTCAACAGAAATATATGTTTTGAGGTCCCCTGTACATTAACACTTTTGTATTTTGTTAATTGTTGAAGCTTCATGGCCATATCCAATATTAGAAGGCTATGGTTTGAGTTTATTTCTGTTCTTTATAGTCTTTAAATTTTTCTTGTAGTTCCTTAAAATATTTATTATCATTTTACCTATTTGAAATTTTTAGAAATATTACAAGTATGGAGAAGGTCATGTGGTGACCACAACTGATTTTTTTGTACATGATACCAATTCACTCATACTTCTACCTTTTGGCTTAACTAGGTTATCTTACTTGTTATTTCTTTATTTTATTAATAGGGTCAATTTAAAAGAAAGGAAATATTATTGGATCATAACTGCAGCTTAAAAAACATTCCAATTTAATTAAAGGGCAATCTCAAGTGGCACTCCAACTGGCAGGGGATCAGGTGGTCCGGAAGGAGGTCCTGAAAATGCAGTCAGCTTATCTGAATTTGCTCGTCATGTGCTGAGGAGGATATGCGGTCGAGAGTGGGTACTTGAGAGGTGTTTACAGAATCCAGAAGAGCTGTGCCATCCTGAGATGCTGCTGGATAGCATGCTCACACCAATGCAGGTATAGTTCGCTTGTGATTTCCTTGGTTTATGAAGTTAATAGCTGAAGTACCCGGCATTACCCATGTACTTCACATTTGATAAATTCATTATGTTTTCTTGTATATCCCATATCTCGGGTGCAGTGTTGCTGTATCAAAATTGTGAAAATCTGTAGAATTGCCAAGGAAAATCTGTAGACTAGCTGTAGAATCTCTAGAATTATCTGTACAAAGCCTATTGGTATGCTAAATTTTGTTTTAGCTAATCATACATACACACACACACACACACTGCGCGTGTGCGTGCGCATTATATATATATATATATATATATATATATAATGATCCTCATTTGGAAAGTTTGGAAAACGCTATTTTAATTAGGTACTTGTTACTACCAAATTAAATATTTAAGGAAAATGAATGTTTTACCATTGTTGACAAAATCTGATAATCTGAAGAAGCATAAAAAATCTGTAGATCGACAGATAAATCTGTAGGAACGGCAACACTGCTCGGGTGTCGCAAAGTGCTCTTGGATCGTTTTCCCTTTTTGTATTGTAATATTTTTTTGTCTTTGGAATTCATATATATTTTAATGTTATTTTTTCCTTTTTGTGTTTCTTTAGCTAGGAATGCATTGTTTTTATTGAAATGCTTTTCCTCTCATATTACCATATTTACCTCAAATTTCACCATGCAAAAATTGGGAGGCGTCTTAAATTTGAGTACGAAATAGGGTTATGTGGTTAATCAACGTTTTTTTTACAACAAATGAAACATAAGATAAAATTATAGTATCTACTGAATATTTCCATTGCAAACTTGTAATCCAAATTTCAATTAATGCAGTATTAATTTTTGTAGATACATTTCAAAAATTGTTGTTTATTTTTCGGAAATGAAAATTTGTAACAAACTATTTTAATGAATAAACGAACTATACCTATACTGAATATATGTGTTCCAAATATACACAGAATATGTACAAATAATGTGTTCTTGGACAAACTAGAGAACTATTGAATATTACCGTATCTGCCCGAATAGAAGCCGACCCCCAAAATTTCCACCATTTTTTTGGCAAAAAAGTAAATTTTGTAGATTTTATGCTGAAATGTGCTGGGAATGCATGCATGCCCTAGAATACATTATCCGATATTGAAGGAAAGAGTGGGAAAAGGTTTGGTTGTTGACATTTTGAAATATTACTCCAATTAGTAATTTCACGTTGTTGAATAATGTTCCACATTCAGTGACAATAATTTGATTCATCTTCATTTTCACAAAAGGTCAAATAAACCAATAGTGACCTCATCAAGATAATTTTTAATCCAAGTGTATTTTCAATGAAATTAGCATTTACATTGTCTTAAGAAATTGCATTTTTATAATTACCTATACACATTCCATATAAAGTTGTACTATTCCATATTATCTGAGTTTTGCAGTTCTCACCATTGTTAATACCTTCAGAGCAGATGTCTTTTTACTTACCAAAATTCAAACAGTTGAGCATCCAAAGTTGTCATAGCATTTTGCATAATTGTCCGCGTAGTCAATGTATGCAATTTTAATGGATTCTGAAAATGGGGTTTTAACATGCATACAAACATTACAATGGCTATAGAAACAAATACAATAGCCAAGTAAAACTAATAGGAAATTCTTTTAATGGCTAATGAAAAATAATACAAATTGCTATCTATTCTTAATGATACATATGCATAGCCCCGAGAAACGAATGAAAATTTCTAATAACATTTATAAATGAAAGAACAGGTAACAAAATAAATAATAAGTAATTGAGTTTGTGCATACTAAGAGACAGTGCGGAATATCAGTTCCACATGAAATCATTAAACTCAAAGCACAAGAAATCGCATGTGGATTAAAAATCCCACGACAAATTAAAATGGAAAAATTAGGATATTTTGTGTTGGGATTAGGGCATCACCATCCATGCCTTTAGCATATATTTGGATAAAAAATCCTGAAGTAGGAATGACGCCATTATATTTAATAACTGAAACGAGTTAAAAATTTCTCAAAAAACTACAAAAAACAACATTAAAATACTTTTCATGTTTTGCTAAATTTCGTGTGTTAGTATAATAACATTATCATAAGTTTATACCGTAGTTTAAAATCAATGGCATTATAATGTAGTCCAATGATTCTAATTTAAAGCATCAAATCATTGCTATTATAATATATTGATTATCAATCCCCATAATTAATGCTTAATGCACATGCCTTGTATATATTAATTCACAATGTTGAAATTCTAATACGAGATACTGCTGTTCAAAGATGAAAAAATCCTTAAGTGACCAATCACTATATCAGTTAAAAATTTCTTGAAAAACATGACATTAAAATTTTTTCACGTTTTCTTAAAATTTGGTGTTAGGTTTATGATATCATTATAAGTTTACGTCGTAGTTTACAATCAATGGCATTATGATATATCATACTGATTCCCATTAAAAAGCATGAAATCGACACTATTACAATATAGATTATCAATTCCCATTTTAAAGCCTTGGAATCATTGCCATGGTAGTTGATATTTTTCATTGTTGAAAATGTCTCATTTTGCAGATAAAAAATTCTATGCCAATTCAGCATGGATTTGAATTTACTCTTCAAAAAATGCCATTCTTGCAGCTATGAAACTTTCATGTCCTGAGTTTCTTTCTCAATTTTAACTAATTTAAAAATGCAATCTTGTAAGAGTTGTGCAGCAATTTCCATGCTTTTCTTATGAGGGATATAAATGAAACAGGTCATAAAAACCTCACTAAATATAAAAATTTTTGGATTTCAAATTTTTTCTGGTGGTTGTATCCATTCATCGTGCCAAATTTCTCATCTGTAGCACTTCTTGAAGTACCTAAGCATTTATGTCCTCCTATATTGTATGTAAGAAGCAGCTATTCATAATAGATAAGTAGATATTTTAAAGAAGATATAAGACAAATGAGGTCAGACAACCATGCAGGGTCCGAGGGTAATTACTTAATAATTTTTAATAGTTTATTTATTCACATGGGCTTTCATAAATAGGTCATATGCAGTCAGCAAGAAATTTCTTCAAATAGACCAAGGTGACCTACCAACAAGTTATCCTTTATTGTTAATAGTATAAAAAAATGAAGTTTGGAATGATAACAATTTGCAGAATACACTTTTTTACATATATAATCAATAATTATATAACCCATAATATTTTTTACAAAAAGTAATTCATATTTATCAGCTATATGTATTATTCTGCTTGAGTTTATTAAGAATTAACCGGCATTCTAGATTTATGGCAGCATTTATTTCACATTTACCATTCTTTCAAGTGTGTTCTCACTTAAAATGTTGGTATCCATATAGCCTTCTGGATTTGAATATTGTTAATTAATATATATTCCTCAATGTAGGCTCAGAGGTTGCTCCGTATGATTTGTCATCCTGAGACAGCTGAGGCTGGTGAAGATCCACCTGATCAGAGGCGTGTTGTTTCTAGTATTTTGGAGGCAAGTATAAGTCTTTTTGTGAGAATTTTCGTAAGATTGATTTTATTATTTAAATGAATCCCAACATTTGCATTTCCCCCACCTTGAAACAAGGTTGTATATTTTAAAATAAGGGTATCACAATGTTTGGATGCATTCATTTGTTAATACTGCATCATCATTAATTTATTAAAGGAGAGATTATTGCCTAAATGACATGGCAACAATTCTAAATCATTAATTTATTTTTTTGAGAAGGGTTTTTTGCAGCACCCTTAACAATCATCTGTAGCAGAATAGGGTTAGGAAACTTTGTATTAATTACATGCTTATCACTTAGGCTTTTATGATGATTTATCTTTTTAACTTGTGTATAGAACCTGGATCAGTGGACACTTAGAATGTCATGGTTGGATCTCCAGTTGATGTTCCGTCAGTTTTCCAGTAATTCAGCTGAGCTCAGTCAATGGCTTGACATTGTTGCCAAGGCTGCAATTGATGTTTTTCAGGTTAGTAAAAAATATTATATTCAATTAATCTGCATGTTATCTTACCATTGGAAAAAGATGAACTCCTAATTATCGTTTATGGTCATGCACATGGAAGTAATATTTATAAAATATTTACAAAAAATAAAAACATAAACATCTGGAATTGCGGTATTTGCCAGCCTGTAAGAAACACATTTTTCTGGAAAAAAATTCCCTAAAGTGGACATTCATTGATTAGGATTAAGGTACTCTCATATATATGTCTTGAAGTCCAAGTAAAAAAATTGTAGGTCTTATGAGTGTCGAAGAAACAGTGGGATTCGCTCTTTTAGGATTTACATTGAAAAATCACTTATTATGTAAATTATTTATGCAGATTTTGTGTATAGCATATATAAACTATATGATATACTGAAAAAGCCAATATGTCATAAGAGTTCCATGAGTGGCAGGAAAAGAAAGAACTCCTGTCCAACTGCCCCATCCTACAGCCTGTTGGCCAAAACCTTCCTCCTGGTTGTTTTTATTTAGCTTGCTATGTATTAAAGGACACAATGTAGTATAAAATGAAAACCAAAACTAGTTATACAAAGTGAACCAATTTTTACTGTCTCATAGACAAAGTAATTGGAAAAATTATTATGATTGTGAAAAAAAGTAGGCTTGGTGATTTTGATTAACATGCATGTTTTAGACGCTCCTGTCTCTGAAACAGCTGTTTTTATAGGTCTGTCTATAGCCTGATGCTTGTGGTTTATGACCCTTTGAGAGCTCTAGGTGCATAACAGATTGATGAAACCTTAAGAAATCTCATATTTATGTATTGACTAATGAGATTAGCCATCAAAATAATGACAGAGTTTTAATTATAAAAAATTAGATGGATCAGTAGTTTTCCAAATTGCTGGTTGAAAATGGCGATTGCCAACATTGCTGGTTCAGTCATCTTTAATCTCCTTCACCTGGAAATTAAGATTCCGTATTTTATACTCGTCATATAGAAGGACTCAAAGTATATTTTTTAAAGCTTTAAAGGTCGTCCTGTACAGAGCAATATTTGGCATATCCTAAGTGTGTAGCTATACATTTTGAGAGAAAAAGCAACCAGAATTATCTCATGCAAAGAAATGTGAAAACTTTGGCGAATTTTTTCCTTGATGAAGTTGGTAATTAGATGTTACACAAAAAGGAAAAGGGAATTTAAGTGTGAAAATGTTTGTTGCTGTAGGTTTCAGGTGGAAGTGAGGGTAGCCGTAGTGGAGAGGAAAGATTGCAAGGAGGAAAGGGGATGGAGGTAGATTTGCCACCAGCTCGTACCATGGTGTCAAGGGGCAAGGAAGAGCCAGAGCCGGAGGGTAACAGGCGAAGGGGTGGAGGGTCGGAGAGGAGAAGTGCCCATGCCAATGGTACTTCCAGCAATATTCGCCGAGCCAGGTGAACTGCCATTTAAATTCATATTACTATCTTATTCGTAATGATGCTTGAGTCATTAATATAATTTCCTTTATCATTTTATCTCTATTGTAAATCACAATTTTTTGTTTGTGAAATTACCAGTTTGTACTTGCATTTAGTGAAAATGTTGTGGTTCGACCTAACCTTCCATTATTATTTTCTCCGATTTAATGTTTCTTTTTTGACATATTGCCCTCATTTGGTGGAATAAATTTCTAACTTGTTCAATTTCTAGTTTATTAAAAATAAATTAAGTTTTTATCTAAATTTAGTTTTATAATATCGTTATTCTTGTTTGCTTTCAGTTCTGATATAGGAAAAACAAATTCGATGTGGCTAGTTGCTCCACTGGTATCTAAACTCCCTGGTGCAGTTCAGGGACGTGTCCTGAGGGTTGCAGGTGAGTAGTTATAATTTTGCATTACTTGACAAAGTCTTTCTTTTATGAGTACAAATTGACAGCATATTGCTACTTATGTAATTGTTTCACTCTCTATGACAAAATTTGTTTTGTGATGGTTATATTAATTTGGACTTGAACTTTTTGTTTATTTGTTTACCTGTTCAAATATTCTTCTTTAAATGTTTATTAAAATAAAATATAGGTCAGGTTCTTGAAAGTGGAAACTGGTGTTCACGTGGAAGAGACCGTGAAAGAGGAAGTCGTCGTGGTTCATCGTTACTTAGCCATCATCAGCCATTTCTCTCACTGGTGCTCACCTGTCTTGGAGGGCAAGATGACCAACGTGAGGGACTTCTAGCATCTCTTCACTCACAGCTAAACCAATATCTAGTTCTTTCTAAAGATGTAAGTTGAAATGTTAGAAACTTTAACCCATTTTTCCCAAGCATTATCTTACGAACAGGGCAATAACAATGGCCATCTTCACGATATAACTAGAATATTTTCTAAGGTTTTGACATAATATCTCTCTCAAGTGTTTGTTTGCTTTCCCCTCCCCAAACCCTTTAAACCTTTGGTTTTGGGAGAGGAGGAAGACAAGAAAGACATCTGGTCTTCTGTCTTACTCCATGACAAATACAACATCTGTGATTCGCCTCAGAAGTAAGCGGGCCATAGGTGGCCTGTTTGGCAGCTTGCTGATATGTTTGTCAGCACACCAGTGTCCCATATGGCAGATAAAATTTAATGGAGATGTCCTTTGTGTCATATTAATATTTGGCATTGTTAAGCTAATTATTGCATGTAAGACAAAGTGCTTCTACAAGCATAAACAAGTATACCCCAATTTACATTGATTCAAAGTTACATCACCGATCAATTAATACCTGTATATCGATTTATGGCATTGTAAATCAAAGTTACATCATTAGAGGTCTAATGTTCTTTTAAAAAATTTTTTCCCACCTTACTGAAGCTATTATCTGATTCAAATACTAAATAAAAATCACATATTGTGATTTAAATATCTACTCTCAGTAATATAAAATCTAAATAAACAACAATCTCAGGCCATTGCGCTCTAGGTGTTTGCTTAATATGTTGACTTTGAAGGGGTTTGTAATGAGGGGACCTTGCGATAAAAAAATTGGTGAATCCTGGCGTCAATTGATTCAAACACCTGGGCACACTAGCGATTTTTTCATGCCCAAGCTGACTGCGGAGTCATACGACATCCGAATACTAGCATCTACCTCTAGAATCGGTCATGATTATGGTGAATTTGTCATTTAAGTGAAATTATGAAACTCAGTTGTAGTCAATTTCATGCTGAATCTGATTATGTAATTAAATTTTTTAAATTTCATCATGGTAACAATATTAATAATTCTTATCCACTTTATTAATTCTGTCTTTATATTCTTATACTCTGTTATTCTAAAGAATAGGCAGTTTTTCCACTTCACTGATTAATAATTCCCTGAAAATAAGACATACGTTTTCTGATAACAGAACAACACCTGTGCGATGAGAATTGCTTGGTGTGACCAGGCAACTGTGTCTGAAATTCAGATTAGAAACATGGCGGTGTTATGATCCTACTGTGAGAGACCCTGAGATACAGGGCTACCATTTACTTGGATGGGGAATTTTCATCCACGTGGTCACTAATACTGTTTCCATTGGATCCATTACCTGTGATTTTTTCCCATCCGAACTCTGACTCAGTCTGTCGACTATCTAGTGCCAACATTAAGGGGTTAGTGCAGTCGGTTAGGCTGAATTGTCCTAAACTCGGGCACTTCCTCCCCATTGGTTCTTATAGAAAAAACTGCTTCGATTTACGTCAATTTGATTTATGTCATTTCGATTTATGTCAATTTGATTGTCGCTCTTTTCAGGAATGCATCCCCAACATGAATTAGGGTGTACCTGTAGTCATAAACCTAAAGGGGATTGTTTGCATTGTTTTGAATGTGTTACTTTTTATTATAACAATTGCATAGGGAGTTTCTAAGTTGAAACAGTTTGAAGTATATTACTTTTGTCTAGTATCATTTGCTATTCTGAATATGCAAAAAATCTGTGAATAACCTGTATATTTTTAAATTATGATTTCAGGAAAGACTATATAACACAGATGGTCTGGATACAAGGAGTCGGGTGTTGATGCAAGATGCTCTTCGATTACGGTTCTCTCTGGTGGGAGGGATGTTTGACACCATCCGGCGAAATACAACCACCACTACAGATTGGGCAATCCTTTTGGTTCAACTTGTTTCCCATGGGGTGGTTGACCTCAACAACAATTCGTGAGTCATCATTTTCCAGTTTGTCCAAAACCAATTTTTGCGTTGGAACTCAGAATTATGTAGCCATCTCATACAAATATTATTTAAATTGAACTTCCTTTTTTTTCACCATTTGTTTTATTTAATCTTTCTCTTTATAAAGAAAGTATACACCAGTAATCATTAATGAATGAGTGTTATTAATTATTGCTCTTTTAATGTTTATCTGATATTGTTGAATTCCAAGGTTTTTGTAAGTATACTTTTTCTTTATTTTGTAGTGAACTGTACACTACAGTGATAGACATGCTTTCAACCCTCATCCACTCTACTTTGGTTTCTGACTCGCAGTCAGAAAAGGGTGATGAAAATAAAAAACATTACCAAAATCTTATTAAAAAACTCAAAAAGGTATGTATGGATTGCAGCTTTTGTACTTAAAGTGTGAGCTGGTGTTTCAAATTCAGCATCAGTTGAAATTTAGGATTGAATAAAACATGTGTATTAATCACTTTGCTTTATATAAGTGTGAAAATTTGTCTAATATGTTATTTAAATTTGATTTATTAAAGAGCCATTCTGATGTTGACTTTCTGTATAATCTTTTCGCTAATTTCATGTTGCATTTATTCCTAAGTTATCCAACCATTCAGAACTTTTAAAATATTTACTTCCAGGAACTTGGAGACCGAGCATCTCCTTCACTTCGGCACATTAGACAACTCCTACCTCTGCCTAAAAGAACAAGGGAGGTGGTGGCATGTGAGCCAGTTGGTCTACTCACAGATACCAAGGGAAATAAAATTGCAGGTTTTGATTCCATTGACAAAAAGCAGGTGAGTTTAATAATCGGCTAGCTAGTTATTAAGCCTATAAAGATGATATAATCTAGGATTCATCCAACTTAATATTATAGCTACTAATATAAGAAATTTTCCTTTTAGAGGTGTCTCTATCAAGATTATCATCATCATTTTAATAATAAATGAAATACAAACATGAATAATTCAAGAATGGCTAATTTGATTTTATAATAGTTTTTGGAGAGCTGGTTTTTTGGGCATTGTACTGTTCTAATTTTTTCTTGCGTTGCGCATCTTGGAGGTTCATAGTGTCACTTAAATTACAGCTCTGAAAGTGACTGAGGAACTTAAAAACCTTTCTTCGTAAATGTTCGCTAGAGCAATATTTGTTGAGCTCATGTATAATCCTTTTCCGAATGTAATTTCTTGGATACTTCCAATTCTGATTAGCATTATTTCCATTTACCCAACTTAGTGATTTTTCTACATAATTTATTTTCTAAATTTTTACCATTCTATAAGTTATTACAAAAGTATGCAATGAGATTTAGAGTTGGTTATGAAATAATAACTAACAGTGTCAATTGTGATTTTCTAGTGTCTGGTGTAATTTCCTTAGCAAAGAATTTCACCAATTTAAATTTAATCTACCATATTTACCTGAATCCAAGACGACCTCGAATCTAAGATGACCCCTCCCCCCCGTTTTAGCAGACTCAAAACAGAAAACAGTTTTTATGACCTAATTTCTCACTGACTGTATTTGGTATATATTTCGAACACACGTATTCAGTATAGGTAAACTAGTTCTTTCATTAATTAAAATGGTTTGTTACAATTTTTTTCTGAAAAAAAAAATTATAAATGTATTTTTAAAATTGACTTATTAATCGAATTCCAGATCGTAAGTTTGCAATGAAAAATACAATTATTTTATCGTATCTTGTGTGTTATCCACCCCCTTTGTCGAAACAAATTTAACAAACAACATTTTTAACAGAATTTATTGAATAAACTCAACCCTTGTGAACAACAGTCTCAACTCCTCCCAGATTGGGTTAAGTGTTTGGGGGTTGGATTCGTTCTATTTCCTCCCTCGGGATTGGGTTAAGTGGTTGGGGGGTGGATTCGTTCTACTTCCCTCCTCAGGTTGGTTTAAGTGGTTGGGGTTGGATTCATTCTACTTCCCTCCTCGAGTTGAGTTAAGTGGTTGGGGGTTGGATTCATTCTATTTCCTTCCCCCGGGTTGGGTTAATAGTTGTGGGTTGGATTCGTTCTATATTTTCCCCCAGGGTTGGGTTAAGTGGTTAGGGGTTGGATTTGTTTTATTCCTTCCCCAGGTTTGGTTAAGTGGTTGAGGGTTGGATTTGTTTTTATTTCCTCTCCCCGGGTTGGGTTAAGTGGGATGTGGAGGTTTAAGGAAGCGGCAGCCCCCTTTATTGACTGCAACAAAACCTTGATGCTGTAGTTTAAGGGGAAGAGGGTTTGCAAAACAATTCCTCCATGTTCACATTTGTACTCTCCGTAGGGTTGGGGTTTGGCTTGATTTTCCTTGCACGTTCACATCTGTACTCTCCATCGGGTTGTGTTTGGGGTTGGGTTGGTTTTCCTTCCATGTTCACATTTGCACTCTCCATCGGAATGGTTTTTTGTTTTTATTTTGGTGTAAATCTTATTGATTTAAATAGAAACTACAACAATAGATTTATTCATTTAAATAGAAACAACAACAAAAAACGGGGCAGATAACACACAAGATCCATTTTATCTTGTTTCATTTGTTAAAAAACCAATAAAATGCATAACCATACTTCCTAAGGTTCTAGGACAACTTGTCGAGGTCATTTCGTCGCGCATCAATTCATCGGGCGTTACTACAACGCACGACAAACTCATCGCACGTCATTTCATCTCCAGACAAATTTGTCATGGTGTCTCGCCTTCCAATTGGTCTCTGACGAATATATCTTGGGATGTATTTGTCTCGCAATGTAACTCGTGCAGCAAATTTGTCAAGCGATGTATTGACGCGCAACGAGTTTATCGTGTGACGAGTTGATGTGCCACGAATTGAAGCATGACGAATTAATGCGCGATCAATTGACCACGATGTGTTGATGGTATATGACTTTGTACTCGAATTTAAGACGACCCCTGATTTTCACAAGATGAAATTTGGAAAAAAACTCTATTTGGATTCAGGTAAATATGGTAATTAGTGTGCTTTTCTGCAAAATGTTGAACATCTTTTTAAAAGGGTCTACAAGTGGCAGAGAAACAAAGAGTGGTCCCATGGGACCTTCTTGAAGGTCACAGAAACCCGGCACCACTTTCATGGGCATGGTTTGGGGCTGTTAGGGTGGAAAGGCGACCCCTTTGGTATGAAGATACTCATCGGCTGCTGAGGTACCACACCCATTCCCTCCTACGCTCACCCTCGCATTTCCTTGATCCACCTCCCCTGCCAGTTGAAGATCCAGAGCCACCAAGGGAGAAACCAGTACGTGAGCAAAATTAACCTTTCCTTTGTGATGTTCTGCCATTTAATGTTGATAGGTTAAGATTAATATTTATTAATCTATGAATTTTTATATTTGCAGTCCAAGCATTTTATATTTCAAAAAAGGCAAAAAAAAGGAACTAATTGTTATTCTTAACACCATATATACTCGTGTACCATGTGCATCTTTTGGATGGCTTACTTCTACTTTCTTCTTCATCAGATGTCATGTCCATGTCATCTTGTACCATTCCTATAATTGCATGGTTTGTTAATTTTATATTGATTTTTTTCAGGAGTTCAGCTAAAGTTCCTTCCCCTTCTGTTTCTCCCAAAAGAAAATGCAGTAACTTCTTTCGATATTTCTTTTTGAGGCACTCTAGCACCCTTTGGTGCATTGGTGGAATGAGGCTGGTAACGTTGGGAGGAAAAAACATTGCTTTGATATCACCACTACGCAATTCGTCTTCATCTGGATGTGAATGTGCATTGTCTATCATGAGGATAGCTTCCCGTGGCAATTTTTTTCCTTTCAAACCCCTCTCTGTTTCTGGTACAGACTCATTGAAGAACCATCATTTAAATAGACTGCTGTCCATCAAAGTATTTTTTTTGTTTTTTTAAGGCACCAGTAAGACTTGAATTTGTACGTTTTTTAATGCTCTCAGTTTTGCAGATATGGCTATTAACATGAGGCATAACTTACGAGTGCCTGATGCTTGGAACAAGCCAATACTGTTACCCTTTCCTTGCTTTTTTATAGCTGGGTCGAGACACTAAGCTTTTGTTTGGGAGCATTTTAAAGTTAAGCCCAGTTTCATCACAATTATAAAAGTGATCGCCCGTTAGGTTCTCGCTCTATGAGATTTATGAATTTCATATGAAATTCCTCAACTGCCTATGGATCAGCAGAAAATTTCCTTCCACAAATGTACAGCTGGCATACTCCATACCTTTTCTTTCACTGGTCTAGTCATCCGACACTAGCAGAAAAATCGTCATCTCTCTCTTGAAATTCATTCCAAAAATAAAGAGCCTTTTCTTGTGGCATTGGACCAGAGATCGGCCATCCCTTCTGTTGTTGTAGAGAAAACCAAAGAAACAGTGCTTCACTGGTTTTTGTATTAACTGTTCTGCATATGCATCCTAGACTGAGTAGCATCTTTTGAAGGTTTTCCAACATGCCACTTTTCAATATTTTTTCTATTTATTTTCAAGTCACTTTGCAACTTAACCAACACCTAATTTGATAATGACCTTTTTTATTGTTTCACCCACGTCCAGAATTTTTAATGCCTCAATTTTCACTTTGAAAGAAATGGAAACGTTTTCTTTTATCACTCATTCTAACACACAAGGGGGGAAAAATTCATCTAAGGAAAAATGAGATAGCTTGATATGACTATTCTTCATTGACTAATATGCAAATTGAGAATGATGCAAAGAAAGGAGGGGAACAGTGCTCTGCAACCAATATCGCAACAAAGTACAGGGTGAATCAAAATGGTGTGACCGATTACAAAATTTATTGGCAAGAAAGAAATATGCACGCAAAAATGAAACTTACACCATTTGAAAGAGCCACTCAAATAGTTTTTTTCCATTCCTCATGAAAGTTCAGTATGTGCTCCGTATGTTGCCTTGCACACATCAAAATGATATTCAACTTTGCTCCAAATACTTTTCAACAGATGGTGATCAATATTTGCAGCCTTTGTTTGTGTTCGATCCTTCAAGTTGTCCATGGCCTCAGGCAGTGGCGGAACATAAACCTCATCCTTCACAAAGTCCCACAGGAAAAAGTCAAGGGGAGTAAGTTCTGTAGATCGTGGAGGGCAGGCAGTGGGCCTTCCTTGACCGATCCATCACTCAGGCAACTGTGTTTCTAAGAATGTTGTCACCTCATAGATGTGTGGTGACACTGTCATGTTGGAGAACAACATTGGGTTTGTCTTCAGGTAGCTGAGGCATTAACCACAACTCCAACATGTCACGGTAGGTAATTCCGTTTATTGTTTTTTCTACAAAAAAGAATGGTCAGTACACTTTGTCACAGGTCATAGCACAAAAAATATTAACCTTTGGACTGTCCCTTATGTGTTCAATGAAGGCATGAGGATTTTCACTATCCCAGATACAGATGTTATGCCTGTTAACTTTCCCTGAAAGATGAAATTTTGCTTCATCACTGAAACACATTGTTGGCAGGAAAGTTTCATCTTCCTCAATATGGGCCATCATGTTCCCGCCCAATTCATAACATAACACACTGTCATTTGCTGTTATCTGTTGCAACAATTGCAGTCGGTAAGGCTGGAGAGCAAGGCATTTTCGAAAAATTCTTTACACAGTTTTCTATGGCACATTCAACTCGCGGCTAGACTGATGTGTTGACTTCCGTGGACTTCGCAGATATGGCTGCCGAACATGATCAACTGTTTCCTCACTCGTACTCAGTCAGCCTGAACTCTTCCCCTTACAGATGCAACCAGTCTCTGTAAACTTCTAATACTACTTTTGATTCAATTTTGTGGTTGTAGGATCCTTTTGATATCTTCTTCTGAATTCTCACTGAACATTTATCACAGATTGCATTGAAAGAAATTCAAGCACACAAAATGCCTTCTCCTGTTGAGTTGCCATTTTACGTCTGCACTGTGCTCTACTGGCAAACAATGAGATTACTTCTGGTGCATGCATAAAATAAAATTCATTCATTCATTAATTTTTGTGTGCCTATTTCTTTCTTGCCAATAAATTTTTGTAATCACTCGCATCATTTTGACTCACCCTGTATAGACTAAGGGTGCTGTGAAAGATTTGGAGTTATATGGAAGAGAAAAAAATCACTTTGTTTCATTACTCTCAATCTACTATCTAAGAAAGAACTTTTCAATGAAAATCGATACTTTATTGTCGAATATATTACACTTTCAGTTACTTAAAACAACAACATAGTTACTTCTTAGTAAATAGTGATTAGATTTGAGATGCAGATATACATTCAATGAAATGGGTTGTGGAGCATTGGACTAGAATGTGTTGAGTTCTGCAAAATCATCAACAGAGTTGGCTCATGGTGGTGACATCATTAAAGATTTTCTGAGAATCCGACCTCGGATTAAGCAAAGCTTAGATTATCGAGAGACTACTGGACTTCTTTTTTTTGGATTTTCCATATATTTTTCAAGAAATAAATTAAAAATTCCGTTCTGTCATATTTAAATCACAGAGATGCCCATTTTTAAATCACACTTAAGAGCTAAATGTGAAACTAAAAGAAAAAGAGAATCCTCTCGAAGAATTCTTAAACTGTCAATAGGGACTTCATCTTGTACCAGACAGGAATTTCACAATGGACCAGAACAAAACCATTGATGGAGTATTTCCCTTTACATCGATGATGAATTTTCATTTCATTCCATATTTGCCAGAGGCGATAGGACATTCTTGTTATACTTAACATAAGTCGACTTTCAATTTTTGAAAGATTTTTAAAGCTTTAGTTGTCATATAACTTACTCTCTCAGGCATACATCAATTATTTCTAATTTTAATTTCCAAAAGAATAAAAGTCTGCACTTGAAAAAGTCACTTTTTACGTGTTATCTTACTAGGGAGTCGAACCTAGGTTTTTTGTATTTTTTTCGTCATTTAATTTTTATATCTGTATCAAACATTCCTGCGAAATTTCAATCTTCCACCTAATTGGGAAGTTTGTTAAAAATGCGTTAAAAAGTGCCATTGATGATGCCATCATTAAACACAAACAAACGCATCTAGGCTTTTATTATTAAAATATTTATGTACCCCTATAGCACTTTTATTTTTGTAACATCTTCATTTAGTGGGTTTTTGGAAATCCGAAAATCTTCTTTTAAAATTAAGTTTGCTAAAAAAAAATTGCTTCAGATTTCATTTCATACCATAATGTAATACAGTTTGGTAATAACATTAACTTTTCGGTTTTTCCAGTGCCTCTGTGTCTATTGTATTAGACCAAAAGAAGAGGCAGATACAGGAACACCTGACTCTGGACATTCTCCCAATCGTGGTACACCCTCGGGGTCAGGGGGTACTCCCATGGCCGAAGTCATACCTGG
Organism: Tanypteryx hageni; assembly: GCA_028673005.1. Taxonomy (NCBI): domain Eukaryota; kingdom Metazoa; phylum Arthropoda; class Insecta; order Odonata; family Petaluridae; genus Tanypteryx; species Tanypteryx hageni. The sequence goes on along the minus strand of CM054118.1, from coordinate 76,527,259 downwards.
AGGGATGGGGCCTGGAGCAGTGGCCAGAGCCCCTCCTGGAATGGCCCCATCTGCTGCTGCTGTTGTTCCTCCTAAAAGAGCAAAGACTCAGAGGAGGAGACGGTCCAAGGCAGGAGCAAATGCTGTGGCACAGCAGGGTCAACGGCCACAACCTCCATTGCCACCGCCACCTCCCCAGCCACCACATCCAGCGGCTGCGACTGGTCACATGCGTGCTGCTGGTGGTCAGTCTGTAAACACTTCAGATGCCTCAATGCAGGTAAGCAGTTTCATAAAATTCCTTTTAAATAAAAGTATGAATCTAATTGAGGAGAATGGGACTTTAAAAAGTTACCAAGCACTGAAGAAATAACCTGTAAAATTCTGCTTCATTTCTTATGTTCTGAGGTACTGAAGCTGCTGATATCTATCTGATCACAAATACTTTAGTGTAAATCTGTGTCTAAAGTAAAAATCAAAACTCATTACTTTCTATCTATTATCTATTGCATTTGAGGGTCTTCAGTAAATTCTTTTTTAAGAATTTTTTAATTTCCATTTAAGGTTCCAGTATTCTATTCAGTAATTATAGTGACCGTATTGTCATAGTTCAGTATGCCTTTTAAATTATTTGAATAAAACCAAAAGTATTTTTTCTAAAATTCATGTTGTTATTCCATATCATCCTCATTTCAGCGGTATGTATTGTTTGAATGGTCAGCATTCTCTGAAGCTGACTAAACTTCATGCACAGTTAGCATACTGTGTTGAGTGTAAGCCCTGTTCAGACCATCCACCCTCAGTTGAAAACATTCTTGCATTGACTGCATTTAGTTCTTTGTGAATTGTTCTTTATGGTTCATCAAATGGAAACAAACATTTAATTTGTTAAGATCTCAAAAAATTAAATTTTTGGAGACCTTTGGTTAATTACAATAATAAATGACAAAGGAGAAACATCCTTCTAACCATATAAATAAAAAAAGAAGTACACAAATACACAACGGTTTAGGGGGAATTACTCCATGCCAAAGACCAAATACTCACACAATCTCACCCGGAGTGTGTGAGCAGCGCCATAACTACCTATTTTAGCACCTGGGGCAAAATACTAAATATGTGACCCCCCTCCTTCAAAAATTTATCGTCTCTAGTTTATTTAGTTATTATTTGGATTTTTAGCGCCCCGTACTTAGTTGCGCAGATGCCCCGCCCTAGGTACGGTATTGTATGTGAGATTGTGAGTTTGGTCCCTGGCATGGAGTAATTTTCCCTAAACCGTTGTGTATTTGTGTACTTCTTTTTTAATTTTTATGGTTTGTCATTTTTTATTGTTAAAATCTGTTGCAAATCTAAATTAAATTCGATAATGATTTATTATTTTCTCTTTTGATTTTGCTTTCTTGTTCCTGTCCAAGAAAATTCACTTGGAGAGCACGCTATAATATCTGGATGAAATTGATGCTCCTGATGTTCTCTCCTACTTTCCTATAAAATGACGTGCGTGCGTCTATGCATGTTATGAGCCACATGCTGTGGGAATGAAATGCATTTCTTTCTCCTCACAATCAAGGCTGCTATGCAGACGTAATATTTGAATTTTTATTACCGTATTAGTCTGAATATATTAGTAAGAAAAGTAAGGGGGATCTATATTTGCACCCAAAAAATTAGAAAAACAAAAATATCCCCACCAGCAGTAAGTATAGGTAACAATTAATGCCATCACTTGATTTGATTGTTTTACAGAGAATTTCTTGATACATATGCCTCAGTAACTCAATTATTTTTGTTCACTCTTTGGAATCCTTGCCTTAATGTTCGTATTTTCATAATAGCGGGAATTGCAGAAGTTTTTGCTTTGCAAGTGTTTATTGGCCAACTTCATCCCTTCCCTAAGTCACAAATATTGATATACTAGTAGAAGGTGCTTGCATACTGCAAGCATATCATCTCACTTTGAAAAAACATTCATTTTTCAGACAGATATTTCATCATGGGAAATATTTCTTTAATTCAAAAGATTTCTTCTCTGGACTGAATTTCGTATTTTCCTTATAGAACAATAATGGAGTAAAATAATAAGTAATTTTTGCAATTTTAGGAATATTATACTCTTTCCACATTGGGTTAATAATGCCACACATTTTCGCCAAATTTAAAATTTGTAGCACAATTAGAAGAGAAATAACATTTATCTAATTGTTTAAATTTAAATAATTTTTAACGACTAAAATAACTATTTCATGGATAAATTGAAATGTTTATTCGTTTACATTTATCTAATTGTTGAAATTTAAATAATTTTTAACGGCCGCAATAACAATTTCATGGATACATTGAAATGTTTATTCGTTTATATAGACTAAACTACATAATTTAAAAATTTCAGCTCGCTAACTCGCCGTGTAGTGTCTAAACATTTACCTATTTGTTTAAACTTGAAGAATTTTTAACTGCCTAACAAATTAAAATATCAAAATTTCTATAATCCCTATTTCATTTTTTTTTTACAAATCCTACCTCTAAAAAAAATTTCAGCTCCGTAGCACTTTCGGAAATACATAAACCTTGAAAATTTGTTTAAACAATTGTGAATTTTTAGCGGCCGCATTGTTGCACTTTTTCAAGATTTTCGTTTTTTTCAAGTCGGTTTTACACAAAATCCTACCTAAGAAAAAAATTTTGAATCTCGAATTTAAACTATTCCCCATATAAGAGCATTTGATTCTCAAATGCAAATACACTGCAAGTTATCATTGTAGCTTACATGTATCATTGTTAAAAACTGAAAAAAATCTGTTTTTACTGCTTTTTAAAAATTACTTATGTATTCAGTTTGTCTGTCCGTCTGTCTGTTCAGGCAATAACTCTGGAATCATGCAACTTGGAGAAGCGAAATTTTCAGAGTGAATTGGTCTACAGGAGGGCTAAACACGGCATCAAGTTTGTGGATCTAGAATTAGCTGCTGAGAGAAATCAGTCTTTTTCCATCCCCTTTGTTTCAATTCCAACCCTCATAAGAAAAGCGTGATATCGATGCAGGACATTATAAATTTGCATTTTAAAATTATTTAAAATTAAGATAGGAGTTCAAGACATGAACATTTCTGTTGCTGAAAGGCTGTATTTTTTATAAAAACATAATTCAAATCCACGTCGAATGAGTGCGAACAGTTGTTTTGAATCCAAAAAAGAGGGACGAATTTCCGATTTTTAACAATGGAAAATAAAACTTCCATGTCAACAAGTCCACTGCTTTTAAATGGGAAACATATTGTTACATAGCATTGATATAACGCTTTTAAAGAGAATTTATAGACTACAGGTGTACCTCACAATACGCTCTGCTTGCATTCCAAAAAACCAAAGGATATCGCGAATCAGCGTATTGCGAAACACATTTTTACATAAGAGCAATGCTACAAAAAAGAGATGCGTTCCTAAATGGATTAAAATCACGGGTAAGCACGAGAGATATGTTCCTAAAAAGGGCCTTGTTGCACGAAATCGTGCTAAACGAATGCAAAAATCCCATTGGTAATCATGTCAAAGATAGGAGGGGAAAAGAGAGTGCGCGCAATATATATTACGTACGTATTTATACAATACTCTATTTATCATCAAAATATTTAGATTGGTGGCTTAAAATATCTATACATACTTTTTGCCCTACAGAAGGGCATTACATAATTTTTAGGCAACGTCACTACAATATATAATGCAAATTACACTGCTGACATCTTCCACCAAACATACAAACTGGGTGAAATATTTTGTTTTTCGAACCATATTGTTGAGCAAACTCTCCATTTCTATCAGTGTTCACTTCGATTATGCCTCTCCAGCGCCGTTGATGTTAAAGAAGTAGCCCCCTGAGCACACTTTTTAATTTTTCCAGCACTTCTGCAAATAGTTCTCAAAGTTGACAGAGCTAGAGAAAGAGCACGACCTATGGCAGTGTGCCCTTGTCTACTTTCATAGCGTTTTATTATATCCAATTTAATTAATTAATTAAGAGAAATACTTTGCTTTAATTTTTTTGCTTGCGACATTTCAAACTTATAAGGGTAAAAACTCGAGCATAAATTCAATTTGTCACCACCATGAGCTCGGACTGAAAACTGAATGCAGTCTGCCGAAACACTACCTTGGACATAAAAAGAAACTCGTCGATTACATTACTTCTCCGGTGCAATATTGTATGCACATGAAATTAAGACGAAAAAAATTTAAAAGTAGTTCGTATATAATGAAACAGTTAGTTGTTTTTAATTGCTCACGTTAGACCTTTTGAAAGGCCAGAGAAAGGATCTTCATTCTCCGGGTTTTGTAAGAGCTTATATCAGAATCAAGCAAGCATATCAAAAGGTAGAGTCAGAAAGTGTCATGAGCGTAGAACCGAAAAAAGCATATCGTGAAACAACGTATCGTGAGGTATACCTGTATATTATGAGGCCGTCAATCTCAACCATTGATGTAATCTTATGACGGCATCAAATTCCCAAAACAAGAAAAAAAGCACCTTATGTAATTTGCTCTGCAATTCTTCCCTCTCTTGTTTTGTGATTCTATATGCGTTTTTACACTAACTAGGGAAATGCCCATTGCTACGCAACTTAAAAAATAATTTTATTAAATGATATAATATTAGTAAATAAAAATACATTATTTAAATTTTTTGAGCAGTTTTTATTCTTCGAAAACTTTCTTAAACACTACATTATCATTTACATCTTTTTTGCCAGTCAATATTTTAATATTTTTTAAATTACCAGTTCTGGACATCCCTATATACAGCTGGCCATATGAGAATACCGGATCATCCGAAATTAACCCCTCAACGCCGTCAGGCATACTGTTACGTCCTGGAAAAACTGTCCAATCAGCCATCAGGCGTACTATTACGTCCTGCGGCAGCCCTAATTTATTTTATCTTTTGACGCTAGAGACTTCTTTAAATCTAAATAACATATATATATATATATTTTGAAAGAGGAAGCTTTGTACTTCCTATCTATGTTTGTCCTGTATTTTTTTCTCTTTTAAAAAATATATAATCACCATTGAATTTTGCGGTAGAATTTTCAATTTTGCTATGATATGATAGTGTTTCTCCGTATAAAAGTCGCTTTTCAATGCAGCAAGGAACCTTTCCTTGGTGTTTGAAATGCAATGTAGGAACTGTGTATCATTTCAAAGGAGAATACGTTTTTTCTCCTCTTTTTTCCTGGTGGAGATATTTGGCTTATGTCATGTGACAAAGGTCTTCGTCGGTATGTAAAGAAAGAAAGGAAAACATCTTATATCTGTCTATGCACAGCTTATTACAAATGTTTATAATGCAATTGATGAAGAATGGAATTAGGTTGAGTAAAAACATTTCTGTAAACATTCCCTTCCATTACCGCACGATCCTTCGTTCATCGCTTCATAGGAGAGCATCAACATCAAAACAGCTGATTTCAAAATCCAAGGCCCACACTCTTCCGATAATTTAGTGCCACGCCTCAAAGAGAGGCATTTTGTGAGAAGGATAATATCTGTCATATAATTTTAAAGACCTCTAGAATTTTATTTTAATCTCGACGAAAATTGCGGGGAAGTGAGTATTTCTATTTGTAAGAATTTGTTTACATATAATTTAGTTTTGTGATAGAATTTTAGTTTTTACCACGGACCTATGGATTTTCGGTTTCTAAAGTTGACCCATAAATACCTGAGGAAAGGGAACCCACCAAATTGGGTTCCTTTTCTTTGACATTTGAAAGAAGACGAGGTCTGTTTTCCTCTTCATATAAGTGCTTCGCTGTTGTGCTAGCAAGGCCAAAGCAGCCATGAAGCGAGTAGGCATGAAGAGGACACGGCAGCAAAAATCACGAAAAGCTCTTCCATATATTTACACAATAGATTACTAGAAGTGTTTGCTAAGCTATAAGGCATTTCTTGCTGAATCCAATCACGCATGTGTAAATTTTCTGAAAATATTTGGGAAGGACCTATAATCTAAAGTTTTCCGTGTTTTATATAATGTCATATCTCCCTTTCTAATAAACGAAATGCAACCATTTCTTCTATGTGACTTCTGTAATGACTAAGAATGATGACTGTATAACTAAAACGTTTATATTATAAATAAATCATCTTTTAATTAATCAATAATACTACATTTACTTAAAAATTTCCAGTCAATACATGAAAAAGTTGAGATGCGTAAAACTTTTCACCTAATTGGTTTAGATGGGTAGACTTGCAGAATGAAATAGTTACTAATTTAAGCTATTTTTTTATTAAGATTAAACATCAATATCTTTTATAGATTTTCCGGTGCTGAATGTTATATATAAAGCGCGACTGCACGCCGGAAAATCAGCGATTGGTGTACATTCTCTTCTACTCCAACAATCTTTATATGTAAAATATTATACGCAAAATAGATATTTACAAATTTCATGTTTTTCATAAATCCACAAAAAATTCAGAAAAATCAAGAGAAAACTTCTCAAGTTATGATTATTTTAATATATTCGAACGTTTTTACAATGCAATCGTGAAAATTTAAAAACCTCATCCAGCCGAACGGGTGGGATTTTATAAATCTCCTCCAGACTTGAGGGGTTAATCCAACTTTTTAAGTGTTTGTCCTTGAGATTTGTTGATAGTTAAAGCAAATGCAAGGTGAATAGGAAATTGGTGACAATTTCAAATGAGATTTAAATTTTCGCATTATCAAAATTAATTTTCATACCTTTATCCATATAAATGTGCAAATCCCTTGTCATTTTTTCACTTTAAAATTGTTTCAAGATTATTCATATTCAGTAAACAACTAACATTACTAAGGTAAACATATTTCTTAACAATGATGACCTGATCTCTGATTGCCTGGGCAGTCGACCAATAAAATTGAAGAAGGTTTCAGACTGACAGACCAGTGACAAATTATAATAGATTCATCAAGGATTCAAATTCTCTCTTTAAAAACTAAATTTCTTTAGAGCATAGAAAGGGTCAACTCCTGAGTTTGTACCATGCTTTTAAGCAATTGTAAAATACAAATGATATTACAGAGCCTCATACATTCTTATGGGGGATCATAAATTTGACAAATTATATATAGATGCAAAATTTTCTTAATGAGAAGTTTAACATCTACTGCTAATACCCTTTTTCAGCTTGACTTGCCTCAGCCTCCAGAAGTGGCCTTCAGCTCTTTCTTTCTTACGAAATAACTGTCAAGTGACTGGTCTTAAAATTTAGACTGTAGTCATGTCATTAATATAAAATTATTGTGTGTTAATTTCATAAAAATAGATTCTATAAATCCTCTAAATCCTGTAAAAACACTTTGTTCTCTCACATTGTTTTCCATAGCAGCAGTTCCAGCAGTCAGTTGGCAGTCATATGGGATTTGATCCAAGCAGAGCTGCATATAGCTCACAGCCTCCTCCTCACCAGTGGCCACCACCGACTAACGTCCAGCAGCAACAGCAGCAGCGTCAGGTTCAACAACCACCACAGCAAAGACAGCCAGCCAACCAGCAGCAACAAGTGAGGCAAACTCAGATGCAGCGACAGCCCACGACACCACAAAGTGTTGGTCCCCAAGCCAGCCAGCAACAGTATTACTCTCAACAGATGGCACCTGCCCCTGGTAAGTTGGTGCTCTCATATGTAGTGATAAATGTATATGTCAGCATATTCCACTATTTTACTGCTCATTATACAACGATCACCTTACTAAATACCTGGACTAGTCAAGCGTTAAAGTGACCCATTTTTGAGAAGATCAAATCGTTGCAAGTGGCATATTTTCAACTTAATAACTAGAAATTACCCTTATTTATTTGCATGAAAGCAACCCTGCACATAAGCTATACCTTTGCTTTTCAAGACTGAAAATAGTGAAACAGAGCATTAAGCAAAATTGCTAAATATCCTGTTTTTACTTTCTCCACATGCAGTATAGGAGAAAGTACTCATTTCGTGAAAAAATTTAATTTGAGATTTCAATGGAAATAAATGTTTTAAGATCCCCTTAGTATGTTTTCACTATTTTCTTGATGATATCAGTGTGTGATAGATTGTTGTGGGCTCTCTAAAAAATAATAATCCAATCAGCACTAAACTTGATAAATTGATGGAAATAATTGAGCCAAAGATCCTTATGCTGACAGGCATAAGCTTTTAAGGATGGGAATAATTTGGAAACAGGAGAAAATTTCTGCCATGATTGGGAATCAAACCCAGGTCTTCCACTTGCCAGGCAGATATTGTACCACTGAACTATCTTAGCAGACTAATTCTCCCGTTTCAGAACGGGGATTTTCTTAGTTGGGCCTGGGCTAGCCAAGCTAGTATCAACCAGCCCCAACAGATGTCCTCCAAGAGATACATTGAAGAAATACCCCTCCCTCTCAAATGGTGAGATTGCCATAATTATTAATTGATGGAAATGATTGATCCGAAGATCACTATGCTGACAGGCATTAGCTGTAAGATTGGAAATAATTTGGAAACAGGAGAAAAATTCTGCCTTGACCCGTTTCCAAATTATTCCTTGTGAAAATTATTGTGTTAAAAAATTATTCATGAGTGTAATTGCCGATAATTATTCTTGTGGACACTGATGTCGAGAGCATCTTATAAGTACTGTTATAATCATATTCATTGTTCACTATGGAGAAAGTCATCCACTGAACACATCAGATTTTTCCATAAAAATTAATGTAAATTGGTTGAATATGTAACCCTAGCCCTACTTAGTGCTATGAAGTTACTTTTTTGGACCTATAATCTTATATCAATGGCTTATTCAGTTGATGGATATATATGAACTTTAAAAAATATTTAATATTAAACAATCATTTAATATATGAAAACTTTAAATATTAGGAATGTTTTTTGTTTTGTTATGCTGTATGGATCAGTATTACAACCTCAGTATCCTTTGCATTTCTTCATAAACAGATATGAATCCTTAAAATCATATACTACCTCTTCAGAGTACAGGGTGCCTCTGAAGTCCCTGTGTACCTCCAAAAAATGTATTTACCCCATGAAAGGTACATTACAACTTAAAAGTGCTGGCAGTGACCCCCAATTAGTTCCGATCCTCACCACTTCTCGTGTGGGTCAGTTGTTACTGAGGTGGAATTGGTTGATATTGGTTTTGTCAGTTGAAGCAAGAGAGTTTTATTGGAAAAAATGTTTAATAATGGTTGTGAATACTGCCACTCCCCAACTTACATAAGGGTTCCGTTCCGCAAACCTTTACATAACTCGAGTTTTACATAAGTCGGAATTTGCCTAATTACCCACACAGTTCAGTACAGTAAATAAGTCATTGGGAAAAAAATCATTCTAATCATAGAAATTAAGGAAATTATTTAGACCCTGTGCTATCCCTCACTCGGAAAACAGTAACCGCAAAAAGTTCCAGCCTTGCAAGCAGTGAATGGCGGTAATATTCCCGATAGGCAACAGTTGACCGAGTGTAATGCAAGTGCCTTGTGGGAGATGCCATAGATCTTGAATACATTGTTGCATTTAAGATCTATGGGAGATGCCGGCCGCCCATACTCTCCTCCACCATACACAGTATTCCTTCACACACACCGAACTACCATATATACTCACGTAATTTGCAACTTTTTGAGACCTATTTTTTAGCCATAAATTAGGAGGTCGCAAATTACATGAGTTATGTTTTTGAAACAGTGAAATCATCTCTTGTTCTGAACATATTTTTATTTGTAGCCTTACCCATAACCTCGATCTGAGGCCTTGCCTTCTAATTTTTAAGTAACTTATTATTATGAATGTAGATTTAATAAAGTTCTCATATAACCTTATTTAATCTTTCAACCTCCATTATGAAAAGAAAAATAAATATCCACAAAATTACCAATAATTCATAAAATAAACGTAAGAATAAATGTTTGTTTACATGCCAAGACCTCGGTAAAATCAGGTAACCATTCCTGCAACACATTCTAACATTTACGGTATTAGACTGAGTTACCAAGTGTAAATTTTTTAACCATATAATATGAGTAAATGAATTTTTAAAAAGAAATGAGAGGAGCAAGGTAGAAACCATGGCAACATTATTGTGTTACGATTGTACGATAGTTAAAGATGCGCTAGTAGGTAGGCATTTGTTTGGCTCTTAGCTTTTCCCGCAACACAACATTCTTAAAACATTTCTGACTAGTGAGTTACGAACTGTGATAATTACAGTTATTCACTCATTTTCTCTTCATTAATACGTAAATAGAGGTAATTAAAAGGTATTTTTTCAATTAGAAGTACAGGTATACATTTGAATGCTTTCTCTCTGCCTTAATGAAGATAGAAATCATATGGAAACGAACTAAAAAAACGTATTATATTTTAGGGGAACTGTAGGTCACGCTACCAGAACTCTAAAATTCCAACTCGCACATTACCTGACACATAAGATGAAAACAAGATTTTGAGGCCAAAAATAAGGGATCGCAAATCTTGCGGAGTTGCAAAATATTCGAGTATATATGGTATGTACTTTACGTTCTGAGTGGAATGTAATATGTATGCACATTTGCACTTTGAATTTTTTTGTTTGTGGCTTATGGAAACGTTTACGTAAGGTCGAGTTTACGTAAGTCAGGGCTTACGTAAGCCGGAGAGTGGCTGTATTCAGATAGGGTAAGATGAAATTTTGCAGAATGATTTCTTGACAGTGATTTTCTGCATCATAACAGTGTAAGATACATCACTTTTACTGGATGGCTTTTAAATTTAAATTTTGTTTGCATTTGTATAAATTCTTATATCTTAGGAACTATTAATGATAAAAAATTCAAATAGAAATCTTTTTTGTTTTGTTTGTTTATTTGTGTATATTTCTGGCTAATTAACCTCTTAGATTATTATAACCAGGGCTCGACAAATTATTCAAAGTCCTACTCGCCAGATGAAAAATTGTATTCGGCACCCCCAAAAAATGTGATTTTTTTATTGTTATCAACTGGTCATATCTGGTTGCCAGCTGGTAATATCAACTCGCCACTGGCGAGCGGGTGACCGTATTTGTTGAGCCCTAATTATAACCACAACTCCTTACACACCAGACACTCATAAGGGAGGAGAGAAACCTGGTGTCAGCATTAGCCTACTCTTTAACCTTTTCGCTGCTATCGTCGCATATATGCGTTGAGGTAGCACACAGCCGCTACTGCTATCGACGCATATCGCATATATGCAGACGGACAGAGTGGTGCCCTGACTGCTAACGACGCAGATATGCATTTCAAGCTTTTCCGTTCGCTGCTCAAAACGCATTTAGTCGTATCAATGCTAATGAAGTGCCGTGGATTTTTGTGGTACTAACAGATGTTTTAGACACTCTGTAGATGGGGTAGACATATATTTTCAAGCTGTTTTTAGCCTAACCTTGGACAATGAAAAAGGCTGCTTCTACTTCGTTTTCCCGGGCTTTTTGCAACCGCATAAAACCTTTTTCGTCCCTTGTCCATCACTTTTCTCACCTCTTATGCTCTAAAAGGCCTAAAACAGACAGAAAAAAGACAGAAATATCTTCAGTTCTGGGTCAACTTTCATACGTAATACATCCCGTTCTCAAACCAAGTTTTTTTAGTCACGTTTAAATTCTTTCGTTTTTTTTGGCTATTAATAAAAAGAATCAACAAAAAAGATGAAAATATCTATTCAAGATCGTTAATAATCAATATGAATGTAAATGATTGACAAAATAACTTGTAAAATATAAAGAGACTAAAAGATGAACAAATGAACGTAGATGCGGAGCTCCTGGAGAAAGTATTCAGCACAGGGGTGCCTTAAAGGTCACTGGACTCAGCGCAGGTGGCTGACGGAGGAGCTTAACATCCATAGCAGCGAAAAGGTTAAAAAGAGCACCAAGGGAGCCAACTGCTTGACATCCCTTTCAAAGGACAGAGCGCTGATTTGCAGGGTTTCCCCAAAGCACACAAGTAGGGAACGGGATGATCCCAGGTTGAAAAATTCTACCTCAGCTGGATTAAAATCTGGGACCCCTGCATGGAAGGCCAATGCTCTAACCACTTCGCTACCAGAACCCAAAATAAAAGTATTTTATAGGGAAAACAAGATCGAAAAGTATACTCCATAAATGGAATACACAAAGATTTTAAAGGCGTTCTTTATGGGAAATACGTATGAAACTGTATCGAAAGATTGGGTGATTCTCTGAATTTTTATCTCCAAAACTATAAGTCGTAATTATGTGGTCTCGTGGACTATTTTGTGGTGAATGAAGTCCCCTATCCGAATACATTTTTTAATCTATACCTCAGATCATATAAGAGCATGAAGAGAAATATATTGATTTTTAATTGTTTGCCGATCGATGTAAACAAAACATGCGATGTTTTGCTCGGGATTTTCTCAAATCATATAAGAGCAAGGGAGAGAAAAATATGGTATTTAATTGTCGGACGGATGCCATTTAACGAGATACGTGTATAAGTTTATTACAGTATTTATGTAAAGTGTAAGTTCTAATTGACAGATGCAGTTAAAAATCATGGAAGAAAAGAGAGCACTGAACTACAGAGAGACAAGGTGTACGCAAGTTAAAATAGTGCACATAGTCTAGGATCTTGAGGGAATTCTTAAATAAAAAGAAGAGAGTAGCTTAGATTACCATTCATGATATTATAAAGAAGAGAGAAAGAGAGTTATTGCTTCATTAAAGCCCTGTTATGTAAATTGTTTACTTATGGCTTTGTTGTTTTAACCATGTAGCTTTTTTCTTTTCCTAACCATTTCTTGATCAATCTGTTTTCCTCCCTGGCTTGACCATACTTAACCCTCAAGGAGTGGCTAATGGGTGTTTTTCACCCAGTAGTTTGTTTCTTTTGATCATGCTTAAAATGCACTTCTGATGGCTTTCACACTTGGAGTACATTCAACCATTTAGTAACCAGTTGGAATTGATAGTAAAGGGAGCACCTCGAAATATTACTAAGTTGCAGCTTCTGATTTCCCGACAGTGTAATCATACCTGGTTGGAAAACACCCAGTGCCCCTTCCCGTGCTGGAATGCATCCCCCCCATTTGCATTATTTCTTATGAGAAATTCATGTCCGACTAACACGATTTCACCTTATACGAATTTTTTAAGAAGGCATCGATCGTGTTAGTTGGGTACTGGGTGTATTCTAGCAAAACTGGATGTAATAAAATTTATTGTGTACATGTTGACAAAGTTGTTTTTGTATTGATATTTTTATTTTTTTGATAATGTGCTGAGGTTAGTTTATAATGATGTATTATGAAATTTATGCTAAGAAATCTTATTTCGAGAAAGTACAATAAAAAGGTTGTGTGTATTATTGTTGATAATAATTCCATATATTAATTGTTTCAGTTACTGGAGGACCTCGTTTTGAAAGGCCAGTGAATCAGTCCAAACAGGCCTTGTCTAATATGCTGAGGATGAGACACCCTACAGCGCAATTCCTCAGCACCCAGCAACCTGCTCAGCCACAACCACCTTTTCAAAACATGCAGAGGCAGCAGTTTATTCGGTAATAAATATGCTATGTAGATTGCTTTTTTAGTCATTTATTTGTTTTATATGCTACATAAAGAGAGGAAATTAAAAAGTAAAGGCAATTTGCATCTAAGAATAATACACAATGTCAGAATGCGCTCTCAAGGTCATCATAATTACTATGTAGTCAAACAAGTCTAAACATGTCTTCCCAGTTGCCGGTGCTCATTGTGTCGTGTACAGTTGAGGTGTTAACATATATAAACTCCGCTTTCCGATTGCACCATTGGTGAACAACATACTGTCAGCTGATTTTTGTGGCCAGAAGGGGTCAAACCATCTGAGATTTACAGGAGAATGTTAGCACAGTATGTTGAAAAATGTATAAGTCAAAGAAAAGTGTACAAATTGGTGGAAAAGTTCAAAAGTGACAGAACAAGCTTGGTTGACGAAGACCATTCAGGCCATCCGACAAGTTCAAGAACAGCAAACAATGTTGATCGAGTTAATGCTGTCGTACGAGAAAACAAACAGATTACTGTTACTGCTGTTGCCGAAATGTTAGACATCAGCTATGGACCTGTGTATTCGATCATGCACGATGACCTGAAATATCACAAAGTTTGTGCTTTTCACAGTAAGTAATTTTTAGCCGACCTTGATTGTCAGCCAGTTTTATCGGCGCTAAAGTCAATGTGTATTACAAGTTGCCTATACCCAGATCAGCGATCCTCCTGCACAGCATATATGAGTGAATTTTGCATTTATCTAACTGATCTGCACGGTTTCACGAAAAATCATAGTGGAAAACCAGAGAATAATATTAGTACATACTGCAAATGATAGGCACTAAGAGTGGCCCCAGCATGGCCCTTGTAAATTGAGTGGACCGCAAAAGCAAATTTAAGGACATGGCATCGTCGCAGTCGTGATACCTCGCAAACAAGAGAGCAGTATCTTTTTATATAAGCAGAACGCCGGTAAAAGTATCACATTTTCTGCCGCAACATTGTTGCTAACGTCTTACTTTACAATTCATGTATTTATATGATTAAAACCAAAAGGTGCCGAGTTAACTGCAGCGGAGCACCAGCTGCGGAATTGATTAAATTGCATATGTTTCTATCAAGCTAATTTTTACTGTGCATAGACAGATATGTGTTAATTAAATACACGTTCATTAATGTCATACATATTTTATCTTTATTTCGCTCCTTTTTTCTTATTATAAGTGATGATAATTACTTAACGCGCTTATTTAACCCATATTTATGACAGACAATATGGAAGTTAGAAGGCAAAGCTACACTGCCAAATTCAAACTGAAAGTGATCCAGTATGCTAAGGAGCATGACAATTGTGCAGCAGAACGAGAATTTGGACCGGGGGAATCCATTATCAGACAATGGAGGAAATCCGAAGAAATCATTAACAAAATGCCTAAAACAAAGAGGGCTGAACGCAAGGGAAAATTTCAAAATCCTGAGTTGGAAAAACACCTGATGAAATGGATTACGGACACAAGAATGGATTGCTTAGGTGTAAGTACCTCAGCTGTTCGGGTTCAAGCTCTTAGATTAGCCAAAAAGCTCAACATAAAGGACTTCAAAGCATCCATGCACTGGTGTCATCATTTTTACAAGATAAATAATTTGTCGATACGCTGACACAACTATAAGTCAGCGTTAACTGGAGGATCTTGAAGAACAACTCCTTAAATATCAATCCTATGTAATTAAATTGCGGAAGCCTGATTGGAAACGCCAACCAGACCACTGGCATTTTTCCCAAGGGAATTATCATAAGAACGCAAGTAAAAGGTTGGTTTGATGAGAAGATAATGAATGACTCAATAGAGAGTGTATGGAAAAGAAGAACTGGTGGTTTACGGAATCAGAGGTCTCTACTAATTTTAGATGCATTTAGTTGTCACACTAAACCATCGGTAAAGCGGAAACTACAAGAATTAAACACAAATCTTGCAATAGTTCCTGGTGAAATGACATCAATTCTACAACCAGTTGATGTTGTTATTAATAAACCATTCAAAACACATGAGGCAAAAGTGGTCCGATTGGATGGTCAATGGCAACCATAGGTTTACTAAAAGTGGATACGGCAGAGAGGCGGAATTGCTTTTTCTCCACTTCTCCGATGCTCTTTTAATCTGCACTTGACAGTTTTAAGAAATGTTGCATCAGTAACAGTTTGGATGATAGTGAAGATGATATGGTGTGGGAGGACGACGATGACAGTGCCATGGCAACGGAGGATACAAAAGATACCGAAGATGACGATTCTGATAACAACATCAAAGAAGAATGGTCCATTGACGAAGAATTTCTTGGCTTTTAAAATGAATAAATACTGAATTCATTCTTTTCATATCTAATTAATGTATATTTATAGAATTAGTTAATAAATTTTTACTATTATCTATCTTACTTTTCATAAAAATCTCCAATAAAAATATGAGGACACCCGGACAGTAATTACTGTGCCGAAGTTGTGGAAATATGGGGTCAAATGAAAATAGGAAGATTATGTACCCGCATATAACACGCATTCTAATTTTTAACTCAAATATTAAAAAAAAAGGTGCGCATTATACGTGGGTATTTACAGTATAAGGCAATGTAAATGTTTCTGGATACTTTTTTGAGTTTAATGTTGTCCTCTATTTGAATAAATTTTTTAATCTATACTTCATAGATTATATGATAGCATTGGAGAGAAAAATATGGATTTGAATTTTTGTTTGCTGATGGAATCGTCATATCGACTGATGTAAACAAAATATGCAATGTGTTGCTAGGAATTTTCTTGAATTTTTATCTCCGAAACTATAAGTTTTAGTTATGTGATGATCCTGCGGACTTTTCTGTGGTCATTGTTGTCCTCTATTGGAATAAATTTTTGAATTGTTACCTTACAGATCATATAAGATAAAAGAGAAAAAGATGGTAATTAATTGTTACTTGATGGATCCCATTTAATGAGATATGAGTATACCTTTATTCAAGTGCTTCTATAAAGTGGAAATTCTAACACGTTCGCAACGACGGGACCCACCGGTGGGTCCTGGCTGTATGCGCCCATAGGCGTTGGGACCCACCGGTGGGTCCCCGGCATATGCGCCCGCAACTGCCGGGACCCACCAATGGATCCCTCCCCACACCTTTATCTTACCTTTCTTTCTTTTGATGCCTATGCTGACGGATTCTATATTTAGTTTACGCTCTTAGGAGGATATATACGTATATACTGCATACGAATATCTTTAGTTAATGAAATTTTACCATGAAAAAAATTATTTGATCTCGCTGAACCATCCATTAAAAATTGGGGAATTGCAATGGAAAATAATATCATACATTTTAGTTTGAAAATGTATTTATTATCAATAAATGGTTTAGTTTAAAATTACTATTCAAGATAAATCTAAGATGATATTTTACAAGTAGTAATAATACAAATATTATATCTTTATGAATATAAATGTAAAACTTGAATATTTCTGAAGAAAAATACCTAGGAAATAATAATTTATTATAATAAAATATATGTTGGAAGTTAAATTTACAAACATTACTTATGTTTTTCATTGAAGCAGTCTAAACACATTGTCGGCTGTCCATCGCAATCTTTGCACAATGTTTTTACTTTTTTTGCTTTCGCTTTCGCATCACTCACTCCTTTATTCCTACGATTTTTTTCATAGCAGCCGATACATCTCTTTCTACAATCTCTGGCTAACCCTTGATATGCTCCTAGCCTATGCACTACTTTCTTCTTGGTCTTCCTAGCTTTACCACCACCAACAGCGCCACTGCTTTCACCATTATCTCGAGTAAGCCCGTAAATAATATTTTCCCTAAAAGTGAGCATGTCCATTTTTTTCACATTCCCTCTGTATTTGTTATAAATCACCCATGCAATCACCACACACGTTCCAAGAAGAAGTTCTATTGCTACCTTTTTAATACCACTTCATCCTTCTTCTTATGCAGGTATAATAAGAGGACATTTGGTCGGAAACATCAACACGGCAAAATTATAATTCAACACAGACAATGGCTTCATTTTTTTCACCTTTCCATGACTTAGACGCTGATGGAACTAGAATGTCCATATGTGCTGGATCTGAAGAAATCATAAGCACTGGTCTCTTATCTTGCTATTTCACCACTCTTACCCCATTCTTTTCCTTCACGAAAATCTCTCCACTTTTCAGTTTTTTTCGCATACCTCTTTTGGATTTCCCCGTCTATTTTGTCTTAGTGTTCCACAGACATATGTCTTTTTCTTTAGTAACTCTTCACAGAGAGATACACTTGTATAAAAATTATCTATATACAAAGTCCTACCTTCGTTCAAAATTCCCGCAGTCAACTCCAGCACCACTTTTTCAGCGTGTCCTTTCCCACTTCCATCTGGGTTTTCATTTTTGCCTGTGTAAATCTTCAAGTTATAAGTACAAGCCTCAGGTGTGCACAGTTTGTAGCACTTCACACCATACTTATTTGCTTTTCCAGGGAGATACTAACGAAATATCAATCTGCCTCTCCAGGGCACCATTGATTCATCAATGATGATTTTTTCACCAGGAGTAATTGTAGACTGAAATTTTCTACAAATCAAATCAAGCAATGGCTTGATTTTGGACAATCTACTTTCACTTGTATCAGCACTATTATCATTGAAATGAAAGCACTTCAGAACCATCTCAAACCGATCACGTTTCTTAGTGTTTCGTATGAAGTCGTTCTGGTATAAAGGTTTTTAGGACCAATAAAAACACATTTTAGGTAGATGGTTTACACCCATAGCCATCAGAACCGCTATGAAACTTTTCATTTCACTTGATGATGTTTCCTTTCATTTTTTCATCATGGATCTTCTCTTAAGGACCTAAGACGATAAGTACTGTCTTGCGTATCTGTTTGTCTGTTACTAGTAGATACAAAAGATCGTCATTCAGAAAATGTTCATATGAGCGTATCGGATCAGCAAAATCCTTCTCAAACAGCAAACCATCTTTACCTGTGTAGGAAAAAGGACGACCAACATTCGAGCAATCTCCCCACAAGTCTGGAACATCTTCTATATCATCGATGTCTTCGGATGATGCTTCTTCGATGCCTTCAAATTCTGATGAGGATAAATCACTTTCTACTTCTGATGGCTTGTAGGAAGATTCAGAGTCAAGGTAACTTGACATTGAAATGTCAGAATCAGACATGGTATAGAAAAAAGGAACTTTATATAGAGAATTACACACTGATTTTCTAGAAACTCAACGAGAACACAATGTCACTCGAAGAAAAACAGCAAAAGACTGATGTGTAGGATTGTGCACTGGTAGAAAGAGAGGAAGGGAAATTAGCCAAGGGAGGAAATTCCTGAAACCGAAATGGAAATGGGAAAAAGGTCGACATGTAATAAAAAGAAGCCGCTTTGCAAACAATAAATGGCACGTGTGTTGCACGAAAATTTGGGTAATCGATTTCCAAAAATGCAGCTGCCGAGGACGAGAAAAACTGCAAGATTACTCATTTCAAAGAGCGCATCTTAGGCATGGGAAAAAGACCAACATGTAATAAAAAGAAGCCGCTTAGCAAACAATAAATGGCATGAGTGTTGCGCGAAAATTTTGGTAATGGATTTCCAAAAATGCGGCGGCACAGGACGAGTAAAACTGTAAGTGGGCGCCTTGGCTGAGTAACTTCCCCTACCCCGTCCTGCCGTAGAACCTCGCCATAAACCCAAGGCGTGGGTAAACGTATATTTTAGGGGACTGGAACGCCTTCCTGATGAAGTGGTTGTATCGAGAGAAATAACGTGAAAGTGACCTTGAAAATTAGTGAATATATTTATTATGTTTTTGTACATTTTTACGTTTATATAATTCCGATATTCCAAATTATAATATCTCAGCCCTAGATTTCATCATCAGTGTTTTGTAAATGGTATAAATAAAAAATTATTAGGAGAAAATTGTAATAACATGTTTGTATTGCATGATTGCATACCCCTTAAGGTAAAACCAATAAAAACTTATTTAGATGCCTCACAAGCACTGGAAATTTAAAAAAACATATTTTTCAACATTAAAGAAACTCCATTTATTAATTTAAACAAAAAAAACAAAAATGAATTTTTATTGCATTTTACGCCTGTGGTCATGGAGAGCAAAAATAGCTTACGTCGCGAATGTGCTAATTGATGAATGCAGTTCAAAATAACAATTCGGCAATAAATTTTAATAAAGATCACTAATACATACTTAGTTTAATTAAAATCTGCCCGGTAGTTTCAGAGATTAAACATGCGGAGGGACAGATGGAGGTGATGTAAAGAATGCCTAACAAGGTATTTTATTAATAAATTAAATGTAATGTATTGTGTATGTATAAATAAATGAGTTTTTGTGGACATAGAATCTGCATCAGGGTGTTACATGCGCCATTTAACACTTTGTACTCGATTTTAAGATGATCCCTAATTTTTTTGCTGAAAATTTTGGAAAAAACCTCATCTTCCTTTCGGGTTAATATGGTAGTTCCTATTTAGAATTTAGAAACCTCTACTTGTTTTAATTAATACAATGATTAAGTCTCCTCATCATGACTCAGCCAATTGAAGTTTGTTATTATGGTACAGCACATTTCTGAGGGCTTGTGCCAGGACTAACAACATTAAAGATATGCATAACCTCTCCTTTCTGCACTTTCTTTGTGCATTGCAGTCAAAGAATACATAAAAAGACTGATGGATATTATTAAGTCTGGAACTGGTTTTGTCTTTTACATTCCATAGTGGCATAATCTTCATCTGAAGATGATGATCATTTGTTAAAACTGGCCATGTATCTTAAATTTATGAAATTAGTAGAAAGTTTATGATAGAATGCTATTTATTTTATTTTTATGTGAAATTTCATTCATTTCTTTTTTATGGAGTTCCACATAATATCGGTCTCTTCATTGTATAATATATATGCACTTTTTAATTTTGAAGGCAAACCCTACGAGCTCAACATATGCCTGGAGGGATGCAACCACCTCCAGCCCAACAGCAGAACCAATTTTCAACTCAAGGACCAGGTAGTCAACCACCAATGTACCCATCAGTACCTCAAGGTATTAATGATTACATTATTGCTCTTTGTTGAAACTCCATTTTAACTTACTCATGTCTAAGTTTTATATACTTTTTCTTTAAGAGTTATATATTATAACTACTTAACCCTTATGAGCCTAAGTTTAAATCCTGGTGTAATCTCTCTTGACTGGAGCTTTTTATTGTCTTCCATGAGGTTCGTTGTAGATTTTTCTTTATTTTTTATTAAGCAAAACAAGAAAATTGAAACATTAACGGCATACAAAAAAGACCATAAAAAGAGAAGAAGAAAAAGAAGACACCCTAAGCGAGTAGTATATACATTTTTTATGCCAAAGACCTAATCCACACTTGAGGGATAAAGAGGAAATAAAAGAAGATGTACAATTGGTCAAGAGAAGAATACCCCTCTCTGTAGAATCCTAAGTAAGCAAACACGAAGAAAGAAGTGATTCATCATTTAAATTTTTTATGAAAATCAAGGGACTTTTCAAATCATAAAAAATAGAATACAGTTAATCCTTGGTTAACATGATAGTTTGGTTCCACAAAATCACCGTATAGTAATATATTATTAGTGAAGAGCAACCGGTGCTCTGATTCCTCCAAACCGTCTCTATGGGGTCCCTGCTCAGCTTCATCTCTGTTTCCTCCTTCCCCTTGGAGCCTGAGGAGGTGACGGTGTCAGTGCTTTGGGTGTCATTGTCATCCAAAATGGCCGCTGTTGTCTCTGAAAGGGAGACACAGTGACATTGTTAGGCAGTAAAAGAAAGGTTAAAATATCTTAGAATTGGAATATCAGAGCGCGATTTGTACTAATCTCTGAGGAAATGAATGGAGATTTTAATTTTTATCGTAGAATTTTGCTTATTGATCGTATTTCTTAGAATATTGCATATATACTGCCGTTTTTGCATTTTTTATCACTCATTACGAGAGTGTTCCATAGCAACAACTATTGTTGGACTCGGATTCGGTATATTCTAACACGTGATTTTTTTTCTACACAAATACGCATAATCGATTTAATATTCCATTCGAATGTATTTTTAATATTTTATTACTCTAAATTATGAAATTTGGGAATGCAAAGAGCATCATATCTGTGGAGATTTTAAAGCTATTAACCTTTAAATGCTGAATGTGCCCGTATGGGCACACAAAATCCAATAGGTCACGGACGTATGTTTTTCATAATATTTTTTTGTCATGCTTCTTTCCCCTACAAAACAGAAGTATGCAATTCTTCATTGTTTTTACAATAAAATGAACAAAAATTCTCCAAAATAAATCCGGCATTTAAAGATTAAAGCTAAGTATTAAATAAATTATTAAATGGAAAGTAGGCATCATAAGTTCCATTTGGATCATATTGTTTACTCATGAATTAGTACCAACAGAAATTTTTTTGTGCTTCACAATGTGTTATTTTTCATTTACATATTAATAATAGCCCATATTCTCCTTATAAAATTAGACAACTGACATTTTGAATGTGATGTTTGTTTTTATAATTATTACTTGCAATTATAATTGCTTCTCCTTTATGAAAAAGGTAATATTCCAGTATTGAAATAAAGAAAAGATTTTTTTCTTTTGGTCAATCATTAAAAACACCCTCAGTTTACTGAATAACAATTATCTGCAGTCATTAACATTGCAATCTGTTAAGTTTGACGTTGCTACAATAATAATTTAGATGCTTAAAACTTAATAGATGCTAATTGTGTCAGAGGCAACAATACAGGTTGCCTTGGCAACACCCAGAAAGAGTACAAAAAAGCCATAAAATTTGGAAAAGAAATGTGTATTTCTGACAAATTCTTCTGTATAACATTAAACATCACAAGAATAAAATATTTTATAGTTTTAGCTATCGAATAAAGCAGAAATGGAGAAAATTGGTCCATATTTATGTATTTTGATGAATGAAGGGAAAAAATCTTGCACCTTGAAAAATTGAAAATCCTGTGTAAACATGGGAAAATGTAATTGTCTCCTGGAGTCAAACGTGGGACACTCTTTAAACTAAGAAGTTTTCCCGGGGTCTCCAAGTTGTCAGAAACAAAGTACTCAAGAGATAAAAGGGAGAATGGACAGACAGACATTGAGTAATTTATATAAAAGGTATGTAAGAAGTGGATCCTATTTTTAATCTTTTTACATTTTCTGCTTACTAGTATGAATAGTTTGTTATTTAAATGCAAGGAATGTATGTTTTTTTTTCGATTAAAACGCCATTTTATAGCATTGATCTAACCAGCTTGCAGACAATCTTACCTCCCATCTAGGGATGGGCCAGAATTACGGTGGCTATATCAGTGGACCCGCAGGGGTCCCACAGCAGATGATGGCGCGGCAGAGTGCTTCAGGAGGCAATCAGCAACCCAATCCACAACAGGCCATGGGCCATAACTTTGCACAGTCAGGATATCTTCGTCAGCAGAGGCCACCACAGCAAGGAGTGGCTGGTGGAAGTGGTGGTGTTGGTGGTATGCAGGGTGTGAGCAGTGATGGAAGTGGGGGTGGTGGGTATGTCGGAGGGGGGCCAGGTGGAGTGGGACCGGGAGTATCGGGTGCATCACAAGTTCAACACAGTAACAGCGGAATGGCACCAGGGATGAGGCCTCCTTTTGTGCAGGTATGGAGGCACTTTTGGGAATCGTAGTTTTATCAACTTCAATTTCTATTATGGAGGAGTACTTCACACAAAATGATGCTAGAAAATGCATTTAATGACTGGTCAACTTTTCCCATAAGAATGTCTAGTATAGTAAGGAGTGTATTCATGGACTAAGATTTTGATGAATAATTTAATTGATAAATAACAAGATGGAAAAGTATATTCCATAAATGGAATACACAGAGATTTCAAAGGCGTTCTTAATGGGAAATACATATGGAACGGTATGGAAAGATTGGGGGACTCGAATTTTTATCCTCAAAACTATAACTCATATAAGTATGTGGTCTCATGGGCGATAAATTTCAATAACAATCACTCATACTTATTTTAATTAAAATCCGTCCAGCGGTTTAGGAGATGAAAGTTACGACAGACAGATGAACCAGATGTGCCCATAAGGCGTTCCGCTATTACCACTTGGCTGATAAACGACGCCTAAAAAATGAATCTTATGATAACCTCTTAAATGCAATGAAGAAATTAAATATAACAACATTTTCTGTATTTAATAAGTAATAATCCATTTTTGAAAGATAATGAAAAAATTTATAGTTAGAAATAATAATCACTTGTATGCCATTTTGTCATATTCAGTCACCAAACTTCTTTCAAATGCCAGATTACAACTAGGCAAGTTTTGCAGACTGACTGTATTTATAATACCCTTATGCACTCAGAAATAAAAATTAATTACTTAGGCTTTAAATATAAAATACTGTTAGCAAACCTGTGATGTGTAATTAAGGGTAGAATAAAATACCTTTGTACCATTTGCACCAGTTGAGAGAAAAGTGAAAAAAGAAAGAAATCACTTAGTTATTAAATTATCCACATCAGAATTGGCACTCTCAACATAATTTTTTTATATGAAAGAAACTAAGAATTACTTTGTAAAAAATCTCACTTTATTGATATAAAAAAGGCCTGCGTCACTTTACTGGTGTTCAAAATAAAACGTATTTGTTTTGCTATAACTTTGTGGAATTGCATAATTAAAATGAAAGAAAGTAAGAATACTTTGTAAAAAATCCCACTATCTGTAAATTGCTAATATTCTGAGAGCATACAAAACACCATAACATCAACGTCTGCCACCTTGAAATAATGATTCCTATTGCTAATTTAGAAAGCTTTGATAACCATATAAAGCTTTGTAAAACTACAGGAATAACCACTGAGGATGACTGCTTTGTAGCCAAAATGGACATCTCATTTTGTTTAACTGTTATTGCGATTGGAGTTGTCTGAATCACCAACAGGAGTCCCTGTTTTTCAATGACTTGCACATTTCATTTTCCTGATCTCTTATTTATTTGGGCTACCTCAATTATCAATGGAATTCCTCCCATAAGAGGAGTTTGACGTTTCTTTCTTTGAATTGGGTTTCCTGTATTTGGAAAATTTAACAAATTTGACAAATGCTCATCAAAGCATGGATCCTATCAGGATATTACATTGCCAGGTTGGAATGGATAAAATCTTAGTACCCATTTATAAGTTAAAAATTGAACAATATTTTCCTCATTACTGTATTTTCAATTGACATAGCGAATCTTATATGTTGTATTCTGATACCGTTTAAAGCCATTATCCTGTTATTATAGTCTTACCTTACATTTAGTTTGATTAAACTGGGCATCTCTCATTAGGCTCCAAATGTCACCATGGGAGCTCCAGGTTCAGGAGGTCAGGGCGTGTCATGTACACAGGGTGGTGGTGGCGTGGTCAGCTCACAGTATGGAAGACCCTCTCAGCAAACAATGCAGCAGTCTGGAGGACAAGGGACACCTCAGCAGTTCCAGCAGGCAGTGCGCCTGCGACAACAAATGATGGCCATGCAGCAGCAGCAACAGCAGCAGCAGGCAAGTTGCTTATCCAATACCTGAAGGAGGTGACGTCTTTGGCGAACACACTACCACAAAATACCTTAATTTTCACTTTCCATCTTTTCCTTACATCTTCCACCTTAAACAAAAGTTTTCCATTTTCCTCATTAATTGTAGCTATTGTATTTTCCTTTTTGTTATCTGTTGTTTCTTATGCTTTTCCATGCAGAAAGTCTAACCTTCCCTGCCCCTGTAGTTCTTCCTCGTCTAAGCAAAAAAGGCGAGAAATCAGCTTTTTAGCTTAATTGTTAATCATTTCCTACCAAAGGTGTAACTTTGTGGAACTGCATTATAATAAAATAATTAAAATTAAAATTTTTAACTTTTATATTTTGCCTTAAAAAATAAAAAGTAAATTTTGATTTACTAGACTTGATTTAAAACTTTTGTAAAAGTTACGCGGCTTAATTGTTATGCATTCTTTGCACAAAGTAAATGCATATAGGGGAGGTAGTTTCTGTCCATGTTTAAACTCGGGAACCGCTGGACATGCTTTGATGAAATTTGGTATTTGGGAGTTTTGCTAAAATTTGTCGACCAATTTCAATTTTGATTAAAATCAAACAATAATTAAGACCAATTTTCATGGAGATCTACATGTATTTTACAACTACTTTGCAAGACTCTCGTTAAATACTCATCTGAGAGAAAAATATTGAGAACAAAAGTTAAATAAAATAATTAAATATGCATTTTTTGTCAAATAATTTTTCCCGTAAAACTAAAGGTTTATGATAAATTTAAAGAAAAGGAAGTTAACGTATTTACATAATTATGATTTTCGATTTTCTTTTGTTCATTCCAGAAAAAGTATTTATTAAAAATTTTATAACCCTGGAACCGATAAACATATTTTAATAAAATTTGTTGGCTGATTCCAATTTTGGTTAAAATCAGACTACAATAACTACCAATTACATGAAGACCTTCATGTAGCTTACAATGTACTTCTGTCTCAACTTGAAACCGCTGGATGTATTTTTATGAAATTTGTCATTGAGAAGTTTTCCTAGAATTGGTCGACCGATTCCAGTTTGGTTAAAATTGGACTACAATAATGACCACTTTACATGAAGACCTACATTATTTTACAACGTCTCTTTTTCTACTTGGGAACCACTGGACATATTTTGATGAAATTTGGTATTGGGAAGTTATACTAAAATTGGTCAACTGATTCCAATTTTGGTTAAAATCGGACGATAGTTATGACCACTTGACATGAAGAACTACATGTAGCTTACAATGTACCTTTTTCAACTTGGGAACTGCTGGACGTATTTTGATGGGATTTGGTATTGGGGAATTTTACTAAAATTTATCGATCTCAAAGAACACATTTGGAAACTCTGTATACTCCGACATGGAGTACACCCTTCCATACTTGTTTTATTTTTAGGCTGGTTTCCAAAGGAAACATAGCCTTATGAAATGGTCGTGTCTGTGTGTGTCCTCCCACTGACAACTTTTGCATCAATGGACCGATGAAACTTGGTAAGACGCTTGTGCTGCCAGGACCCACCTCCAGGCTATATTTTATTCGGCGAAGATTGAAGTCCCGGGTTTCATTCCAGGAACGTTTTTCCCTATTTATTTTACATAAGAAGTCTCATTCATAATGCAGAGATGTTTTCTTTAACACTTTAAAATATCTTAAAATTGTGATATCGGAGTGAGGTTTGTACTGTTCTAAGGGGAAAAGAATGTAGATTCTAATTCTTATCTCCGAATTTTGATAATCGATCAATTTTCTTGAATTTCTACTAAAACATAGCATTTTTGCATTTTAAATCTCATTTTATCGGATTTTTGCCATGGAGACGATTATAACCAAACTAGGCTTTAGCATAGACAAGTGAACAAATGGGTTATTTTCTTTTCCACTCGTCTACCCTTCAGCAATGGACAGTTAATCCATACATATTACCAAATAAACAGTAATATTTATTAAATTTGTTTATTTAAAAAATACATGGAAAATATGTCAGAAAGAGATTTTGACATTGCTTTTAGTATTTTAAACCTGATAATGCTCTATTAATTTGTTTTCTATTTTTCTCTATCATTGATAAACTATGAATTAGAAATGGTATTTTTGGTATGAGAATACCTTGGAATGACTAACACATACTGAAACATTTCCTGTCAATATACAGTAAATACCCGCGTATAATGCGCACTTTTTTAAATATTTGAGTTAAAAGTTAGGATGCGTGTTATATGAGGGTACATAATCTTCCTTTTTTCATTTGACCTCATATTTCCACAATTTCGGCATAGTAATTACTGCCCGGATATCCTCATATTTTTATTGGTGATTTTTACGAAAAGATAGATAATAGTAAAAATCTATTAACTAATTCTATAAACATACACTAATTAGATATGAAAAGAATGAATTCAGTATTTATTAATTTTAAAAGTCAAGAAATTCTTCGTCACTGTACCATTCTTCTTCGATGTTGTTATCGGAATCGTCATCTTACGCATGACGTCACCCTACAACGGCGCCTGACCTGGTAGTGAGGTACTGGTACTACTTACAATTAGAAACAATGGCGGCTGATGCCTTTGAGTACGCTGGGAGTTGATGCTTCTTGTAGAACTAAATAAAGTTATCATTCCCTACCTTTCTCTCAGCATTCATACGCGATTTATTCTTGATTCTTCAAGTCTGTAGTTAATTATGGTTATTTGCTATCGTGTTTACGTGCTCCTGAGTGTTCTAATAAGGGTAAAACTGAAGGTTAGGCGAACCCGTCCACCTCAGGCGTGACAAAAATGTATGTAAAAAACATAGGATTATCGTCATTCCATTTTATTAGCTCAAAGAATGACATATGCCATACTATGAAATTAATATAATTCGATTTACTGTATAAGTAAACATAAAGTATGTAATGATTGAGTTAGCTGACGTTCTTTTGGAACGTTATTAAAAAATTTCATTTCACAATTTCATTATGTTACCAATACATAATACCAATAATTCGGTCATTGCTTTAGAACACGTTACACCATCTACTTTATTCTGGAACGGTAACGCTAAAAAAATCTGTGTGCACTATACGCGGGTATATAGAAAACCCCCCTGCGCGTTATATGAGGGTGCGCATTATACGCGGGTATTTACGGTAAGTAAATAATTTGGGACGTCAACTTTGGGAAACCTGCCTGCATTAGTCCTTTTTTTGAATTCAGGAGCTGAAGGTATGATTCTGGAAAAGATTCTTGACCCCATCGTCTATATCTGCTACAATCTTGTTTCATTCCCGAAACTGGTTAGAATGGGTGATATTTGATGATTCCATTAGATAAAGTGCGAGTGATATTGCTTCCTGAAAGTAGACTATTATCAATAAAAAACTTATCAGTCCTTCCATATCATCTAATTCTGATAATATTCCTTGCGTTCAAACCATTGTTCACCAGTGGTCAATTTTAAAAACCATATGTTTCCCCTCTGATTTAGAATTGATAGAGTAGGGCCTCAAATTCACACCACCTCAGCCCATATCTTCTGAAGTTCATAAAAATTTCACTTTGGATTGTGAATTGGCTCTCCAGAATGAACGAGAGTCAGTGAAACCCGTTTGCCAAAACCATTTGTATCCATGTTTTTCAGCATGGTGAGTTGGGAAAACAATGTGAAATCAGTAATCAAGAAAGTGGTGAATACATTAAAAACTGCAGATCCCATTGTCCTGAAATTGGATAAAGGTAATAGTGTTGTCATTCTTGAAAAAGCTGATTGTTTCAATGAGTATTATTATCTAACACCCAATAAAAATACTATCACTGTTCTTTCGAAAGACCCCTCTGTGACCAAGAATACCCTTTATAGGTGCATTTCGCTTACAACATGAGCACCTATTAGCTTCTGTCTGTCCGTCCTTTTGTCTGTCCGCATGTTTTTTCTCAGCTTCTACCCAACGGATTTTCATGAAATTTGATAATAAGGACTTAAAGTCAAAGACAATGAAAAAATCACATAAATGAGTTACGTAAGCCAATCGGGGGTATAACTTGACTTGTGACCAAAGATGAACTTTCTGCTACATCTCATAAAATATTGGTCACCTCTTTAAATAATGAGCTAAGAAATCTGGTCACGCTCAACTAATATGAACTATTTATGACACTGTAATACTGAATTTTACGGTCAAGGAGTTAATTCTATTTAACACTGTAATACTACTTTTAACAAATTTTCCAAGTAGGTAGAAGATTGAAATTTGGTATGAATGTTTGATTCTTATAGTAAAAGCCATTGACAAAAAATCCCCAAAAAAGATCCGGGTTTGACCCCAGTAGATAATTTCTGTTTCCCATAAGATAATACATAAAAATCGATTTTTCGATTTACAGGCTTTTACTCTTGCAATTTAAAATTAGAAAGAATTGACCTACAATCTTCGGACATGAACCATTTTAAAGAAAAATAAATAAAATTTCTTATTCTTATCGACACATTTTGCCTATGATTCAAAATCGCTCAAGTTATATGCTTAAATCATATTTATTGGAAAAGTTTAAGCTTTTTAACAATATGTTGCCTTGCCGACTGTGTCATTGTTAAACCTCGAGATTTTATTGTATTGTCATGTTTATCCTTATACTATATAGGTAAGGAAAGCATGCTTTGAATGATTTAATAGGAGAGAGAGGAAGAAGAAGAGAGAGAGGGAAGGAGACAGAAGGAGGGGGAGATATATAGATAATGTTCCTTATTAGGGTGAGATAGAGACTAGGAAGTCTATTTTCCAGGAAAGGAGAGGGAGGGTGATATAGTGAGGAAGAGAGAGATAAAGAGAGGGAGGGAGACAGAGAAGGAGGTAGAGGGAGAGAGATAGATTGATAATAGTCATTATTAGGGTGAGATAGTCTAGGAAGTCTATTTTTCCAGAGAAGCAGAGAGGGAGGGAGGATTGGAGAGAGGAAGATAGAAAAGGGAAGAATGGGAAGTGCCTTTAATTTAATAATTAATCTGCGCATACCCATCATATTTGATGGGCAGTTACGCTAGTATCAAATAATTTTTTTAAAAAACTTGTAGAACTAGTCAAGTATTTCTTTTTATCATAGGAATAGCTGTTATCAAGAAAGTCAAACAAGAAGATCGTAATTTGAGTTGAACTAGAGAAATTCATGGGAGGATACCTAATTGTTGGCAATGAAAACAATCTTAGTTGTAATTGAAGCAAATAAGATCTGCTATAAGTTAGAAAATATGTTTAATTTCCTTAATTGTGCATGCAGAATTTTGTAAGCAGAAGGAAAGAATTTCCTTCGACCAAGCAAAGAACGTAAAACGTAAATATTACAACTACTTAACTCGAGTGAGGAAAGTTTTATATAATTTTTATTGTTTGATTAATTACAACTAATGAGAAAATAAATCAGTAAAGAAAAATTTAATATTTCTCTGGCATCATTTCTGATATATCATTTTGCAGTATTTAGTCATTATACTAAAACATTGGAAATACGTTTATTAATCCATCAAATTAAGAGAGAAAGAAGTTTTTAGTGGACAGTAACATAATTGGGTCGTGGTATATAGCTGTTTTATGGTGTGCTTTCATTCAAAGTATATTGTTTAGTTTCAAATACTCCATCACACTAACCACGCCTATTTGTGATACACTGTACACTTCCCTAGCGTTTCCATCTCTTTCCTATCCAAAGGCCTGATGTTACAGTAGTCACTGCAAAATCAGCTACTTTTCTTTAAACGGTGAAAATCATATAAAGTTGCATAGTTCTTTATTACACACTTATATTAACTTTGCCAGTTATATCTAATATGTTTTGGACCCGTCTAAATCGAAAAAATCCAAAGCTACAGGATTCGAACCACATCAACTCGTACGATCTACACATATTAATCACCTTGGCCACCGGAGTTGGTCGCTGGCGCTGTGATAATTATCAATTTAAATTGCACATGGGAAGATCAAGATATATGGTATTGGGATTCTTCATCTTTATTTAGGTATTTAAATTATGATTTCGTTTTAGTTGGTTATTTTTACAATTCCATTATTTTGACAATAGTTATCTCATTATATGTATTATATAACTGTAGCAATCCTTTTCAAAATTTATATTGTAGAAGCAAATATAAACAAATTATAATCTTCCTTTGTAGCAACAAATATAAACATACTATTCTCATTGTTTGTAGCAATGACTATAAATAAAGAATGTTTACTTCAGTGTGAATTAATGTGACTGTTCCTGTTTCTTGCAGAGATATTATTATTAATAATAGTAAGTTTTTATGTATTTTAAAACCTCTATATCTTTATTCCTTTATGCAATATGAAAGGATCAGTATTTTCATTAATGAAACAAAAAATATTCCAAGTATTTAGTCCAACTTCTTACTACTTATATACCAAACATTCTTACATTTACTACTGAGTTATCTACTTCCATCTGCCATTATGATAGTAGTTTGAAATAGTCTGCTATAGTGTTGTAATTTTCTTTGCAGGGAGGTGCAGGGGGAGCAAGTGGTCCAACTCCAGCATTGGTAGCACACCTACAACGCCAACTGAATGGAACCAACCCTGGGACCCAACCAGGACAGATGAGTGGAGGTGCTGGACCTGGTCAAGGGCCTCAAGGCCACTATCATCATCGCCCACCTCCTTATTAGAGAAACATTTTGACCTTTTATGCACACACAGCTCCTACAAGAAACACCTAGGTGTCATTTCATGAAAAAACAATTTATTTGTTAATTGGTAGCATAAAACTTTTTACATTAAACAAGGAGAATAAAATTCTTTTTATTACATCTACTATTTGCAATCACATTATAATATATGTTAAATTGTGGAAGCTAGTCATATTTTGCTTCAAATGAGTGACTGAGACTACCTTAGTACATATGACTGAAACGCTACTGGGGCCAAAATGATGGATTTTATAAGTGAGTTCAGTCTTTTATGGTCAGGATTTTGTTATGTTTTAAAAATACTTGTATGAGTATTAGAAATAAACCCAAAGGGAGTTCATGTGGCCTTTTCCTGATTTGTACATTGTTCATGCAGTATAAAATGCCCACTGCCAATGGGTTTGGTGCTTTGGAACCAAATGTTAATTCCTTCTGCATCTCTCTCTCACCCTCCCTCCCCCCCTCTCTCTCTCTTATCACATTCTTTTAGTACTTTTAAATTGAGTTAATATACATAATATTGTATAAT
Source organism: Tanypteryx hageni (assembly GCA_028673005.1). Classification (NCBI taxonomy): domain Eukaryota; kingdom Metazoa; phylum Arthropoda; class Insecta; order Odonata; family Petaluridae; genus Tanypteryx; species Tanypteryx hageni. Next base: position 76,494,832 of record CM054118.1, on the reverse strand, counting down.
CTATGTAAAAATGGACAAGTTCTTTGAAGGCAATGATGTATTGTAAATGACTGTTTAGGTTTTGTCTTTTCATCTGTGTAGTGATATTCCTCTCCTTTCTATGAGTTTTGTGCATTTGCTTTAATATTTTTTTGTAAAAGTATTAGCTGCTATAAATGATTTCCATAAATCTTAAACATTAATTTCTGTGACTTAATGATAGATTTTTTAATTAAAATGTTTCCCTTTTTTGTTAAAACATCTTGGGAAGAATGTTTCCCTTATGTTACTATTAACATTGTGTTTTATGTTACATGTTTAAGATGTCTATTATGCCTCCTCATCACTTTATTTGTGGTATCTTATTACACTGTGCTGATATATGTATATATATATCATATTATAGGGACCCAGTATAAAGAAGCATTCTTGTGATGTTTGTGAATCTTCCCAAGCGAAATTATTTCTCATATCTTTGAATTGTATGATATTTTATCTGAGGGAAAGGATAGTTTTTAGTATAGCTATTATTATGAGTATTAATAGTGTAATTTTCAAGATTTTTTTTCCATTTCAAATGCAAAGAACATGTTGACAATTTCATTTTGTATTTATTTAGTGAAACATATCATGTGAATCCACCAATTGTAACATTGCTCAGTTTGTTGACATTTTGAACTCAGGAGGATGTTCAGTAAAATAAAAGATTTTATTCACCAGAGATTGATTTTGGTTGGTGTTCGAGAGGCTATCTGAAATTATTTCGCAAATAAAAATATTATGGTTCATAGGTTTGTTTTGTTTGTTTAATGAGCAGTATTTTCCAAAAGGATGTCCTTTCTACTACATTTCTATTGCTTTAGCTTTGCCACTTTCTCTTCCAAGTCACAATTTTAGTTCTTTATACATCTTTCTTCCATTTTCCTTTATAGTGTACTTCCACCTCCTCTCATACATCTTTTACTAACTTTCACAATGTATGTAGGAAAAGAAGAAGCATATTGTTTGATTTTCAAAATGCAGTGAAACCCCTATTGTTCATCTATGAATTTATTTCTCTTATGTATCATTCACTATGTATACTCCCTGCATAAGTCCCTTATAAATAATATTAAGTTAATATATATAGCATTCATCGTTTCTTGAAGTATCATTTTGAAACAACAATCATTCAGTATTTCTTGGTCCTATTCCACAATTTACCTCAATTAATTGTCATTCTCTCAATTGCCATTTCAACAAGTTTTCACGATTACCCTCATTAATTTAATATCTATTATAATTAAACGCTTATTCCTTCCAAAATACTTCCTTCCACAACTCAGTGCTTGCATATGAAGTTGACAAGCAGAAGGATGAGTGTAGCAATTTCTTATTTACATTTTAAAATTAGTTAGAATTAAGGTAGAAATTAGGTACAGCCAAAAGAACAAAGTGTATTTTTTTAAAGAGAGTATTTGAATCCGTGCCAAATCAGTGCAAAAATATGTTTAGAATACAAAAAAGTAGTTCTGGAAAGAACTAATCTGCCTACTTTCCTTTCTATACAATTTTAACATCTAACAAGTAGGGATCTACACAGTTTTCCTGTAGTAAAGAATTGCCTCTCGTCAAATTCGCCATAGTATAATCGTATACTAATGTATTTGCTTTGAAATCAAAAATTATTTTTCCTTATATTGTGGTAGCCCTGCTTTTTTGATCTGTTCTAAACATATCTTGATTTCCCATTCTATACTTGCCCTTCAAATGGAATTTCTTTGAAATTCGTTCAGCCAGTACCTTCAAAATTCATAGATACAGAAAAATTCTAACCTTGATATTGTGGTAGCCCTGTTTAGTCGACCCGGTTGAAATATATTTTGGTTATTTATGTGAAAATTAAATATACTATATTTGGTTAAAATCCATGTGGACAGTTCTCTAGAAATACATGTAAAAGAAATATTATTTAACTTTTTATTGTGATAGCCCTGCTCTTTAGCTCTGCTTTAAACATCTTGATTTAATTATGGTATGTTGTACAAATCCTATATACAAAATTTAATTGAAATCTGTTCAGCCAGTTCCTTCCAAATCCTTAATTGCTGAAAGAGTTTAATTTGTAATTGTGACACCCCTGTTTGGCTGTTCGATTTAAATATGCTAAGATGGTTTTGTATATAAATGTACGTTATAAGTATTAAATTTGGTTAAAATTGGTGTGGACAATTCAACACATGCGTGTAAAAAGAATTTTTTTATTCCTTGTATTGTGGCAGTCCTACTTTATATATCTATACTAAACGCTTGATTTTGTTATTTTATGTTGCATGCCTACATCATACAAAATTTCATTGAAATCAGTTCAGCCAATTCCTTCCAAATTCATAATTACCAAAAAGTTTAACTTTGCAATTGTGGCACCCCTGCTGAGTGGATCCAGTCCAAATGTGTCATTTTGGGCATTAATATATGTGCATGTACCAAGTTTAGTTGAAATCAATTCATTCATGAAGAAGATGTTATGGTGGAACACAAGCACAGACATCAAGGCGATCTCATAAGTCTACTTTCCATTTTTTTGGAAAGTAGGCTAAAAATGCTGATTTTTCAAGTCTTTTACAATGCAAAATTATAATTGGCATGACAACATACTGCATTGTTGCCCCCTTTAGCTTTCAGTGAATTTTAGCTAGCATTTGTTAATAATTTTATCTAAACAATATAGGTGTCGATAAAATATGTATATACAGTAAAACCCCAAAATTCATGGGAGTTACGTTCCCGAAAACACTGTGAATTTGGAATCTGTGAAAATGGAAGCAAAGGCCTTATGAGAAAAAGCTTGTTAACCCTTTAGCTGCGTCAAGATAAAAGATTTTTATTCCCTGAAATATGTTAAAACTCCATTAAAAAATAAAATGTTATAATTGGATTTTTTTTGTTACCTCTTATGTAAATGGGTTTGAGGCATACGTATATGGCAGTGAAATCGAGGAAATAAATTTTTTGTTAAATGTTAACTTTTTTGGTAGAAAATTGTTAATTTCATGTAAATATTGTTTACCTTAGACTTGAGCTAAAATCGGCAGTAATGAACTCTGATTATGGATAAAAACTTACCCCAAATACAAATTTATAGCTTATATACAAAATTTATCATGGTTATCTCATTATTTGCATTTAATAGTTGCTAACATTAACCATTTTTGTTAAAATTACATAACGGTACCAGCAACCAACTGCTGCTATCGGTCAGAATGTAGATTTGCGTCACAGATGCTAGCCGTGTGAAATGCATTTCCTAGCGACAGGCTACCTCTGTTTCTGTTACCTTAGCATATGGTTTATGAAATAAATGCTATTTGGGTTACCAGGAATGTTGTAACTTAAAAGAACCATAACAAAGATTCTTTTTAACCTTTTATTCACAGATTAGAAAATAATAAAGGTAGTAAATCACAAAAAGGTATTTTAAATTAATAATAAAACATTTTGTGAAATTTATACAAATTTTTAAGAATTTTTACCCCTTGGAACATAGGCAACTTGTGGCATTACACTTGTGAACTTTATGAACAAATTCATTCAGTTTTATTAAAGAAAATTATACAGTAAATTCTAGCTTTTAAATTATATCTTATATAATACACCTTATATATTTTATATTACATAATACAGTTTACATTATTCTTTTTATTATATAACAATAAGTCCACAAGACAGATACGCACAATTTTCCTGGAGAAAATCAATCTGACAAATTATGGCAAACAGTATTCGTATTTAATGAATTTTCAACCAAATTTCTGCAAATAAGAGCAAAGGAGGGTTGTCTTAAGATGTGACTATTTTCAATTAGATCCTCCAACTGAAACGATTTTTATCGCACATGGACTAAAGTCGACTTACGCACTTAAAAGTAAAAAAAAAAATTGTTGACTTTAGTCGCCCACACATTTAAGGGGTTAAACCATTCTAAAGACCGCACTTGTAACCCAGGTTTTCTGGTTAGCTCTTGAAAACACTGGTAGACCGTGTTCAATGTTTTTCTCCTTTAATGTCCGAGGGTAAAAAGACCGGTATACAAACATGGGCTTCATCATGCAGTCCTCTGAAGCATTAGCACATAGGAAAAGGTAAATCGGTCTTTGGCTGCTTTAAACCCAGGAGCCAATTTCGCTTCAATTGACAAAAATGTTTTTGAAGGCATTCTTTTCCAAGACGACGCTGTCTCATCTATGTTGAGTACTTGCTGTTTCAAAACTTAATCAGCATTCATTTTTGCACACAGTTCCTTATCCTCTTTCATCTCATCCAGTTTGCCTAGTTTAGGTTGATCCTGTTTTTATTGATTTCAGGATAGTGTTTGACTAAGTTCCTTTTTATTATTTTTTATGGTTATTAGGAGGTTTCTATATTTTTCACTCATATAGTACCTTTACTTCATTTTACAGTATGGCAAGATTCTTCAAAGTGACGCCTGCAACAATTTTTTTAACTTAATTTTAATCTGCATGACTTAGGAAATGGCATTACATTCTTTAACAAGTAAGATACCTTTGCTAAAGCAAGAGGTGGAAGAATGTTATCTTAAATATTTTCAGAGTTTTGGTGGCTTTGCAGATTTGGTTTTAGATGCCAAAATGAATGAAATAACCTGTTTGGTTCTGAACTTTTGTTATTCTTGTGCATAATTTAACCAGTGAAGATTTTTTTTATATTTATTCTTTTTGCCTTGATTGATACAGCAATACATAATTTCCTTTGTTTTACTAACCATTTCTTCGTTTACTCTAGTTGTGGCCATTTAGGACCAAGCTGATGAAAACTATGTTCCTCCTTTCCTGTCTCCTACAATTTTTCCTCCTGTTTACTCCATTCACGTATCATTTATCTGTGAGACGTGTACTGAAATGAGGTTATGCTGCTCGGTTTCGGTGTTTTTTGTCTTGAATCACCTGAAGCTTATAGCTAATAGTGTAGGCATATCTTTCCACTCTTGTACCCATTGCGATCTCAACACAATATTATTTATCCTGATATTTATAACATTTTTGTGACATCTATCAGAATTGTAATGTTCCATAGCATTGATTGCACTATACAATGGGCTCTTTAGGAACTCAAACATTGCTACTAACATCGCAAACACAGAAATTGTAATTACTGTGAGAAGATGGCAATAAAGCACAACAATGAAAATGCGTCGTCAGAATTCACATTGCATAATATTTTACTGTATATATTGTTTTTCACTATTAATAATCTATATACCTGATGATGCTACGACTGTAGTGAAACCGGTCGTGTTTAAATTAAAAATTTTGTGGAAATACAAAGTTCGTCTTTTTTCAATAATCTATATTGTAATGATTTTGCGATGAATGACTGCCAATTATTCCATTTTGGGGATCAGTGCATTCGTGAGTGTTAGTGCTGAATGCAGTAATAATCTTACCTTCAGTCTATAAGACACAGGCTGATTTTGGAAGTAATTTTTTGGAAAAATAGTGCATCTTATAGCCCGAAAAATATGGTACTTAAAATCAAGATATAAAGTCAGCACTTGAACCGTGTCAGAGAAAAGAGTGAAGTTTAATTTTCATAACATCAAATTTCAAATCTATCCAACATTATGCTTTTAAAAACAAAATTACAAAATTTTTAGGCAAACTTTTTTTCACCATAGCAACCCGTTTGTTACCAATTGCTTCTCTATTTATGGTGAGAAAGAGAGATGGGAGGTCATTGTTAGCTGTGCCCACAGACAGCACATTGTAGTGAGAGTGGAAGAGGAGTAAGGGTGAGTGAGAAAATGGAAGGGTGACGAATACAGCAACAACAACACAGATACAAAGGGTCCCCACTATACATCTCCCTGCTATAAGTTGTTTTGCACTTAAGTCGTTGACTTTATGAGGAACTAAACGTAAAAATTCCCCACTTCCACTTAAGCGACTGAAAAAAAGTCGCTCCCTGCCCTAACGTCGTTTTCAGCTTCTGTCGTATAGTTTGTTTACAAACTGTCAATTCAAATTTCGCAGCTGTGCCTCCATATTGGCTATGTGCACCCAGTATCCTCTACGATGTTTCTGCCATCTCAGAATCCATAAGCTTTTCTGACTTTATCATGGCTTATCCCCACCATCATTGTGATCATGAGCCCTAAGCATGTTGCTAGTGCAAGTGGCAAAGCTAAGAGAAAGCGTAATAGTATTGCGCTTGATGTTAAGATGGATGTAAGTGTGCAAACCATTGTGAAAAATGCGAAGGAAATTGAAAGTGTTAAAGCATAGTGAAGTGAAAATTATGAGGCAGAGAAGTGGATCGAGGATCTGCACGACCAGAATATGCCAGTCAGCTTAGCCCTCATACAGGAGAAGGCCCTCTCCTTGTATGAGGACTTGAAAAAGCAGTTAGGAGAGGAGGCTGCAGGAATTGACAATATGCTTTTGAAATGTAAAGGCTTTTTTGGTTCCTAACTCCCCTCTATGTGCATGTATTCTTATGGGGGAAAATTCCCCGCTATCTTAGTTTCGCTCTATGTCACGACTTTACGATCCTTAACCATGATGTATAATAGGGACCCCTGTAAATAGCAGAAGAAAAAAGGAGAGCAGGAAGCAGCGGGAAATTTATTTAATTGCTGTAATTAAATTTACCAAAATTTTCTGTCTGTATATAAACCTATGGGTTTCATGTTATTTTTCATTATTCCCAAATATCTACCTATAAAATATTTTAACGTATCTCAAAATTTCCTGCAGTAGAATTACAGGCTTTCTACTAGTGTTATATACATTCACTTTGGTGGGCTTAATATTTTAATGGTTTGTTTCAAGCATATTGCAGGGGGACCCCCCCCCCCCCCCCCCTACTTGCCTGCCCTCAGAAAAATGGCCGTGTTAATTCCCTCTCCTAGCCAGACATCAATGGCCCTTGACACAGGCCAGATCCAGAGGGGGCAACTGTCTCTCCCCCCCTTGTCCTCCACTCAGCAGATGCCCATGAAAATGACCCTCGATTTTTGAAAGCTGAAATTTGGGAAAAATCTTGGATTCGGGTAAATATGGTAGTCTCATAGCTTTGATATGGCAATGCAATAATCACATCGATGCAGTATTGCTTTGTTAGTATTCCATGTTTCTTTATGAGAAGTTAGGGTGATAGTTGGATTAGCATAAGACTATTTCCCCCAATTAATAGAACTCTTTATACTTTCATTATTTTATTTCATATTTTAGTATCACAGAAAACATCCCAATTTATTACAATTCAACTTTAAAGAATTTTTAAAATACTAAAATAAAATTATCAACATTAATTACACCAATAACACATCTAAAAGACTTGTAATATACACTACCTTTTTGAAATTCTCGTGCTTGAGGTTTGTAAATTTGCACTTGGCGACAAAATTTTTAGGTCCATTATTTCAGTTTCATGCCAATTATTTGCATTTTGTGTTATGCGTTTGCGATGACAATAAGCGTGAACTCCTACTTCTTTGTTTCAAAATTCAATTTAAACTTTGGTGCCCTACAAAAGGACTTATTGTATTATATTTATAATGTGCATTATTAGCAGTTTTAAAAATAAACAAATGTTATCTCTCAATTTAATTATTTTGTAGCTTAGTTTGAACTTCAACACCAATTACTAGGCCAACCCTATGACTATTTTCAATGATCAAACTTTAGTTTAAAATTTAAAGAAATGCCATCAATTTGGAATGTAAGGTTTTTATCAGGTGTTCTCTTTGTATTTTGAAAGTAATTTATGGAAATGTTATTTTGTTTAGTTTGGTTTTCATTTTTTATTACGAATTTTTAATGTAAATCTCAGATTTGCTATCATCTTGTAACGTAAGATTTTCTGCTGTGTATACTGAATGCGGTCACTAAAAGAAACTTGATCACTTTCTTACAATAGGTTTTGATTTTCTGTTATGCATTTTGAATATAATTAATAAAATAAATGTTACCACTTTATATTGTTAGTTTTTTTTGTGACTTGGAAATGTTTGTTTCGGAACCTAAGAAAACATCCATGTATCACGTACTCAACATTCCATTTCAGTAGTTGATCCATTTAAATTAACGCATTTCCTTGGAATGAACAAAAGATAAAAAATTGCATGCGAAAGAATGCTGGGAGTTAACTGCACAATTGCCGAAAGAAGTGTTATCACTTTGTAATGCTGGGTTTTCATTTATTATTACGTGTTTTGAAAGTATTAAAAGAATTTTGTTCACTTTATGATGCTAGGTATTCATTTGCTGTTACATTTTCTTTATGATAAAAAGTGAATTTTTTAGGTTGACTGGGAACCATACTTCCATTAATACATTGCATCTTATGGGAAAATAGGACTGGCACTTCACGAATTTGCATTTTGCATTAGATTTTCAGAACCAGTTATTTGCGAAGTTCAAAAAGGTTGTGTGTTGATATTTTCAAAATAAGAATATATATATATAAGAATAAAGCTGATAGAAAAGTCATGAAATGCAGATTTCGAAAAAAAAAAATCGCTTTCATACAATGGAAAATTGGAAATTAAATATTAATAAATTGCACAGTAATAACTGTCACAATATACTAGGATTATATACAATGATCACATTTATATTACAATTTATTCAATTTACTTTTATAACATTTCATTTGGTAACACTCATCAATAAATTTGACTGTAAAGTGCTTAAAAATGGCACTTATTGGAAAATGACAAGCATAGTCAATTTTCCTTCCTACACATATCATTACATAAAAATTATGGTCTATTACTTTATGAATACTTTATCAAAGATTTGGGCCCATCATTTAAGATCATTTGAAATAAACTCTCAGGAAAAGTCTACAATTGAGATCTGATAACTTTTTATCACAATTTACCAGACAAAGTTGTTACCCACACTGAAAAGCCTACTTCATTGACTTAAATCCTCTGAAAAACGGACGTTATTTTCTTATCAATGTCCGTTAGTTAATACTTTCTCATCAGATTCCTTGGTAATATACATGGCATCAAGAAAATAACGAGTGAAGTCCCCAACCACAGATCGATCAGGAATACTCTGTGCCATTCCATACATGGCCATCTAAAACAAATAATTTAATCATGTTAATAAGCTTAAAAAAAGTTTAGCACTGCAGTAATATGATAATGTTGAAAAACATGGACTCTACTGCCATAAAAATCAAAAAGAATACCCACACACATTCTAGACACGTACGTTTACGGGAAGTTGCTCCTCTCCAGGGACCTAACAATCACACACCATGCATACCTCACATACCAAGTTCTGTGGATTTTTTCCCACCATGACACACAAAACATTTGGGTATGCGGGAAACAAATCCTCGCCAGTGACAACCATTCATCCGTCTTCACACAGACAAGTTTGCGGGATGTGCGGCAGGTGCGATACCAATCACACAACAAACACATTTGGGTTTAGGGGTGTTTAAACCTCTTTTTTTATTGAAATACATATTTGTAGATTAATACTGTCTGTGAATGGATCTTTGAATTGGAGAGGTTTAACCCTTTTAGTGCCACGGGCCAATATATCAACTTTTGCTTCTCGGGAGAAGAGTAGCATGGCCAATATATCGGCTCTGGCATCGACTGAAACTGAACTGGTAATAACTCATCATAGTCACTACACACCCCACAAACACATTAGTAGTCAGTAGTCAGAACCAAAAACCACATGCAACTACTCCAATATCTCCCAAATAAACATCACTGTATTAATTTTTTAATTCAAAATTTATGGCTGCAGATGTTGACTGAAAAATCTGTAGTTTATATTATTTTTGTATTTTCATGTGATTTCTTCTTAAAAAATCTGCAGAACTTGGTGCATCAGTAGGTGTGCATGATGCGTGACTATTTGGTCCCTGGAGAGGAGTAACATCCTGTAAACCTACTTATTTGTCTAGTGCACAACCTGTGGACTGCAACTCAATTTCAGATGGCCTGTGGAGCCTTCAAATAATTTTCACTTTTAAATTTTATTAATCCATCCGCTTATCTAACCATCAAATCCATAGGGACGAAGATAATTATTGAAAGGAGAAAAAGATGGATTTAGAATGGAAATTCAGCCTACCATAAGTACTTATATTGTCTATATATTGATAGTATGTTTTTAATAAATTGTGTAGCACTTTGCAAATTTATCTGCGTTTGTGTGGCCCACGATTAAAAAAGGTTGCACACCACTGCTCTAGAGTGAGAATTCTTTTTAATTTTTAGTGTAATTAGAGTCCATATTTTTCAACATGTTAATAAGCAGTAGTTAAAAAATAAGACTTTTATGTAAGTCATCATTTTAAAAGAACATTATTAAATATTTCAAATTAGAGTTAATTTAAACAATTTATTCAATTTTAGGCAATATAAGTCCCATATTTACTGAAGAATCAGTAAATAAAAACATGCTCAGAAACTAAACATGGGAATTAATATTTTCAAGCAGTTTTAACTTGAAAGTACATTGAAAAAGCAATAACTCAAACTTGATGGGAAGATAAAAAAAAGTTCAATTTGGTGAACTTAATTTTAATGTACAGTTGGCTCTTGTTATATGCACTATCATTATGTGTTTCCACATATCGGTGGTTTTATTTCAGCATCACTATCCTTATCCACTTCCACCATGGAAGCTTCCACACATGTCCAGTGATTACAAATTAAGGCCTCTCATGGTGTATCACTCAGAAAATCTGCAGGCACTGAAGGGAAGCTGCCCAATAACTCATCCAACCAGCCACCATAAGCAAGATTCAGCCCCATTCATAGTTAAGATTTATTAATTTTGAATCTACAGTACTATTTTAATGTTTTTATTTGTTTTATGTGTTCCATATACTAATTATTTATTGCTCTTGTGTCATCATATGTATGAAAAGTAGACGTATTAGCGATTAATTTAATCTTGGAAGGTCAAAATCTTGTGAGTACGGGAACACAACCCCTATTATTACGTTACAAGTTTCCCATTTTTTATGGATTCAATATATGCGGTGATTTTCAGGAATGCAATCACTATGTATAACAAGAGTCAACTGTATATGAATATTGCCGAGGAAAATAATAATTACAAAACCATTTACCTTTCCAACAACATTTGCTTTTGGATTCTTCATGATGACAGAAATTTCCTCCCGAACATCTGACAAGAATCTATCAGCTACTCCATCCGCAGTGTGCATGAGAGTTACACATAAATGAATCCTGGGGGGGTCCAATAAAAAAATTCAGGATAATTATGAATTAAATATCAATACCAAATTATAACATTCAACTCCCACTGAAATACTTGAAATTTTTATTGCCATTAAGTGAATCAAGGACTTACCCGCATGGAAACTGCAAGGGGTTTAAATTCCAGCCTTTCCTTGTAAGGCCTTCAGATAACAGATAGATATGAAAAGTATCTGAACCTATAGCAATCACAGAAGTTCCAGGTTGTCCAAATACAAAGATTTCCTCCATTTTCCTCAGACTATAATTAAAAAAGTGGAATTACACAAGCATTCGATTGATTAAAAAATATAGACAGAGCTACTCCGATAGGTGATGTGGGGAGACAACTACCTCAGACAACTTCAAAGGGCCACCAAAATAAGACTACAATGACCTTTCCTTAAACATTCATAACTTTTTCAAAATATTTTACTACTTTCAAACCTTTTTCAAATACAATGCAAATATCCATATTTTAAGTGTTTATTTATTTCTATTAAAAATTCAGGTGTTGTTTTACTTTTACATTTAATAACTGAGGTACATGTATAAAATAATTAAATGAGTGTCATATTGTACTTCGCCTTAGGTGGCAAATGTCTGGACAGGGCCCTGAATGTGCATTCAAACTTGGGTCAATTTCTAGCAGAACGAAAATAATGCTCCAACTATTTAGCAGATAAAAATCTTTCGATGCATAAAACGTGTATATGACAAAAAACTATTTTTATAGATCTCAATAAATTTACCCTTCTTCAATGTACTTGGTAGTATATATTATCTTCTTAGCTGCATTGGTGTATCCCTCAAGTCCAAAGTACATTAGTGTCGCCCAACAAGCAGCTATTATTCCTGAAATTAAAAATAACTGCTTTAAATAAACAATATATTTATTTAAATGCTTGATGGAATACTAATTAATAGGCCAATTTAAACAATACTTTTAAACAGCTTTATGTGATACTCTAAAATAACTATGACATTACATTCTTATCTTTAAAACATAAATATGCTACCTTGGAAATAAAAGTAAGGCAGTTGTGATTAAACAGACCAATTTAAACCTTAAACATATTCTTTTCTTTCATAGACCCTATGTACTTCAAGTCATTAATATACTGACAGATAATATCCTTTTATTCTATATCAACTTGTCTCTGAATAAATTAAAGACAGCACCTCCAGCACGTGAACCATTCACCGTTGGGGAGCCATAAACACCACCAGGCCAATCAGGAAATACACAATATTGATGGTGAAGGTATTTCTTTTCAGAATACATGACAACTGAGGAACCTTTAGGGGCAAAGCCATACTGAAAAAAATAATAAATTTTTAAGAACCATATATATTGTTGGAAATTTTAGCAATGAAAACTTATATGTTGCTTTTCTGAGAGAATGAGTACCATTGTAATGGAATTTGATATTTTTAAGCTTCAAATTCATAAAAAACGTTCTTTTTGTATACCTTGTGGGTGTCAGCAGAGATGCTGGTTACACCAGGAACAGAAAAGTCGAAAGGTGGATGAGGTATTCCTGCTTTATCCATGAATGCAGTAATAAAACCACCAAGACAGGAATCCACATGAACTGGGATATTATATTTGAGACCTAAAGCACCTATTTCCTCAATAGGGTCAATTGTTCCATAAGGAAAATTAGGGACTGATCCAGATAGCTGAAATGTGAAATAATTAATAAGATAATCAAAACAATATTGACAAAATTGTATAGGAACCAACTTATACAGGCTAAAGAAAATGACCGAGCCCTATGGTTACAGCTAATGACAAATGGAGAAACCTCCAAATAGCCATTAAAATAATAAAAAGGAAACATGCCAGTTTAGAGGAAGTTACTCCATTCCAGGGACCGTGTGAGAAAAGGGTCTCTGACATGGAATAGTTTCCTCTAAACCTGGAGAGTGTGTGACAGTGGGTGGTATGCATAAAAACGTAGCAAATGCTTTTCCTTCGGTTTTGTAGCGATTGCTACGATTCACATGCATAAAGTTTCGTAGCAAAAGCTTTTCCTCGTAGCAATTCCTTCACAGAGTAGCATTTGCTTCGCCCCGTAGCTTTTACTATGAACGTTATGCATAAAGCTGCAGCATTTACTTTCTCTTGAAACAAATGCTTCGGAAAATCATAGCCTGGGTTCAGTGTGGCTACACTCTCCGTGCGGTGGAGTTGATTTGTGTGATATGGCAGCGTTCGTGAGTGCATGAGGTAAAAACTTGTATGCAAAGGAGACAATCATGTGATCCTGATTTTTAAAAACTTGATCGATTTAGCAAAGAGAAATTGGAATGGCTCAGTGATCATTTCCTTGGCGTTGGTACGGAGACACGCAGGGAAACGGTCTCCACTTCAGAAAATGATGACCTTTTTAAGATACGTTGGAGGTCCTGGCTACCAGATCGGCATTGATGAGGATAATGGAATGCATCAAAGCACTGTATCCAGGATGGTGAAATATGTCGCAGAAAAAATTGTGAACAGATAACATTTGTGGGTAAATTTTCCAAAAACGAATGAAGATATTACAAAAAAATAACTAAGTGGCAAAAAATATTTCGCTTTTCTTCTGCAATCGGTGCAATTGATTGCACTCACGTAAGAATACCAAAACCAACATATTACAGAGATGAGTATGTGAACCAGAAAGGTATTCCCTCGATAAATGTGCAAGCTATAGGTGATTCGAGGGAATGGTTTACTGGTGCTGATGTACAGTGGCCTGGGTCAGTGCTGGATTCGCCTATATGGAAAAACAGCAAGATGTTTGGAAGAATGCGAGGTTTTAAAAATGCAGTACTTTTGGGAGACGAAGGTTACGGAATCTCACCTTGCCTAATGACTCCATTCAGAAACCTGCTACAACTTCGAGTGATGAAGAGGTAGGAGAGGAAGAGCGTTTGCTGAAGTTTGTGCTTTGTTAGAGCTCGAACACAAAAACTTCTGGTGAACACGAAAAACTGATGGAGAACTCAATAAACTGTAGGAGGATAAAATGCTGCAGTATCACATGTCAATATTACAGTGAATTGGGAAAGACTGGAACAGATGGAATTATTTATCTAGGTAGTATTCTGACTTAGGATGGAGGAAGTACAAAAGACATCAGGACAGGAATAGCAAGAGCAAAGGAGGCTTTAATGAGATGAGAGTTGTTGACATGTAGATTGAATAAACATCAAAAATAGGTTGACAAAACTTTGATATAGAGTGTAGCATTATATGGGTTTAAGAGAAGGAGAATAGAAAAAGATGTGAGCAGATTAGAGGAATTTTGGATGTTTACTAGTATGGAGAAAATTAGTTCAACTGACAGGAAAGATAATAAAGAAGTTTAAATACAGTTTGAGAATAGGTGATTAATTAGAGTAATATGGGATAGGCAGAAGAAATGGATGGTCCAAATTTTGAAAGCTATGACAAAGTGGAAGAAAGAGGAAGATAATACAGTCAAACCTCTATAATCCGGCAAGCTCAGAAAATGATCAGAGCCTGAATATGGAATTAGCCGGATTACGGGAGTTACATAACCCTTCAACTAATCTGAGCCAGTCTCTTTACAATATTAAATTTTGTAGCATACTAGATATGAAAATAAACAAGTGAACTACACAGAATGTTATTTAAACATTTACTTATAATAATAAAATAATAAACAAAAAACATTTAAGGTAGGCACACATTTTATTTTATGTATTTACCTTAAATGCTGTCATAATAATGATTCCAAAATTATGTGTAAATATCGTATTCTTTCGAAATTTTTGAAGCTGTAATTAAACAGATATAGCCGAAGATGACTAAAAAAATCAGCGTTTGCCACATATATTGGTATCTGAATGACAATTTTGACAGTTACAGTGTACTCTGTTTTTTATGCACTTATAAAACTAGCAATTGAAACACGCCACTTTGAAATCTGCCCATTAAGGTAAAGGTAGCGGAAATTGTCAGTTAAGAAAGAAAATTTTAAGTATGGATATTGACAGATTTTTATTTTTTCAGATAATATTCAAAAATAACAGTTTGGAAATTACAGAGTACCTTTAGTTATAGCAGCTGAAGTTGAGGCTATTGGATTTTCGATTGTCCATGTTGATTTCTGCTTCTCTCTCTTCACGGTTATTTTTTAAAATACATCTAGCAAACTTAATTGCTTCATGTGTTTTGGTTTTTATCTAATGAGTTTTGTGTGTGACATGTACACATGCATGTTCTGCTCTGTGATAAAACTATGCAGCTCGAGTCCTGCTATTAACTTTGTGGTTCAATGAATACACGCATCAATAGATGTTTTCTTTTTGACTATATGAACCTCATCCTCATCACTTTCCTCTTTATCATTGTTAGTATTTTTCACCATTTTTACAATCTCTTCATCCGTAAGTTGATGCATGACCGATGGATCCTTGTCTACCTTCATCCATTCTTGAGGTCACTTTGGATGTTTTTTATTGAGGCTCACTCTTTTTAATAAGCATATTACCAATCAAAAAATGAAGATTTCATACTATTGTAACTAATTTCTAAAAACATACAAAATGTGGCAATAGTGGGCGTTTATTTGCACGTACAAGCAACTCCACATTTTAATTTTTATTCTTTTTTGAATTGCATTTCTTATGCATTACAAGTCATTGTTTTAACGTTCCCAATCGCGCTTTTCAAGTATTTGTACCCGAGTCGCAAATGACAATCAAAAGTTATGCCCAAATACGGTTCACGGGAATAATGATGAATTCAGGAACTATGCCGGATTAGGGGAGTTGCTGGATTAGAGAGGTTTGAGTATATTAGATTTCTTAAACAAGGGAGATGGGTATGAGAAAATAAGGAGAAATACATAATATATTGTGCAGTGGAAGCCTGAAGTCTTCTAAAAGGTAGAATACCCTTGATTATTTTTTTCCCAACTACCTATATTTTAAAATAGATTTCTTCTTCCAACTCACCATGCATGTGTTTTTGGAAATAGACTTTTCCATGGCTTTTATATCCACACAAGTAGTTTCAGGGTCTATAGGTACATGTATGACCTTCAAACCAAAGTAAGATGCGGCTTTGTCAAATGCTGGATGCGCTGTGTTGGGAATAACTATTTCAGGACGTCTAATTCCTCTTTCTTCAATAGCATAGTCTCGATATGCTTTACATGCCATCATAATGGACTCAGTTCCTCCTGATGTCATCTTAAAATTGGAAAAAATCATAGCAATGTTAATTTATTATTCATATTATATGCTGAATTTCACAAGTTTAAAAAGTAAAAAGTCACAAAAGATTTGAAATATTGGGCATAACTCAATACATAGGACGCAATTGTTCTATAAGAATAGATCACATTTAAGTTTGTGGATAATATCATAACTATGAAAATTTTTGGAAATATAGTTCTTACGGTCCCACACGTATCACTGCCTCCATGGAAAAGATTTGCTGTCATCTTCACTACTTCAGCTTCCATTTTGCAAACCCCAGGAAAAATATCTGGGTGCAAAGGATTGGTATACGATGCAGCGCCGTAAACTTCGGTTAACAAATTTACCAAATCTTTGTCAAAATTGTACACACATCCAGAAACAAAACCTTTATCCCATTCGTAATGGCCTATTAAAAAAATTGATACATTTTATGATGCGCATATACAAGTACTTGAGATAATGAATAATAAAGTTATGACGTACCTAGCTTTAAATTGGTATCCACTTCTTGCATTATCCGTTTGCAACTCCATCCTTTTTTGGGGAGTCGTGTCACATACGGACGGCCTTCATGCATACGAATCATATTGGTTTGAAAATCTTTAGTTGCCTTTTTCTTTTCATATTCAATCTTAAGCGAAAGTGCTGGTATTTTTCTTGCAACACGAAATATTATTTTTTTTGATCTTGACAGTAAACCTATAAATAAAACAAACTACCTGTTGAACTTATATCAAACTTCAAAAACTAACTACAATATTAAATACATTATTTTAAAATACCAAACTATTATCTCCAGCTTATATAATCATATTTCCATGCACTATCAAGAAGAGTTGCTCGGAAAATAAATTCCACTCACTTTCATCTTGAAACAGGAAATTCTTTAGCCCAATTAGAACAATGAGGGTTGCAGTTGTAATGATAACTATTTCTGAGGCATCGTTGTTTTCAAATTGAGTGTTTACAAATACCCTCGCACTGCGTGTAAAGCAATATATATGCTCCATCCCCAGTACACTTTCGCTTTAGAATAGCGTTCAACACCGTCTCTCAGAAACTATATCACAGTCTTCCTTGATACCAAATGAAATGCAGGCAACCACTACAGCGTGGATTGCAACATACATTCACAACTCAAAAATGTGAAATGTCATTGAGATAAGCGTCAACAAAAGTCCTTCGAGCACACAAATACCTGACAAACAAAAGTGGACACTGATCACAACATAGCAGCCGGAATGAAATTTTTAGAACTGGCAACAGTGTATAGGTATCATAAATGTTTAAATAGATCTTTGAGTAATTCACTGCCATAATAGCTTAGGCTCTATTAATAAAACACATGGAAGGTCTATATTTATGTTTTTATGTTGCATAAAATGTCAAAATACTTCTCCCATAAATCTTAATCTAAATGATTAAAAGATTCAAATAATCAGTGTGGGTTATTCCTAAAGTAAAAATTGAATTTCTTCAATATATTTATTTTATATAAATATTATCAAAAAATTATTTTAGCTGTTAGTTTTTAAACAAGGTATACCACCCAATCATGCGAATAAGAACTGAGGACCAAATTCTTTTTATTTTTACGTAATATATCTCCGAGTATCAGTTTTCAACTTCATGGTAAGTTGGTAACCTTGAAGTGGCGTGCAGTCGTTGGTGGGTTGGTGCTGACGGGTGGTGTCAGTCTTATAGTGAATTTGTAAGGGAAAGTAATTGAATTATTCGAGTTAAAGGTATTTTTTTGGTATTGCGGCAAATAATTGCCAGCAATATGGCTTCGATCGTGTACACTAGGAACCTTTATCTTCGAGGTATTAGCGTCGTATATTTATTTGCTTTTGCCTCCCTTTACGTTCAAATACCCGGTAAGTGACATTTTAACTTTCTTTGTAGTTAGTTATTTATGGCCGACGTTGCACGTTGGCAGATTAGCATTTATTTTCATTGAAATAATTATTTTAATCTGTAGAAAAACTGGTTTTTTATTTAGTATCAGTATTGGTAATGCTGAAAAGCATGTTCTTTTATTGTCGTAACTTCAATATTACGGATAATTATAACTAAACTCTCAGGATTTGAGTCCAATTATTGTATTAGGCAGTTTTTCAGATAAAACTTTTTCTTGAGCAATCGATAAGCATTTCATTTGTGATTATTTTAATTTCAGGCCTTTATGGTAACAATGGTTTACTTCCCGCAAGAACGCAGATGGAAAGTAAATCCAATGGAATTATGGCGAAATTCCTAAGTAAGCCTACCCTGTTGTGGTTTGGACCGTATCTTGGACTTGAAACGGAATACATGATGGAAGTTATAGCACTTGCAGGGTTAACCATTGCATTCTTAGGGTAATGAATACTCAAGTAAATAATTGTATTCATTCGATCAATGGGAAGTCTCTTACATAAATGTTGTATTTTTATTTTAGAATGGTGTCTCAGAAGTTTTGTAATGCCCTGACGTTTTCTCTGATGTGGGCTCTCTACTTCTCATTGTATCAAGTGGGGCAAACTTTCATGTGGTTTCAGTGGTGAGTACACATTTCTGCATGATATTGTGAAAATGAATAATCTTATAGATATGTGATAAAGTATTTCAAATATTGACTAAAGATCAAGATTTTGTTAACATTTGAAATAAATTCTGTTATGATTTTTCCGTACATACCAGCTTTGTTGCTTTTTTGAAGCTCTGTGGGAATTATTGTTTTCTCAGGTATAGCTCTCGTTTTCAAGAGATTTCATAAATCGCCATTATATTTTTATACCAGTTTTATCACTAATTTGAAATTCGATGGGACTGCTAATTGGCTTCTCTTTGTTTTCCAAAATTCATTGGCTACTTTTGCTGAGTTTTAATAATGCCATTTATTAGTCATAAAACAAGCTTATTGGAATCACTCGAATATCTAAAAAAAAAAGGTCAGTGTGTGGCTCTCAAATATTTTGGAATGAGATAAAAAAATTATTTTTACTTAGAAGGTTTGCTGACCCCTGGTCTATTATCATCCTTAGTGTGGTTTTATAGTAAATGGCAATGTCTATAAATGACCTTAAATGTCTTTTTATCCATCCTTGTAATAAACGTGTTTGAATTTCTGACCTTAGTCAATTTTTACTGGCGTAAAATGGATTAAAAGTAATTTTTATTGATAAAACAAAGCCTGGGTTTCTGCCCCAGAATTGGTGATATTTAGAAACCTGCACATTGCTCAATACTGAGGTTTTTAGAACTTGGAGAGATGCTGTATCTTGTAAAATGTGTGAATTCATTTTTTTATAATATTTTAATCTTCATTTCAATGAAGTGATGATTTATCAATTTGTAGCTTTTTATTGACATAGTATTTCTTATCTTTTAAGTTGACTTATGAAAATGGTTATTTCAGTTTGGTTAAATGTTGCAGAATGAGTTTTTTCTGGGTGATTTCTTTAATTTAGTTTTCAGAAATTATTTAATAGAAGAATCTGAAAATAAATAAGGAATATTTTAAACTATTTAGTCAATTTTATTTTAATTCTGGAAGTTAATTACCATATTTCCTCAATTCTAAGTTGCACTTTTTAAACCTTTTAATGTTTCTGAAATCAGGGTGTGTCTTACATTCAGTGACAGCTGTAGTATTATTTTTTGAAAATCAAGGGTGCATCTTAGTATCGATATTGTCTTAGGTTGAAGAATCGAGGAAATACAGTAATAATTTTAAACATATTCAGTTGTGTGAAATCTGTCTTCAATTATGGAAAACTTTGGATACATTACAGTGGAAACCACTTAACACGAAAACGGATAACGTGAAATATCGGTTAACACGAAATGCAGGCTCAGTCCCTACCGGTACCTATACATTTCAACGTATATTTGTTCGTTTTACGCGAAATGGTTAACAAGAAATTTCGGTTAACACGAAAAAATGTTTCGGTCCCCTGAAAATAAATCTCCGTCAAATTTTTGGGATAACACGAGTTCTTCTTTCTTTTTTGGGATTTTTTTCAGTTGTGATTTAATATTTTTATAAAAGATAAAAGACCCACATAAAAATGGCTAGTAAAGTGCGTAAGCAAAAAGCAATACCGCTGAAAGTGAAAATGCAGCTTCTACAAGCGGTTGATAACGGTGATAGAACCAAAACGGATATCTGCAAAGAGTTCAAAATTCCCTTTTCAACTTTGTAACAATTATAAAAAATCGTGATAAAATAACATGTGTTTGAGAGAAGAATGTTTGAACCGGAACGGAAGCGTCTACGCATGGCAAAGCACGAGGATTTGGAAGCGGCGCTGATCATCTGGTTTAAGCAAGCAAGAGCCCAGAATGCTCCAATTTCTGGTCCTGTTTTGATGACGAAGGCTGACGCTTTGGGATCAGAATTGGGAATTGAATTCAAGTCTAGTCCCGGATGGTTGGAGCGGTTCAAGGTGAGGAATGGGTTAGCTTTTAAATGTGTTTCCGGTGATTCGGGAGACGTCTCCCATGATATAACATCAGAGTGGGTAACTTCTACCTTGCCTAAATTATTAACAGACTTTGCGCCTAAGGACATTTTTAATGCTGACGAAACCGAAATTTTTTTTTGCTGCCTCCCAGAAAAAACTTTAGCTTTTAAAAATGAGCAGTGTTCTGGTGGAAAAAAATCTAAAGAGCGCATTACGGTAATGGTGGCTTGCAATTCAGATGGTTCTGAAAAAATCCCGATGTTTGTTGTGGGTAAATTTCTGAATCCTCGCTGCTTCAAGAATGTAAAGAAGCTTCCCGTGGAATACACCGCAAATAAAAAAGCTTGGATGACGGGAAATATTTTTACAGACTGGGTCAGGGCATTGGATGAGCGCTTTTCACGCAAGAAGCGCAAAATAGCTTTAATTATCGACAACAGCCCTGCCCATCCAGAAGTGGAAAAGCTGATATCAATTAAACTGATCTTTCTGCCGCCTAACACAACAAGCATATTGCAGCCATGTGACCAGGGTATTATAAAAAATCTAAAATGCCACTATCAGAAGTTATTACTCCAGAAATATTTATCTAGTATTGAATCAAATGAGGAAATTAAGCCCGTGACTCTTTTGGATTCCTTGCATTTGTTGTATGCTGCTTGGAGGTCAGTTACAGCGAAAACAATCGAAAATTGTTTTCGCCACGCTGGATTTTCCTCTTCGCCATCAGCAGATAGGTTTTCCGGACAGGATGAAACTGAATCGACTACGGAAATTAGGGTAAATACATCTGCTGAAAGTGAATTGTGCGATATCTTCGGTCGCGTGTCGTCTGTAATGAGATTGACAACTGAAATCATGCTGAATGATTATATAGCAGTGGATAACCATATTGCCACTACACCACTTTTAACAGACAGTGACATTGTGGACATTGTTAAATCAAGTGCAACAAAAGAAAATGAAAATAGTAGTGAAAGTGGAGATGACTGTGGCGACAGAATGTTGTCAGTGCAAAGTGCTGCGGATATCTGTGGAATGCTAAAAAGTGTGCGTCGGTTTTTAGAAAATCAAATAGATGGGGACAGTTTGTATGAGATGGTTGATGATTTGGAACAATTTGTGGAAAAAAAGATCATTATGAATGCTAGGCAGAAAAAAATTACGGAATTTTTTGTTAAGAAGTAGACAATTGAACTACTTTAGCGACATTGATACTTAATATTTGTACATAGTTTTTATGAAATGATTGAAATAAAATAATTTTTTTAATGTATATATGTAATGAATAAATTATAAGGTTTCCATTATTATAATTAAATACTGTGCTGTTTCCATCGCATATTTGTTATGTCAAGATTTATTTACGAGCTTATATCAATATCTCAAATCAGTCTCAAAAAAGGTTATCATGAAATTCGTTTAGCACGAAATTCGGTTAAGACGAAATGTTTGCGCTGGTCCCCCACATTTCGTGTTAAGCGGTTTCCACTCTATTAAGGATAGCGAGGCACAGAAAACAGGTTCCCTGGTATTTTTTATCAGGAATGTCCCCTCTTTTACACTCTTCTCTAAGTAAAGCTTCTTTATCCTACTCATCTATCTGCTGAAGGGTGTTTTCTTTTGGGGAGTGGCATCTTGTTACCCATTTTGCATGTAAATCAGTCTTCGGATAATATAACCAATCAGATACTATATTGGATTATTACCATATTTATCCAAGTACATGCCACACATCCCTGACTGAGACGCACATCCCACTTTTTGAAACAAGTATTTTAAAAAATCAAAATTTAAATTTATTCAAATGAAATTGATAAAATTACAATATTGTAACATTAGTTGTCAAATAATTGCATTGAAATATACTATTCATCATCCTTGGTCACTAATTTTGGGGAGTTGTCTCCCTGCAATACGAGAAACAATGTTTTTTTCAGTAAACAATCTTTATACATAATTACTCAATGTGTCTGTCCGTCTGTCCCCCCTTTTATCTCTTAAACAGTTCATCACAGAGAAATTCTGTAAACGCCGTTTTGTGTCTGCCAACTAGGAGACCACAGGAAAACTATTTTTTTTGTGGAAGTGTTCCGGATTCGACTCTGGGAAACAAATATTTTCCCATAAGTTTACACAGGAGTTTCAAGCTGCAAGGTTTATTTCCTTCATTCATTAAATATGGACTGAATTTCTCTGTTTTTGCTTTATTCGATGGCTAAAACTACAAAATATCTTATTCTTACATGTTTCACAGGAGATTTTGACAGAAATAAGCATAGCTTTTCGAAATTTTATGACCCTCATTGTTGCCTCCGATTGAATTAGCATCTGTTAAACCTTTAAATAGATGAAAGAATTAAGGTATTCGCTTTCCGGTTTTTATGAAGCATTGAAATTATGGTTGTAGGAATGTCAAACTTAACAGATTGCAGCGTTAATAATTGCAGATAATTAATATTCAGTAAACTGCGTGGACTGTGGGCATTTAAAATTAAAATAAAAGAAAAAATCTTTTATTTCAATGCTGGAATATTACCTTTTTCGTAAGGGAGAAGCAATTAAAATTACATATATGAATTACAAAAACAAACATGAAATTGAAAATATCAGTTGTCTAATTTTATAAGGAGAAATGAGCTATTATTATTTTTAAACATGCAGATTTCTGACTTTGCAAAAGTTTTTGCAGCTACCACTAGTATTATAAAATTGTGAAGTACATATGTTAGGGATTGGTCTGTGTTCGCAATTTGTGAAAGTGTGTATGAACCTTGCTCCTGCAGACCAATAACTTACACTGAAAACCCAACAATTTTTCTTCATAGGCAACAGGAAGCCGTTGTGCAATCTATTATTGGGGTGGCATATATCATATCTCGATATGCATAGGACTTTTTGCTACACAAAAACAACGCCTTGAATTAGATATGCACTAGATTTTCCGATGTGATAATTTCAGAAAAAAGTGTGCCGTATTTGGATAAATACGGTAGTTGAAAGTAGAAGTTATCATATTTGTCCTATCAGTTTCATTCCATTAAACACATCGTATTAATCTTGCCATTCTCATTTAAATATTAGTTTCTTCATCTTACCTACTTTGCCAAGTCGGAATACAGTCATCCCTCCTATAGTGTGAGGGATACAGGTATCCCCCGATTTGTGTGTGGCCAATTTACGCATTTTCGCATATATGCGATTTTGTTTTTATGACCATTTTCCAATTTACATGTCGCGTATTTGGTTTAACGCGATTTTATTCTTATATATATATATATATATATATATATATATATATATATATATATATATATATATACACGTCGCGTATTTGCATTTATGCAATTCGTTATGCGCACAGTATGTACTCTTAATAGTTTATTATTTATTAAATATTTCATAGATTCTTGCCCGCCTACTATTTATCTTTATCGTCCCTGCCTTAATACCATTCATTCCATCGTACGACAGAGTAGGGTTCCCTGGTAGTTCCTACGGCAGTAGAATCTCTTTTCTTATTCTCCTCATTACGCAAATAACGCACTTGAACCCACTTTTTTGTGCAAAAATATTCATAGTTGTGTGAAGAGAATATATTTGTATAGGAAGTTCACTGATCAAAGGAGCTTCGATAACTCTGTGATGCATGGCTGATACTTAACAAATAAAAAAATTTAAGAATTGTAAAAGTGGATGCTGCACAGCATGCCATATCACGTCGAAAATGCTTTGGGGTTAAAACGCTCATTAAATAAAATTTAAAGATGTTTATAAATGGAAGATATCTGCTCAGTAACGTAAACAACGCCTATTACATTATTTTCAATAGGAAAAATATTTCCGATTTGTGCATTTTCGCTTTATGTGACGATTTACAGGAATGCAACTCGTGTAAATCGGGGGATACCTATACATTCCTTGAAAACACTGTGTATTAGGATAATTTAAGTCAGGGCTCGACAAATTTTTAAAAAATCTATGTGCCAGCTCCAAAACCTAGTAGCCAGTGCAGACGTTACATAATTTTTGCGGATATTTTTTATCATTGTCAGAAAATTTTTTAATATTTTAGACACGATTCTGCTACAATAATTAAGCCATGCACATTTATTTCTGTCACATGTAGCAGAACATAATAAAATGAGCCTTATACATATGAAAAATCTAATGATATTCTGAAAACATGTAGTTTGCGAACCAGAATAAAAATTCACACTTATTTTCAGGTACTTGAATGCTCCCGACAGTTATATTTTGCTGTCCCTACTACTGTGCCTGAGAATACAATATGACTACAGCATGTGACTACAGTATAACCAAAACCCAACTACACCATGCATATACAATATCTAGCCGCCAGCATGAGTATCTTAGGTGCCATGACGACCTGGCGCCAGGGATTTGTCGAGCCCTAATTTAAGTCTATAGGAAATAGAGGGATAGAGTCCTGTCAGGCTAATTTTTTACATTAACCCCTAAGTGCGGGACAACGAGTCAACATCAATATATTTTATCATATGTCACAGGATGACGAGTTTACTCACAGCATGCCAATGCTTAGTTATTCTGCTGTATTACAAATTGTCACCCTGATTTGTCTTTTTGACTCAAAGTTGCGTTCTTGGATCTTTAAGGTTCTTTAAAATTTTTGTTTCTGCCTTCCTGAAGCTATTATCTGATTAAAATACTAAATAAAAATCACATACTATGATCTAAATATCTACTCTCAGTAATAAAATCTAAATAAACAAAAATCTTAAATATATTGCGTAGGGAATAGTTTTGAAAATTTGTTGAAAATTTTACAGCCAGTGAAATTAGCTGTTGAAGCATTAAGCAGACATCATGCAAATTTAATAACAAGTGAAGAAATTTTTAAATTTTTGCTAGAAACTCGCAGCGAAAATAAGTACTGTATAACAAAAGAGATGCTTTCTGATATCAAACTTCAAATTAATGAAAGAAGAAACAAAACGTTAGTGTCAGCGTTTTTATTTTTTCAAAATCTGGAAATATTAAAATCAAACAATTCGAGAAGTTAAAATTATCAAAAAAAATGAGATCGTCAAATTTGCAAAAAATTAACAGAAATTATTTGCAGTTATAAATGGCAAAATTTTCAAAATCTTACCTGAAAATAATGAAAGTACACTTCCTGAAAATTTTCAAAATAAAATATACGCTTGTTTTAAAAAATGCCAGTGAAGATTATAATAAACCCATGCTAAGAGAAATTAACATATATGAATTGAATGGACAATTCACTACCAATATAAAACAGCTATTTGAGGCTTTGAAAAGACCGATGAGAGAATTTTTTTAAATACCTGGAGATTTTGTTACGAAAACCAGTCATCATTGGGTGTGATCAATTAATGTTTTGTGTTTTCTGAAAAGCCATTTTTTGTTAAATAAAGACCAAAAATAAGTTGATATAATAAATATTTTAATATTAAAAAGATAATTTATTATATTTTTCACCTGAGAGTTCTCGAGATATCTTGTTTCACTGAGAAACAGACCCTCTAATTCCATTATTTTCAAGGAATAGAAATTCTTCCCATTTCATGTTAAACACTATTCATCTCAAGAATCTTTCTTTCTCTGTTGGTGTACATTATAAGGGTTACAAATTGAAAATCACTGAGTGCTATTATATTTAGTTACCAGTGGATAGAGAATGCTATACCTTAGTACTTGATTCAGGTCAATTGAATGTCCGAGGCTGACTGACATGTCATGTAGAGCCGAGATACCTCACACATACTCGACGCACATGCAGGACCCAGAGTGGGAGTCTCACTTTACTAATGGAGGGGTCATGCTGATGTTATTGTTATTTTTTTATACATGACGCTAGAATTTCAGAGCCTGTCATGCGTAATCTAACTTCTCCAAAATATGTCTATTATAGTACTGACTTTTTGTATGAATGTTTGCGGGACACCAAAAGTTAACCTGCGGGCCTGCAGTTGGACCACCCTGATTTAAAGTATACTGCATATTTCCATAGTGCACATCAACTCCCTGGTTTTAGCTTCCACATAAAGTATCTAAGAAAAACCTTCAAATAGGGCCTAACAAACAGCTTCAATGTTAGAAGTACATAGGGGTGGAGAAGAGGCAAAATGCATCCTATGTAAATGAAAAAATTGAAGAGCGGATAACTTTAACTACATAGCAGGCTAAAAGACCCAACCTCTCACAATATATTGCTCTCAAGCAATTCTCATGAAGGGGAAAATCACATGTCCTGAAGGAGATACATGTCCATTTTGTTTAGTCAATGTGTAAATAGGAGTGGCTTAATAAACTTCGTGTACCTTTCATTTCACTTCTCAGTTTGTTCGCACTGAAATAAAGTTTGTTTTAGTTTTATAAGTTCACCATCACCATTCCCCTCGACTATTCAAAAGATTTCACCACGAAAATAATAATGCAATATTTACATTATGAATAAGAAAATAAAATTGGTGAATTAAACATAAATGGTAAGTATAGATGTTCTTCTTTTAAAATATGTCAAGGTTGTTCACATCACTGCAGCAAAAAATAATGAGGATGTGCCTAAAACTGCAGTTACTCAAAACCTCATACCATGATTGGTAAAACATACATTTTGCTAACTGTAGATGCTCGAAACTGTGATTGGCAATGGACTACTATATATTCAGTGTTTCATGAAGTATTGGTATTAATTTGTTTGGTCTGTTGGCGCTCTGTAAGTGTTGATTGTTGATACTTAAGATACTTATTCTCCCTACTCTTTAAATGAATTTTACAAATTTCCATTTTCATTGGATTATAAGGTCCTATTGCCAGTTATAGTTTCTGTATTTTGTTGCATAGAGAACATATTCAATGTTTTATGTTTTGCTAGCATTTCTGTGAACATCTTCAGGATTGAAGTGTTGTTCCAGTGCTTTTTACTTCAGTTTACTCTGAAGATGACGTTTTAGCACCTCAAAACCATGGTCGAAATAAAAAAAAATTAAATGGAAATATACAAATCTTCTCATTTAAGAATATGGAAAGATTCCATAAGTTAACGCCTGCAACTATAGACTCTGTTTAGATTTTAGTTAGTAGCAGCTTTCATAGAGCTCTGATGTGTAACTTTCATCTCTATTGAAATTAAATGGTATTTTTTCTATTTGTGATGACAATTTTTGTTGTTGAAAAACTATCTTTAACTTGACAAATTTGTGCAATTCATATATGCAGTGTAGTAGTAGTAGTAGTTTCAATTTAATTAGTTTTAAATACCCTAAATTCCCATGTATAACGCATGTGTTATACTAGTTTTATTTTTAATTTTGTAATTTTTTGGTGTGCGTTATGTATAAGGAACATTACTTTTTAAGGAAAAATTAGATACGAGATAACCTTAAAGCGAGCAGCCTATTCCATCTTGTGTTCCCTAAATAGCTGCCATCTATCGAAACCTGCGTAGAGCTCCGAAGATGCGTTAACTCTGCGGATTTCAAGGAAAAATTCAATGTTAAGTTCGAAAATACTTTTTCGGCTTAAACATGCCCTATATGTCGCATTAAATCTTTAATATGTAATAATCGAGCAACATTAACATGGTTGGTTGGAAAAGCAAATCAAATTCCTCTCTGAATATGAAAACAAAACTCCAAAATGCATACACTTTCCTTAATTAAAAATTAGCAAAATGTTTACAAATTTTTGTCAATAATTCGTTATGAATTAAAACCATCAAAAATTCGGTCTCTCAATTCAAATGAAAATCATCGATTTCATTTACAAATAAATCAGTTAAATTTTAAATTGACAAATCTTTGCTTTTATCTGAGGAAGAATCACTGTTTCCCCCACCAACACTTTGAGAATGAATTCCGGCGTTAGAAAGATGACTTATGTTCTTAACGATCTATACAAAGGACAACTCGTTTTGGTTACAAAAGAAATAAAATAGGAAAACAAATCAGTAGAATGATTTTTGTCATCAACTAGCAGAGCAGATTCTATAGCCGTTGGAGTACCTTAAATATCATTTTCGGGAGAAACTTGCGAAATACAGTAGTATGAATAAAAAACTTTTTGAATGATTCACTATTCAATCAGTGCTGCGCGTTATACTAGAGACTTCAGAAAACTGTGGATAACGGGCTAAGATTGACCTGTGCATTATGCATGAGTGTGCGTTATACTTGGGAATTTAGGGTATTGAAATATGTTAGTAGGTTTTTTTATGGTACTGCTAAAGAGCTCCTGGCAATTTTGACAAACTGCCATGGTAGCTTGGTACTAGATACTTAATCAGAAACTTTATCAAGTGCAAGAAATTGTATAAAGATGTTTCCCTTTTAGCTTTAATGTTTCCACTTTGTTTTCAAGGGACATTCTCTTACTGGAAGCTGGCTTCCTCACAATTTTTGTTGCTCCTATTATGTATGTCAAGCCTGGAAAGAATAGAAGTCAGTTATATCAAAACCCAGTCACATTCCAACTGGTACGCTGGCTTCTCTTTCGACTCATGTTCTCATCTGGTATTGTGAAGTTTACCAGTGGCTGCCCCATTTGGTGGGGAATGAAAGGTGATTTTTCAGTTATGTTGATGTTCTGGTATTCCGCTCAGAATGATTAATTCTGTAGCTGTTCATAAAATGTATTTGTTTTAGAAGTCATGTCAAATATTATTATTTTGATGTAAAAGTCATTGTCACATTGGTGGCTTCTGTGACTAAATTATCATTAGACTGAAACAATTTTTGATTTTTTGTTTCATATTTCGTTATAAGAAATGATGAATAACTCAATTTCTTTATTTTGTTGGCTAGCTCTGTCTGTGCATTTTGAATCACAGTGCATTCCCACACCATTGGCATGGTATACTCATCATTTGCCAGAGTGGTTTTTAAAGATCTCCATGATAGCATCTCATGTGATAGAAATTGCTGTGCCTTTCCTTTTCTTCTTCCCACTGAGTGCTGTGTGTGTGACTGCCTTCTACTTGCAAGTAAGTTGAACAACAGCTTTAATGGCCGATTAGTAGCATTAATTCAAACAATTTCTAACTGATGGCACTCGGCTGAGTTTTAAAAAATAAGCTCTATATTGAAATTCTTTGTTCATTCATAGTTCTAAGTGATGTGTAATGCTAGTATTATAATTTGATCTAATTCATGATGAAATGGATTGCTGTTTTCAGATACTTCTCCAGTTATGCATAATCATCACAGGAAATTACAACTTTTTTAACTTGTTGACGATGGTTTTATGCATTTCTCTTCTTAATGATAACTTTTTCTTCACTAAGAGAAAAGGAAAAGGTGAATGTTTTGATAAATTTTCATGCTTATAAATTACTTTATGAATTATTTCTGCAAATTTTACTTTGATTCATGGTGTAAACCCATTCATAGTATGTTAGACATTTTATATTCTTTTTATAGGTCGGTCATCTGAGAACAGCTGGTTTCTAACAATTCTTGCCAAAGCTGTGCACTTAGGAGTCTATGCAGTTTTATTGTACTTTGTCAAAGTGCTGTTTGCACTTCGAATTACGGACAAATACACAATTGAGTCTGACACAAGTAAGTTTTAGTGATAATTACTGAGGAGAATTCCTAATTTTAAAATATTATTTGCCCTTTTAGGATTTATTTTGTTTATTTTTTCTTATTCTGTATTTAATGAAAGCAATATTTGTTTGTTTGAGGTATCTTTTTGTAATAAACTTTTTGCAACGGCTGCACTGCTATTTTGTTTGGAAATTTAGCGTTTTAATATCAAGGACTTTCTTACATAATGGTTGTCCATATATTATCAACTTCACTTAGTTTTTTTATAGAGTAACTAAAAAAAATTAGGTCAGCTCTTTGAGTGTCATCAAAGCACTTGGTATAATTTTATTTTATCTTTGTCATTCCAACAAAAATCGCAAGCCAGGCAACTTGAGTTTCCTCCTCTGCTTCTTACTATGATGAAAAACTTTCATATTTAGGAGGACGACTATGGCTCGATCAATAGCATTTCCATCCTGAGATTGAAAGAGGGAAAAACTGCATACCTCCGCTTTCCCATTTGAGTTGGCCCTTAGTTTTATGTGTAAGCATTCAACCACAAATGAATAGAAAAGGCTGCAGAAGAAGATTATCTTCAATTATGCTGGGAAGATGTAGCTGGAGGTAGAGATTGTGCTTGAGAAATCCTGTCTCGAGAATTCTCGAGAAAGTTTTGTTATTTCAGACTCGTTTCTTGAGAAATTAAATTTTTTAAATTTTGAGACTCATGTTTCTCAAGAATATAGAGAAATATTTTGTGTGGGAAACACAAAATATAACATTTTGCAACTGGGACATTGTATGCAAAAACCAGGACTCCGATATTCAATGACTCCGGTGTCATTGAATTGGTCAGTTCAAAACTTAAATATTTTGGGCTTAATTTTGAAAAAGACATTGTTTCGACCACAAGCGATGATAAAATTTGTAAAATTGTCCTCTGGTTACCAACAGCTGTGTTATAACCACGTAATTCATTTAGCAGTTATGGATGTTTTTTATCAGCAAAGCAAAGTTTCAAATGCTGATGCTTCAGAAGCGGAACATGAAAGCGAAGATGCATATGTTGCAGAAAATGAAAGTGAATTACCACAAAATGTAGTTCAATCACTTTGCATGTTAGTTGTGTAAAGGTTGGTGGCTTGGTTAACTTATGGCTCAGTTTTAATCAGTGTGACACCTCCTTCAGCCATAAAATTTACTAAAATCCCGATGCATTTCACCCACTACCTGGGCATCTTCAGGGGTGAACTTGTAACGACAGTGGCAGAAAGTCAACTCTGAGGACAATAAGAATTCGGGTGCCGAGGGGAAAGAAAAACAAATGAACAAAAACCATCAAACAATTATGAATACAAATACGGATTTCAACAAAACCTTATATAAACTGACAGACAAATATAACATCGACAATTAAAAGGTTTTCGTAATTCATTTGTTTTTCTTTCCCCTCAGCACCTGAATTCTTATTGTCCTCACGGTTGACTTTCAGTCACTGTCGTTACAAGTTTACCCCTAAAGATGTTCACGTAGTTAGTGAAATGCATCAGGATTTTAGTAAATTTTATGGCTGAAGGAGGTGTCACACTGATTAAAAATGTTAGTTGTGGTGAAACTAATAAAGGGGATGAAGTAGGTGTGAATGAACAGCTTCAGTTGCAAGTGAAAAAGAATGGATAATTTATGAGAAAGAATGACCTTGAACATAAGGTTGTTACAATTATTCAAGTGAGGTATGTTTTAAATAATTTTCGATTGTTTTATTTATATCTCTGGAGGTATAAAAGGTGGAAAGCTGAAAGTTTGAATGTACATTTCCACATCGATGCCTCTTATTCTTGAAAAGTTTGAATTTTGAAAACTTATAGAGGTGGATTAGGAAAGTTCAAAATTTTAACACCAAATTGTTTGCTTTCTAAAATTAAATGTCATTTTGGAAGTATCAATTATCCAAAAAAAGCATATTTTTATGTGAAATATGTGTGTATATAGAATGGTGATACGCAATACATTGCTAACTTATATATTAAGCCTCTCATTTAAATGCTAACCTCACCTTCACGTGGTACTCCCCATTACAAATCAAATGAGGCTCTAGTGACTGAATTGTGGCAGTATAACCACATGAAAAATTAAATAAATGCATTAATTTTATCCATTTCCTTGTTCCATTTGTTTCTGCCTAATATCACCACCAGAGCTCATCCAGGGGCGCTCAGACCTTGGGTATTTTGGATCATCCTTTTATCCCTTTTCTTAACATGATATTCCTGCAATAAATTATTGAAGATTAATTGTATATGTATACAAAGACATTTTTTATACAGTTAGCTTATACATCATAGTATTTGATGAGGCGAATTTATCTATTAATTTCAGTTGTTATCTTTTCTAAGCGTTCACCAGAGAAGACTTTGACCGTGCTCTGGGAAAGGCTGTTCCTGCAGCCATGCTATTGGGAGCACTCCCTTTGGCGCTTGCATCTGCAGAAGCAGTCACTGCTGCTATATTAGATGGGCCAAATCGCTTCCTCTCCCGAGTTGCCAATTTTTTTTCTACCCTATTTTATGTGGCCATAGCTGCATTCCTGTTTTCCATCTCTTTGGTTAGTGTAAATATGGAATTTATATAATGTTAGATTGCTGAAAGTTGGTTAATGTTCAGTCAGGTAGACCTGGCTAATAATATCTACATATGTTAAAATATCTTGTATATTATTACTCTCTTTGCTTGTGTACATATATGTTTGTGCATGCAATTCCTTTTTTTTTAATCTATTGGAATTGCAATCTCCCACAAATTTGGTATCTTTGGAAAACCTACACCCAGGAGGGTGCCTTGCTGTCTTATATTTTTGGCTGAAGTACGGGCAGCAGTGTGGCAAATGAATTTGAGAGAACTGCCTATTGATTGGCAAGAATTTTAATCAATATCTTGAGAACGGTGCTTCCTAT
The DNA here is from genome assembly GCA_028673005.1 of Tanypteryx hageni. NCBI lineage: Eukaryota > Metazoa > Arthropoda > Insecta > Odonata > Petaluridae > Tanypteryx > Tanypteryx hageni. The sequence goes on along the minus strand of CM054118.1, from coordinate 76,461,450 downwards.
CGAAAAACAACAGTCACATTACCAAAGTTCTACAGTTTTGGTCATGGATACAATTTCATTGGAAATCGGATAACACAAAATTTGGAACATCAGCAGAAACATTTTGTGTTAACAGAATCACGTTAAAAGTTTTGATGCTCAAATTTTCATTTTAAAAATATGGAGGTAATCACATACACTAATCTATGGTACATATCCATGATTGGTCAATTTCCTCAATGATTAATTATACTAATTTATTTCAGTCATTTGATTTATTTGGTATATCATTCTTTATGATAATATTAATCTCTAATATTTATAAAAAATTGGTTCAAAAGACATTGGACAAACTTTCTTGTATACTATTTAGACGCTTCTTACTTATGATATATTATTAACATATTGGTAGTTTTTGACATTTATTTTTCTTAAAAATTGACAAATCGACATTTTTCCTAAAATCAGTGACGAATATCGACATTTATTTTAATAGATTTTACTACGCTTTGTAGTTTTCAATGTTAACATTCTTAAAAAGTGACCACTAATTTGACCATGAACATTGACGTTAATTTTAATACATTTTATAAATTTTTTCTTGAAAGTTTTATAAACGGAATTTTTCATAAGTTAATTTCACTAAAAGTGTATAATAATAATAATAAGACTTTTTATTTGTCACTTTCTTATTGCTTTTCCGAAGTCTTAAATAACCAGTTTCGTGATAATCCGCTCAGTACAAACCGATAACAAACATGCATAACGACAGACAGACAGAACAAAGCTAATATCCTGTTGAATATTGCTGGCAACTTAATTTGCCATTGCACTTTTACGGAACTGTATTTATTTTTTTCCATAGGCATTTTCATGCCAGCTTTAAATAGTAGACATGTAGATTTGGATGCACCTTGAATGCATTAAAGCATTGTAAGGACAAATTCACATGTAATATTCTCATACTTATATACTTGTGTTGCACAAAACAAAGAACATTAGTGTTCAGTTCTTAGCCACATACCGCATTAGGATTAGAGCAAAAAATGGCAGTGACCTTTTTTGCATGGGCCATTGATGAACCCTGCAGCTAGGGTTGGCTTTTCTATTGAAAACTGGAAAATAATATTACCTACTTGCAATTTTGATGTGAATGCATGCTTTACCCGATAAAGCAGTTCAGGATTGCTCCCACTCTTGGAAGAAAACTATTTACCACATGAATTCAACTACTAAGACACTATCCCCAATATTGCATAATTATAAAAGGCACATCTAAGTATGAATGATGTAAAGAATGATGGAAAAGAACAATTTATATAGCCAAAAATGTGCGTCCCTCCACCCAAAATTGGCTTCTTGTGGGTGTGTTCAAAGGGTACCTGGTGTGGAGTGGTTTCCACTAAACTCGGTCTGTGTGAGATTGCATGAGAAACTGAAAAGTTTCATTTTTTAGCATCTGCCAAAATTGTGTACAAGGCTTATCATGTCTGTGAATCCCTAGTTTATAAGAGCACTTGATTAAATTAAAAATTTATAAAAGATTACTTTTCAAGCTGTTCCAATTTTTTTGAAAATTGACAATACAGTAGATGCCACATTATTATTACTAGTTGTTGTTATCAGCTAGTTAATGTCATCAATTAAATTGAACCCAATATGATCACACTATGCAGATCTACTGTACAACTAAGTTTTCAAAATATTTTTGCAGCTCTTTCTTGGCTGTAATGTTCTAACAATCGTTATTAATTAACATATTTTTCCAGTGTCTTACATCTTAATTTTTTATATTTTACAGGTTCCCTTAGCTTCAATTCACCCTCCTGTTCTGCAAACATCAGCTAATAGCACCATTCCTGCTTTGTTACGGCATTGGCATTCACGTGTTGAACATTTCCAAATAAGTAATCCTTATGGCCTATTCAGGAGAATGACTGGAGTAGGAGGTCGTCCAGAGGTTATCCTTGAAGGTTCACATGTCATCGATGGCCCATGGAACGAATATCATTTTCTTTATAAGCCTGGAGATGTAAATGGATCTCTTCCCTTTGTTGGTTCGTGAAGCAAACTATTGCAATTTAATTTTTGCATGTGTAATTTTTTGTGTGAATAACATAGATACTGTGTGGGCCTTTGCCTTCAGCATGCCAATGTATCTGCACCCTTAGTTACCTATTTACAACTTTTCCTTTAGTTATAAAGTATCACCTGGATCCTGCAGCTTTATTCTATCTCTGTATCACACTTCTCTTTTCCTCATCCTTTTTCCTTTTCTCTCATCCTGTTTCATTTCTATTATTTCCTATTATCTATCATTGTAACAGCTGGAACTAGATGATACTGCTTGCAACATTAGTGAGACCATCCAATGGTAATGGATTCAGGGCTAAAGCAGCTTACGGTTATATTTTATCTTCCACAATATCTACTTACCTTTAATGAAATACTAACTTGGTGCAGCCAACTTAAGTTTAATCTCACAGAATAACACTATTTATTGAAACAATGCAAATGTAGATGAGTTAACTATTTTTGATTGAGTTTTTATCATGTATCAATTGATGCAACTTTTAAAAAATCTTCTCTATATATTATATTTTTTTTAAATCACTCCTCGCCTAGTCTTACATCCAGTCCCATTCATGTGTGTGGTGCTTGCGTAACTCACCCATCTTCTCTCGTCTTCCTGCTTCTGGCCATCTCCTCGCAAATCCTTATTGTTGATGTAGATGCGATGATGCTTTATCATCTGACAGACTACTGTATCTTTTTTGTTGTCTCTTGATGATTCCTGCTGTGATCGCTGGAAAAACTGAACTGTTTATAACTCCAGTGGCAATTATTGTATTTCTTTCCTTTCTTATTGCATTGATTATGAATGCTTTAATAACATACTGTATGTTGAAGCATGATGACCATTTAGTAGTGTGCAATTTAACAATTGTTTCACATTTTAGGGTTTTCGAATTATTTTTCTTCCCATGTTAGCTGCATCTTAATTTTGTGAACATAAAATGTGGAAAAAGTGTATCTTATATATATGTAAATATGGTAGTTTGTTTTCATTTTCAAGTCAATTTCCTGTTTCTAGAGGATTGAAATGAGAAATGAACAATCTTAGAATATAATAACACATGATATGAATCATTCATACAGTGCCCTTATTATTTTTTACTTTTTATTCAGCCCCTCATCAGCCTCGTCTAGACTGGCAAATGTGGTTTGCTGCTCTGCAGACCTACAATCAGAATCCATGGATTGTTAGTTTAGCCTATCGCTTATTAAATGGTCAGCCAGAAGTATTACAGCTCATGGACACAACTCGAAATCCTTTTGCCAAAGCCCCTCCTAGGTTCATCCGTGCCAGCCTTTATCACTATCATTATACCCCATGGTCACAAAAGTAAGTATTATTTTTTCTTTTTCAAAGATTTTCCAGATTGTGGGACTCGTAGATGTTAATATTCAATGATTTCATCATAAAGAAGTTGCCTTGCTTTAATAATTTTTTGTAATAGTTTTTCGATGTGTTTCTTTCCTCTAAAAAATCTGATGTGGCCACCATATGACTTTCTCCATACCTGTATTATTTCTAAAAATTCCAAATCGGTTAAATGATAATAAATATTTTAAGGGACTGAGAGAAAAATTTAAAGACTTTAAAAAGAACAGAAATAAACTCGAACTATAGCTTTCTGATATTGGATATAGCCATGATGCTCCAACAATTAGTAAACTATATAGGAGCGTTACTAAGATGTAACTAAGCATCAATTGTTATCACTAGACGTCGGCAGGTGGCATGGTGGTGGCTGCTAAAATATATAGTTTTTAATATATCTTTTAAACAGTGCATTATATGGGAAAATGTTTCAAACAAAGGTTGTAGAAAATTAAATTTCCTACAACTTTTATTCCAGTACATTTTTACATATCAAATATTAAAGCAAATATTTCAAAATAATGGATTTGACAAGAGTAAACCCACTTCCAGTTGACCGATTTTTACTAAAAACTTATCAGTTCTTGCGACTCATAAAAATGTTAAATATAAAATTTCGCATTGACCTGATTAATAGTTTTTGAGTTAGAGCACCCACAAAAAACTGTCACGTAAACTCACACACGGACATCATCAAGAAAATGGTCAAAACATGTTCAGTGGACCATAAAATGTGTAGTTCTGTTGAAATCTCGAAGTTGATTTTTTTCATGAAAACAATACTTTCCCCTATACTATATATGGAGAAAATAAAAACAGATGCATGCAGCTCTTCATTATTACTTTCTCCATATGTAGTATAGGGGAAAGTATTGTTTTCATGAAAAAAATCGATTTCGAGATTTCAATGGAAATACATATTTTGAGATCCCCTGAACACATTTTGACCATTTTATGATGTCTGTGTGTGTGTGCATGAGTTTTTTTGTGGGTGCTTTAACTCAAAAACTATTAATCAGGTCAATGCAAAATTTTATATTTAACATTTTTATGACAGTCACAAGAACTGATTAGTTTTTGGTAAAAATTGGTCAACCAAAAGTGGATGTTTACTCTTGTCACATCCATTATTTTGAAATATTTGCTTTAATATTTGATAAATGTAAAAATGTATTAAAATAAAAGATGTAGAAAATTTAATTTCCTACAACCTTTGTTTGAAACATTTTCCCATATATATATTGTTTAAGAGATATCTTAAAAACTAAATATTTTAGCTGTCACCTCCCGGCGACTATTGTTAACAATTGATGCTTAGTTACATCTTAGTAACCTTCCTTTATAGTTTCTTAATTGTTGGAGCTTCATGGCTATATCCAATAACAGAAGGCTTTGGTTCGAGTTTATTTCTGTTCTTTTTAGTCGTTAATTTTATCTCTCAGTTCCTTAAAATATGTATTATCATGTAACCTATTTGGAATTTTTAGAAATAATACAGGTATGGAGAAAGTCATGTGGTGGCCACATCAGATTTTTTTAATTATAAAATTCTATTTATTTGAACATTTTTTCACCAATAGTTCATGAGATATGTGAATTTTCCAGAAAACAAACACAATACTTTCAATATTCCAAAGTGAATCCGACGTTTAAAGATAAAGTTAATTTCAGTATTTTAGTTTGCACATTACTTGTTGGGTATTGGCTCAAATTTGTTCCATCATATATTTTTGATAACGTACCAAAAGTGTACTAAATTCTATGAAACTCATTGTAGTTGGCGTATTTTTCACAATCTTCATCTCGCTGGCATGTGAAAGACTTTATTTGTCGTTGTTTTAAATTAAAAGGTCTTCCCCGACATGGTGGAGGCGCGAACGAGTTGGTGAATACTTCCCTATATTCTCAAAAGATCACCCGCCATTACTGGAATACTTGAGAAAACTGAAGATCATTGGTCCAGATGCACAAACTGGCAAGGGTAAAGGCAAGGAAAAGGAGGCATGGACCAACGTATGGCTCATATCTTTTCTTAAGTTTTTGCGATCGCTTGTATGTCAAGTGGAGGCATCTATCCTTCTATGGTCTCTCTTCTCGGCAGGCTGTGTTGTCGCCCTTACAAAGCGTATCTAAGTCATATGTGCCATCCAAGATTTGTCAAATGAAAGTTTTGATTGTGCTGTTTTTTCTTGTGTTTATCAATCGGAATCAAAAAATCTTACCTCATAACATCAAAACATGAATATGGACTAGGTTACTAATTATTACTTTTTTGGAAGGGTTGGTTTACACTTTTCAACCCTTATAATGTCAACCATTTGGCGATGTAAATACATCTACATACTATGGCTCTAATCTTCTACTATGCAGCATTTTTTTGCAAATTGTATTACTTTGAATATTTTTTGTAATGTATAGGAGGTATGAATCTTGAAAACACCTAGCAAAATTAAGCTTTAGTACTTAAATTTTTTCATTCTCACTGTTAGTCTTAGAAATAGGTTATGTTAAACAATTTCATTTAGGAAAACTATGCATCTAGTGGTCACAGGTGTGTGCATTGGAGCACTCATTTTGCTTATAGATGCTTGATCAAAAAAATTAGTTTTATGGCAGATCTTTGAAACAGGCCATGTAAAAGGCATATTTGATGTTTTCTTTCTAGTTTTTTTTCATCTGGTGTGTTACATTAAGCCTTTATTTAAGAGAAGATTATGATTTGCTAAAATAGGCTATATTTATTGAAGGAAGTAATTTTTTTTACATAACATTGGCATTTAAAATATCATTTCACTGGTATATTCAGTGTCTGTTACTTCCATTCTAGGCTATTTTTCAAGTTTTTTATCGTGTGATGTTCAAAAAAGTGCATAGAAAGTTATATAATAATTGCAGTTGTGTGAATTATCAAATTGTAAACTCCATGCACTTAATTTTAATACTCCATATTTAAATTTAAATGGATGCTTTCCAAGATTGATTTTGAATTGAATTTTATATCAACAAAGAGATAGCTTAGGGAAGCAAAAAAGGTTGATCTGATCACATTTTTCAGGCATGTATACTATGCCACCTTGGATATTCTTTATATCATTTCTTGTAAAATGTTTTTTTTTAATGTATTATTTGTCGCATTTAAAGTTTTTTAATTTCTATGTGATTTTCTATGATTTTTGCTTCATCCTTTTACTAGTAAATGTTGTATTGTTGTGTCAATTCAGTTTGGAAAGTTTAATTTTCAAGAAGAGACATAATCAAATGATTTTCAAGGAAATTGTTAACATTTGTGAAACTTGTATATTGGATTATTCAGTAATTTTTTTTCAAGTTGTCCTTCATGCTTGACCTTTAATAAAATAATAATATTAAAAAGTTCTGATCTGCATTTGTGTTGATTTCACATGTATTATTTAACTTGACATTTAAGGAAGAACATTAATTCCATACAAAAGTCTATGCTTTATAAAAATCTTGATTTTCCCATTTCTAATCAAATGGAATTTTTACATGTGGTTTCCTGGTTTTTCAATATGGTATTTGGACATGATACATATCCATTTTTAGTACCATATAATTTCATAGTTGTTTTTCGTTCATTTGTTATTGTGTCGTTATTTTTACTTGAATTCATAAATAGATATAAGGACAATTTTTATAAGACTTAATATATATAACAGATTCTGATTGTGGACTGAATTGTAACCAAGCATAGTTTGTCGTCTGTATATTGAATGCAAATATTTCTTTTGGGTGGGGAAAATTCTATCTTATTATTATTATTTACAACTAATATGGTTAATTTCAAACTGAAAATCCAAACTTTAGTTCCCTATTTAAGCTCACACCTAATCTTAGGTTTTCATTATCTTTCTTCAGACCTTTTCCTTCTGTGAAGTAAACAAAACCAATTGAATACTAGCAGCTTTTTAATCCAATTATGTTTATTATTAATATTCTGTAAAAAAACTTGACGATTATGCATTTCAAGTGTTGATGGTATAAGCAGCCATAGCTAGTATATAGTGTAATTTCTTTTATGAGAATCATTTTAAGCTAACCGGCATGTTAAAATTGACAGCCCAATTTTTCTGATACCAGTTATTCTATAATTGTATAAAAAATTTAACCACACAATTATTTAAGATTCTTTGGCATGGATTATCATTAATTTTCCTTCATATATTTACAACATTGAAAATCTATTTTACAAAAACATTTTCAAGACTGAATATTAAATTTCACCTTAAATGTGCTTGGGTCATTACCGAGTACAAAGTAGCAATTAAAGAAAAAGGTTTAAGGTGAAATAAAGTACCTATTTTCCATATATTTTACCTGCCTGCTGTTTAGATGTACTTTTAAGATAAGGAAGCTGATGTACTTGTTTCCATATTTTGTATGGTAGTGCACATTTTATTGCCATCAAGGAAGAGTCGGATGACATTTAGTGCCAGTTATATGCCTAGGTAATTCTGTTATTAAATTTGCAAGCATGAAAGTTATTTTGTGACTTGATTACATTTGTTCATTGGCTGAAACTTTTTTCAGTAATAGACATGCCAATTCTTTGATAGTTATTTAATTAAGGTAACAAAAATTCCACATGAAAAAATGAGGATCTATTTTGGTTGGAAACAGAACCAGTCTTCCTTAAATATTGTTATAAATAGCCATAAAATTTAGCGGTATGTTTGTATGTAGGTATGTATGTATGTTGTGGTGAGGTTTGAATGTGAATTGGTTTTGCATCCAGTCTTGAATGTCTGTGACTCTTTTGAATGGACATGTTTTGCTGTTTTCTGTATGTTTACAAAATTTGATGTTTCAATATTCAATTAATTCCTTTTGTCCTCTGGCTTTTTTTACTAGAAATATGTATAACACTCCTTTTGTATAAATTCAGTCATTTCTCTTTTTGTCTGTATCTTCCTTTAATCCTTTACATACTGATTTTTAATTAGTTTGTCCTCACTCTCCATGCTAAGTTGGCCTAGACAAAATTGACAAAATCGTTCTTGAGTTATTTTTAGTTAAATGAAGTTATGTTTGTTGTGTGTGCCATTTGTGAAATAGTAATAGCTTGAAACCTGGGGATACCAGGCATTTAAACTTAGTAGTTTGCATAGAAATGTTCTTGATCAGTTCTGGCTGACTTAGTAGGGAGAGGGTTAAAATTACTGTTCCAACTTTCCCTTGAATAGGGGGTTGGAATTCACCATTTTACTGTTTTTGGCATGCTACTCTTTCATGATTGTGAATTTCTTCAATAAATAACGGTGATTGATTGGTTATTAATCACTGATATATGAACTTGGCAGATGACCAAAGTGTATATAATTAATCATGATTGTATAGCTACTGCGTTATTTCAGGCTGACTTTGAATTTTTTTGTATGTATTTCATTAATAAATGAGTAATTTAGTGAAATAGTTTTTATTTGTAAAAATGTAGAATAAAATACATAAGGAAATCTGATTGGCATAAAACCCAAGAGTAAAACAATACGTAATTTCAACAAAAGTAATTGCCCAAATTGCTCATTAAAATGTGCATGTATTTTTTAATGTAGTATATGTCTAGGGGCGTTACCTACATCACTTCTTATAAAAATCATAAAATTAACTAATACTCCAACTTTGGACTATCTGTAGAAGGGCAACATACGAGTACAAATAAATAAACAGAAAAGTGAACTGAATATTTAAAATGTTTGCTCTCTTAAAATTCATCATTAGCACAAAACTAGCTAATAATGTTTATTTATTAAAAAACTAGCCTTCCAAGTCATCATACCCAATGCTTGAAGAATAATTTGATTTTGAGTGATTAAGAAATGTGATATACTGCATGCTAGTACTATTATGAAAAGGGAGGGTTGCGAGACAGTGAAACAATACAATATTAAATGGAATTTCCTTCACCATAAACCGGAAAAGAATACTTATATTCATGCTGCAGGTTGCTGGTAAACACCATCGCAGGACCTAAGTCAAAAGGAGATGCATGCACGTGCAGAATCATACAAATCCTCTGCAAGGCACTCACAAAGTATACTCTAACTAGACACCACTGTTATGACAGCTTAGCTGTTGAAATATTGGTGTCTAGTTTAGGTTTTGGTTAGAGTATACTGTGTGAGTGCCTTTTGGAAGATTTGTATGATTGTGCATGTGTCTCCTTTTGACTTAGGTCATGCGACGGTGTTTACCAGCAACCTGCAGCATGAATATGAATATTCTCTTCCTGTTTACAGTGAAGGAGTTTTTAACTACTATGCTAGTATTAGCTGTCCAAGGATGCCATAAAAATGTTATGAAAAATTGAAAGCTATTAGAAATTATCGTATGCAATTAAAAAGTATTCTTTCAATGCCATATTTTGAGCAGTCCATTGTTTTACATGCCCACGGGCTTTTTATGTAAGGCAGAGCTGTTTAAGTATTTTGATAGTTATAATCCTAGGTCACCCGGCCCCCTGTTTGCGTGGTTTGAGGAGACCGCGCAAATTCAGCTGTTCCGTCCTTCGGAAGGGACGTTAAGCCGTTGGCCCCCCTGGTGTTCTTCGTAAGAGCAGGCAAAATGCCGGCACCGGGTTTCCCTCCTCCCTTCTGTGTGTGAGTCCGGTGTGGAAGGCAACGGGAAACCACCACACCGTGTATGTATATTCCCTAGTCAAAACCAATTAATTAATTAATTGGTAGGACCTGTCGCAAGACAGAACACGAATGAATGAATGAACTGTAATTGCAGCGTTCACATGGATTCTGTATTCATTCAGCACCATTAATAATTTGCTTATGCTAAATAGAAGACATTTATAAGATCATGGATGTCTTAAGTTTCTAAACGAATGGTATTCATGGTGGAAATAAACTGAAAAATTGAACACAGTGAGATTTGATGAAGCTGGGTACAGAAGGACTACTACATGCGAAATATCTTACTTTATTAGATAATATTCTAACTCAGGATGGCAGAAGTACACCACCTTTTTGAACTTCGCATGCTTGCCGTTCGCAAATTTGGACCAACAAAATTTTTTATGACCATTACTTGTGTTTCGCGCATATTACTTGTATTTCGCCTCATGCGTTTACAATGCCAACAAGCGTGACTTCCCTCTACTTTTTTGTTTCTAAGTTCATTTTAAACTTTAGCACCCTAAAAATGGACATTATTATTATATTTATAATGCTCGTTATTAACAGTTTTCAAAGTAAACAAACATGATAACCATTGACTTAATTCTTTTGTAGCTCAGTTTAAAACTGCCAACGGCGCTATTTTCGATAACAGTCGAAGTTGCTGGCATCCAGCAGCTAAATTAGAAATTACTGGCTAATGGAAAAGCATCCTGCACGTTTAGTTTTTCACAACTTTTACGAGTATGACATTAAAAATATTCATTCTTCGCATATGAGGTTGCTGGTTTTTGACCGAAATATTTAATGATTTAATGCTATTATCTTTATATTTTGAATGAAATTTAAGGAACTTGTTTTGTTAGGTTTTCATTGTTTATTACGAATTTTTAATGTAAATCTTAGAGTTGCTATCATCTTGTAAGATATTCTGCCGCGTATTTTGAACGTGATTACTAAAAGAAATGTTATAACTTTCTTTCGCTAGGTTTTGGTTTTCTGACATGCATTTCTAATGTAATTAATAAAATAAAGGGAACTACTTTTTAATGCTAGTTTTTTTGCGGCTTGGAAATGTTTGTTGCAAAATCCGGAAAAACATTTGTGCATGATGTACTCAACATTCCATTTCAGTAGTTCGATTTAAACAATTTCCTTAGAATGAACAAAATAAGATTGAAAATCACATGCGAAATTTTGTGAAGGTGAACTGCGCAAGTGCAGAAAGAAGTGTAATCACTTTGTTATGCCGGGTTTTCATTTGCTATTACGTGTTTTGAAGGTAATTAAAAGTACTTTTTTTTACTTTATAATGCTATGTTTTTCCTTTGTGGTTACGTTTTCTTTTATTTTCTGTTAAACTGCATTATTTATGATAGTGAATTTTTTAGGTATCCGTAGGGGTAGTAGTCTTTGACTGGGAACCACTCGTAATAACATGGCATCTTATGGGAAAAAAGGACTTGCATTTCGCGTTGGTTTTCTGGAACCAATTATTCGCGAAGTTCAAAAAGGTGGTGTAATAAAGAGATGTTATGGAGAATATGAAGAGCGAGGAATTCATGATACAGTGGGAACATGGTTCTCAGTATCTGATGGGCAGTGGCGGATCCAAGGGAGGGGCGATCGCCCTCCCCTTGGACGACCCCATTGCCCTCCACTGGGTGCATTCTTAAATTCATCCCGCTCAACATTCCTTGTTTCTACACCGAAGATTAAGTCTGTAGGACAAGGAAAAGAAAGGTTCTGATGGAGGTAGGGATTTTCAAAATGTATGTTTGTCGGCAGAGGCGGAATCAAGAGGGGGAGGGGCGTTTGCCCTCCCCTTGGGAAGTTTCTGGATCTGCCCCTGCTGATGGGACAGCAGGAGGGTGGCACTATTTGTGGTTCTCAGTATACTATGTTCTGGGAAATGCCTTATTAAAAAAAACTCATTTGGACTGGTTTCGTTGTGTTTTCCACACAAAGGATGCCATTGTTTTCTAAAAAGGGTATGTTTCATAAATATCACAAGTATATGTGATTATCTACTCATGACACTAGAAAAAAATTGAAAATTTTCTCTTTTTGGAGTTAGCTCTTGGATTAGATTATAAAATTTATTCGGATATTTAATACAAAAAAGGGTACTTATCAGTTTGAACGCCACTCAGGTTTTTCTACTTTTTCATTTTGCTGTGCGATGTTCCTTTTTTTCGTTTGGGTTGGTAACACTAACTAAACTAAATTTGAACATGAAGGAATTAGGTACGTGGAACCATAGAATTAGTAATAAGATTATTACTAACTCTATGTGTGGAGCAGTACTCCATTGGAACTCGGCTGGGCCAAGAAAGGGAAATTAGAACATGAAGGAATGTTTTACTCAGCCAAAACGGGTTGGGTAAGTTGGTCGAAGTGTTTTTGGTTCCTCCTCAGGTTCACTATGTTCCCCCCTCGAGTTGGGAAGCGTTCATCTTAATAAAGAACATGAAGGAACGTTTTACTTGGGCCAAATGGGTTGAGTAAGTTGGTCAAAGTGTTTATGGTTCCTCACGTTCATTGTGTTCCCCCCTTGGGTTGGGAAGCGTTCATCTTAATATATACCAGTCGTGTTACTAACCCAAGCGAAAAAAAGGAACATCGCGCAACGAAATGAAGAAGTAGAAAAACTTAAGTGGGGGATCAAACGGTTAAGTACACAAAAAAGTCCGCGAGATCACATAATTACGAGTTATGGTTTCAGAGGTAAACGTTTTAGAAAAGAAACCGTATTTTGTTTGCTTTGGTCGCTAAGACCTCTCTGCAAACAACTATTAAAAATCCATGTTTTTCTCTCCCAGGCTCTTATATGATGTGTGAGGTAAAGATTAAAAAATTTATTTGGATAGAGGACTTCATTTACCACAAAAAGGTCTGCAAGACCACATAATTATGACTTTTAGTTATTAGGTATAAAAATTCAAGAACCGCCCAATCTTTGCATACCGTTTTGTACCTATTTCCTATAAAAAACACTTTCGGAATCTCTGTATTCTATTTATGGAGTATAATTTTCCATCTTATTATAATAGCGATATAACCATGGCTGGATTAAGAGACCCATGGGTCCCATGCACAGCAATACCCAAATCGTAAATTTGTAACAAGTAACCGATTATTGCAAGGCTTTGTAATCTGTGGGGCAACACTTGGACATAGTCAATTCCAGGAGATTTTTTTCTAGCTTAAAAAACAGCCAATGAGAACAATAAAACTTATTTTATGTTGCTGTAGGCAAGTACTAATGCGTCTATAATTTTGTAATAAACTTTTTATCCATTCCTTCCTTCCTTGTCTATGTAGGAATTCTGCTATCAAGATGCAACTGCACTAGGGTGACCAACCATCCCAAATTTGGAGGGACAGTCCCTCTTCATTACTTGTCCCGTCTTGTTGAATGTCACAATTTGTCCCAATTTTTGAAAAATCTTAAATAATATCCCAAACTGTCATTTAAATTGTCCGGAAGGCCCTCACTGATCGCACCAAGCTATCTATGACTTTGTACTCGAATTTAAGACGACCCCTGATTTTTTGCAAGCTGAAATTTGGGAAAGACTTCTTGGATTTGGGTAAATACAGTATTTTGATCATAATGTTGAAGGACTCTCATAAGCTAGATGAATTGAAATGTTTTCTAATGAATCAGCAGAGACTATAAGTTAGCTTATATTAAATACATTAAAAACCTATGTACAGAAAAGTGTAGCATTTGGAGTGAACAAATGCAACATCAATTTTGGCAGTGTAAACAGAAAAGGACAAAATAATGTTTTTGCGCTTATGTCTGCAGGAATTATAAAAAAACATCTTAGAATGCTTTCGAATATCTACAATTATGGACCACTCAATTCTTAGATTATAAAGTTTTTGAATGGATGGAGTTAAAAAGTATCCCACAGTGGGTGTATATAATAAATTCTTTGGAATTCATATTAACCAAAAATTTTGTAATTGATGATTCTAAATGCTTGAATCAGTTGAATAATTTGGAAGCTTTTCTGCCAGGCAAGGCATCATGTAAAGAATTTGAGAAAAAGATAGCATATGAAAAATGGTTTGATTTTTTCAATTATTATGTAATTCAGAAGAAAACCTGAAGAGTTCCTGAAGATTTGCCAGCTCATCTTGGGTATTCCAGCTCACAATACAAGCTTGGAGCATATATTTAGTGTAATGAATGCTCAATAGATTGATGAAAGGAATTTTATGGCAGTTTAATCAGTTAAAGGTCTTTTAATAACAAAATATAATTTTTAACATTTGTCATACATTAAGTTATTTGATAGCATAATTAATGAGAAGGAATTTCTAAAGAAAGTGAGCAGCTCTGAAAAACATGGATAGATATTTTTATTGAGAAATGGTTAATTTATAAATAACATCTTTTACTTTGGCTGTAATTTTCTAATAAAACTTTTCACACCAAATTTTATTTGTCCTCTTTTTTCATCGTTTTTTGGACCATTTGCTCTTTCACTAAGTCAAAATCTGGTCACCCTATGCAATGCCCCGTTTTCGCCTTTTGGAAATATGGTCACCCTGGTCGGTATAATTTCTTTGGGTCAGCGAGTTTTTCTAGACTTCTAAAGAAATAAAATACAATATGAAATTTTGGGGAAAATTTTCACTTTTCCGATACATTGATGTGATATTTTTATCATTATACACTTTGTTATACAATAGGGTGACTAGGTTTTAAAAATTAAAAAACGACGGACACGTAGATTTTAATTCAATGAAACAAGTCGTTAAAAAACATAATCCAAACTGGGGCTAAATAGAAATTTAGCTTAACAATCCTAAAATATAGGTGGATAAACTACAAATTAATTTGCTTTTGAAATATTTATTAAGTTTTATTTGCAATTAATTTGCAGCTGATGTTGAAGGGGTTGGTTCTGAAGGTGATATGAGAGTTGATGATTAATCATCTTGCGCAGACGTTTTGTACTTTGCGGACGATGATATTTCTTTCAGTAATTTGGGATTGTTTAAAAGCAAATTGTAAAAGTCGTTACACGCAAGTTCCCGAAAATGAGCTTTTGTCACTGCTTTAATGTTTCCAACGAGGAAACGGTTCTTTTCGTCTGTTCACAGAGCATTTATGATGAAAAACATTTTCTATAGCTGACCTTGTGCCGGGAATAGCTAAAGCAAATTCCAAAATCATTTGAATATTTTTAACGAAATTCTTTCACCTTGCACAATCCATCGTTCGACAGTTTTAGTTAAATTCGTGTCCCATTCGGTAATTTTCCTTTTACTGATATTCATAACATGGTTATATTCATCGAAAAGCTCGTCTTCGTCTACAACTTTCATGATATGTGTAGGATTAATTTTTCGCGTAACTTTATATATTAAATGGCACTCTCGGAAAAAGGGACAATTGGCGTCCCGTTTTAACTTTATCGTGACAACGGGACGATCCCGTTAAAAACGGGACGTATGGTCACCGTACCCTATGCTTAATCTCGCTCTGGACTACCTTTCTTGATTCACCTAAATCCCTAAATTAGAACTAGAAATAATACTGGTAGAAATGTATTCGTTAAAAACGGAATCAACAAACTAAGTTTTACTAACTGAATCCTAAGATTAATATATGAACAAATCAGAAATATTCTAAAAATTCTTTCATACTATTTATTGTTCAGTTAAAAGCCGCATTGAAAAATAGCTTTCATTAGCAACAATAAAATAAAAATATATAGCAATATTGCACTCCTAAAAATTCTTATAACCGTACCCGTATAACTATTTCCAGAACTTGCGTTATTAAAATAAATATGTATTTGAAGAAAGGTAGTAATTATACAGAAGTTATTTCATTGAGGACCTCCAGAAATTATTGAGAATTCAAGTTATGCGGTTACGCCGTTACGCTAGGCGTTATGCCTGTGTCATCGGAGCAAATTGCTTTAAAAATGGCGAAGCAAGCAATGGATTTGGAGTTAAAGAAGGTAGTACGAATTCCATAATTTGATGAATTATATTTAATTTTAAACACGTCTTCCTTATAGTTAGCGCGTATTAACATCTTTGTGTTATATATTAGGCTTTTGTTGTGATGTAAATCTCTCTTTCAGGCATTTACAGATCTACAACAAAAGATGCAAGAAACAACTCAAAAAATAAAGCTAGCGGATGTTCAAATTGACGCTCTGAAAAGAGCAATTCATCATTCTCAGTTGACGGACAGAGAATTATTGGTAAGTAATGCACTGTACTCTATGCCTAGATGTACTCATTTAAGAATATCACTTTAGGAGTAAACATTACATTCCCTGGTAGTTTTCTTATAGCTATTTTAGATAGATAATATCGTTAGTAACAGCGATTTCCGTTTTTTATTTATTGTAATTGGCTATCGTATGCCTACCAGTTGGAATCTACGTCAAAGACGACGACGTGACAGAGAAGTGATGGTAACCCTTTTAAACACTATGGTAAAAATACCTCATCCTCTCTTCTGCAGAAACTAAATGATAACTCTTCATGTACATATTCTTTATTGTTGTGCAGGCAGAACTTTTGAAATTCAGCGTTTCTTAGGGCTACCATATGTCCTCATTTTTGTCACACAAAATATCGTCCGGAAGGTATACCGAAAAAGTTGCATTTGTCTGGTTATATGAAATATTGCCTTATATACCCTTAATAATTTGAAAAAGCACCTGTATCTGGTGATAAAAATGTGCCCTAATAACCTTGTTTATGATAATTACAAGGCAAGATAAAACAATTTGAAACATTTAAGAGGAACAGTTTGAACTTATAATGTCAAATAATATTATTTCAGTGTTCCTTCAAATACAACAAATGCCATACTTCACACTCAAACCAGGTATCTGTTTGCAATAAATTCCTAGAAAGGAAAAAAGGGTGATATCCCAACCATATTTATTTAATTATTTCAACTGGCGAACCCAAAATACATCAAGTTATAATTATTGTCAAAAAGGTAAGGTAGTAAATGACAGAAATGTTGGGAATAATTAGGATATACCATCAACATATCGATAGAAATTATAATAACAATTATTACTACTAATAATAAGTAGATACATAATGCATATAAGGTTATATCCCATTCAAAATTTCTAACATTTTTCATTTTTAAGGTTTAATTATCAATTAAAACATTTTTCATATACTTATGTTTTCTTGTCTTTTTTATGGCATGCTATATGTTTTACCTATGGCCTTGCAAAACTTTACCCTGGTTCTGCTTCCTGATACGTGTTCCATAAAAGAAACCCACATTCATGATTTTAATTTCTTGACAAAAATTTACCATTCCCTTGATGCTCAACAAATGGCTGTCTCTTGTATGATTTACATAAGTCTTATATAAAGTCAACCACAGAATAATGTTTATAAACTGAAATATTGGGTATCACAGGAAATACACTTAATTGGCTTTACTCTTTTGTAACAAGTGAAACTCATATCTGTCTTAACTGTGGAAACTAACTACTAATTCAGCTGAACAGATGGTTCTCCAAGGACCTATACAAAGCTTATTAATCTTCATATCATATGTGAACTACCAAAGACTACTTAGATCCAAAGGAACTTAAAATACTCTTTGCAGGTGGCATCTGTCAACTTAAAATGTCTCCTAAAATTGACCAACTAATAATAAGTACTGAAATGTGACTTTGGTTACATACCAGTTTAAGCCTATCAAAAGCTACTTTACTTAATCCTCACACCTGCAACTCGGTAAGGACTTCACCTAAATTTATAAACTGTCATTCTAATACTTAAACAACCCACTCGAAATTTCTAGGTCTGGATGTCTGATACACTAAAATGCAGTGGCATAACAATAGAGTGGCATGGATGGCCAAATGCCATGGGCCCAGGGGCCTTCAAATTTTCCGAATGTGTAAAAAATTAAGATTTTTTAGCAATTTCATTTTTTATCATAATTTCTGAAAGACTTTCTAGTTCATCATTACTTTATGGGTAGAGTAATTAAAAAAAAGCCTAACCTTTTCAGCATAAAATCGTCATCCCTCCTCCCATCCACCGACATGAATCCACCATACCTTCCTCCCCCACCCTCCCTGACTCCATATTGGCCCTTTAATTTCATCTCCCAGCCCCCACATCTTTAACTTCCACTATAGATTTGTGTTGATTTTTGTTTCCCTTATCTGATGATGACTAGTTCTTAGTTGAAACCGGCCGTATTTTCTATTAAAAGTGGAACTTTTATGCCAAGTTATACTTACTAGTTTCATTTACTTTTCGGTATATTCCTGATAATTGATTAATAAGCACAACTTGATAGGCTTTACAATGGGTTTCATTTTTAATTGAACATATACATTAGTTGGTTTAGGGAGAGAGAAGCCACCAATAATATTTTGCTGCGAG
Organism: Tanypteryx hageni; assembly: GCA_028673005.1. Lineage (NCBI taxonomy): Eukaryota > Metazoa > Arthropoda > Insecta > Odonata > Petaluridae > Tanypteryx > Tanypteryx hageni. The sequence goes on along the minus strand of CM054118.1, from coordinate 76,442,973 downwards.
TCCTTCTGCTTCTAGTTACTCCACTGCTTAACTAGGATCTCCACGTATACTTGCTGCCAAATTTATTCAGTTGTATCATTTTCATCACATCTGTATATGGTGACACCTTGCTGTTAGTATACTACACTTAAATATACCTTGACCTAAATTTTGGTATAATTTTCTGGGATTTCTTACCTCATGTCTAGATTATTCCTCAAAAAATATCCATAAGAGTAATCTCAATATTATGCTGAATATTATCTTAATGAATATATAAATACTCATCATCATCATGCTTCTGTCCAAAGACAGGTTTTAACTGAATCGCTGCCTCCATTTCTCTCTCTCCCTAGAAGCCTCTTTTATACCTCTATAAGTAGTATATCCCTGCTTTATATTATCTAATATTCCTATTCTTTTTCTCCCTCTTCCTCTTTTTCCACTAATTTTTCCTTCTAAGATCGTCCTTTGTAAACACTGTCTTCTCAATATGTGCCCTATCCAATTTGCTTTTCTTTTCCTGATTGTTTTTATTAGCATCCTATCTTCTCTCACCATTTCTAATACTTCTTCGTTTCTCTTCCTCTCTGTCCATTTCACTTTCATCATTCTTCTCCATACCCACATCTCAAAACTTTCTAAATATTTTTCCTCCTTTCTCCTTATCGTCCACGTCTCTGCACCATAAAGAGCTATGCTCCATATGTAGCATTTTGCTAATTTCTTCCTTGTTTCTAGATTTATTTTCTTGCTTGTGAGAAGCTCCTTCTTCTCGTTAAATGCTGCTTTTGCCATTGCAATCCTACTTCTGATGTCCTGTGTACTACTTCCATCCTGTGCTAAAATACTGCCAAGATATTTGAAACTAATTACTTGTTCCAATTTTTGGCCATTTACCATTATATTTAATTCTTTATGTTCCTTTGAAACCACCATGACTTTCGTTTTTTCTGTATTGATCTTCATTCCATATTGTTGGCCAACCTCAACTAGTCTGTCTGTCATCCTCTGAAGCTCTTTCTCGCCTTCTGCTATTAAGCCCTGATCATCTGCGTATTTAATGGTGGTAATACTTTCACCTCCTATCTTAAATCCTTTCTCTTCCATCAACGCTTCTTCTGTTATTGTTTCTGCATACATATTAAATATCGCTGGTGAAATAGGACAACCCTGCCTCACTCCCCTCCCTATTGAAGTACTTTCTGTTTCTTCTCCTTCAACCCTGACTCTAATCTTTTGATCAAAGTAAAGGTTTTTAAGCAGTCTTTTATCTTTCCAATCTATTCCTATTTTGTTTAAAATACCCAGCATCTTATCCCATTTCACTCGGTCAAAAGCTTTCTCCCAATCTACAAAACAAAAATACATATCTTTATTGACTTCTAGCGCTCTTTCTATCATCATCCTCATACATCCTATAGCATCTCTAGTCCCCCTTCCTCTTCTAAAACCAAACTGATTATCTTGCAGCTCCTTTTCTATTTTACATTCAATTCTTTTGGTTATTATTCTGGTTAGAACTTTAGCTGTATGAGAAATTAAACTAATAGTTCTGTAATCCTTACAACATTTTGCATTGTTCTTTTTCTCCAGTGGTACCATCACAACATCTAAAAAATCTTCAGGCCATACACCAGTATCATCATCATCATCATCATAGGTAGTCTGTCCGTAGACAGGTCCGTGATTATTCATGGTTAAACCTGGTTCTCCATATACTCCTATTTTCCGCTGTCCTCTTCATATCTTGATAACTCTCTTTCCCTTTCAAATCGTCTATCAGCTGATACCTTTTCCTACCTCTTTCCCTTTTCCCATCTAGTGGTGGTGGTGTAGTGGTTAGCGTGTCGGCTTTCTATTGCAAAGTTCGGGGGTTCAAACCCCTCGAATGGAGGTTTTATTTAAAAAAAAAAAACTATCATCAGTGCCTGGCAGTAGGCAGCAGTACTGTCAGTATGGTATAGAGCCGAAAACAAATGATGTTGGTTGGGTCTATATCCAATACAGCTGTAGGCGTGATCAGGACGATTTGAACGGCTACAGTACTGCGATGTGGAAAGCAAGAGGGAAACTACCACATTACAATCCCTAGTTAAGATTATATGGTTGGACAATATGAGTTCTCTCGAGGTAAAACAATCCGGAGGTAAAATAGTCCCCCAATCGGATCTCCGGGCGGGGACTGCCTTGAGGAAAACATTTGTCGAAAGTAAATTACGAATAGGGACTTGGAACGTAAGAACTATGAGAAAGGCAGGAAAGCTAGAGAACTTGAAAGAAGAAATGAGAAGAAATAGAGTTGACATTATAGGGCTAAGCGAAACTAGATGGGAGGGAGAAGGACAGTTCGACTCGGAAGAATTCACGGTAGTTTATTCTGGAGGAAATAGTGGGGAAAGGGGAGTAGCTCTGGTACTTAGGAATGATATGATGAAAAGCGTGACAAAGATAATAGCAACCAGTATCATATACTTGGTTAAAAAATTTTGTGAGTTGCTTAACTGCTTTAGACCCCAAAACCTTAAGAACGTCCACGGGTATATCATCACTCCCAACTGCCTTTCTTCTTTTCATGTCATCAATTGCTCTTTTAACTTCAGACTCGAGAATACTTGGTCCTAGCTGATCTTCTTCCACATCCTCTTCTTCATTTAATTCAATATTTCTTGGCTTTCCTTCTTTGCCATACAGAACCTCAATGTATTCTTTCCAGACATTCTTTACATTGTCTGGCTCCGATACTATTTTACCACTTTTGTTCATGATTCCTTTACGTCCTATCTTTCTTGCTTTTTTCTTGAATAGTTCCCTTGCTTTGCTATACATGAGGTCTGTTCTACAAATTCTTTCACATTCGACAATCTCCTCGCATTTCTCATTTATCCACTGTTCTCTGGCTTTATCTGTTTCCCTTCTTAAAGCATTATTTAACTCCTTGTACTTTCTTTGGCCTTCTTCAGTGTTTATGTTCTTCCACTTTCTCCGCTCTTCCATTTTTTGCAGCATGGCTGCTGTGATCCAGGGTTTTTTGTTTCTTTCACCCGTTATCTTTCCTACCTTCTTTTCCATTACATCTTTAATGTTGCTATGGATGTATCTCCACTCCTCATCTACATTCTTCCTATTTTCTTCATCTCTCTCCCCCAACCTTTCCTCCAGCTCAGTCATGATAGCCTCCTTGTTTTTAAGGAGTTCCTCTAAGTTCCATTTCTTGTTAACTCTTACGTTTCTCTTAATGCTCTTCAGTCTACATTGTATATTTGCCACCAAAAGGTTGTGGTCAGAATCGATATCTGCCCCTGGTAGTGTTTTCACATTTTTAATGCTATTTCTAAATCTTTCATTGACTAGTATGTAATCTATCTGGTATCGTCTCTGGTCTCCTGGGCTTCTCCATGTGTAAAGTCTCCGCTGGTGATGCTTAAACCATGTATTAGTTACAATTAATCTATTTCTATGGCAGAATTCCACAAGTTTATCCCCTCTTTCATTTCTCTTCCCTAGTCCATATTTTCCCACTGTTATCTTCCTGTCCCTCTCCGACTACACTGTTCCAATCTCCCATTACTATGGTGGTGATCCTTCCTTTTCCCTCCTCCTCCAATATCTCCATAATCTGTTCATAGATTTCATCTACTTCGTCGTCGCCAGCATTAGTCGTTGGCATATACACTTGAATTATAAGCATTTCCACTGGCTCCATCTGAAGTTTTACGGCTATTAATCTATCATTAACTGTCACTACCTTGCTAATTCTTTCAACTATCTCTTTTCTCATTATAATCCCCACTCCCCTTTCCTTTTTCTCCCCTCCTGAGTAAATAATCTTAAATTCGTCTGAATTTATCTCGCCTTCTCCTTCCCACCGAACTTCACTAAGATCTACTATACCTACATTATTCCTTCTCATTTCCCTTTTTATGTTCTCTAGTTTACCCCCTGAATTCATAGTCCTAACATTCCATGTGCCTATTCTTAATTTCTCACCACTTGCTTTCCTATTAATGTTAAATTTCCTCTGTGCATCCCCTAGGGTAGTCCCCACCCGGAGATCCGATTGGGGGACTATTTTACCTCCGGAATATTTTACCCCAGAAAGATCCATAGAGGTATTTCAGCTTTTCAGCCTATCATGGGAAATATAATGAGGTAGTTTCCCCTTGCTTTCCTCATCGCAGTTTCACAGAGTGATTACCCATCTGTAGCTGTTCAGATCCACATGATCACCACCTACAGAGGTACTGTGCAAGCTGCTGCCCTTGCACAGGGGGATGTAAAACCCCCAAGACTGCTTCTTAGTCTGACTCTTCCCCTCAGACCTTTCCGGCTTGGATGGCCCTACCAGGAGAATTATCTCCCGCCGGCATAGCTCTTTGGTTCGTAAGAGTACACAAACCCTCCCACCTCTGTAAGGTTATGCAGTCCTTAGGGAGGGATATAAATACTACTAACTTTATATATTATTAGGGGCTCAGCCCTTACATGCTATGCAAATCAACCCTGCCCTCTGCTGGCTTCGCTCGCTCAAGGGACCTCAGTGCTACATGCCTCACATTTAGCCTTGCATGGCACGGCAAACTCAATCTTGAGAAATGAGAAGCACTTGTAGTGTAATTTATGACAGTATGACAGCAATATAGAAATAAAACAATAGAATCCATCTCTATGTCCCTCTGTACATGAAGTGTATTGTTGACGAACAAACATTATAAAGTTATTACTCGTTTAAAATCATTAGATGTTATATTGCTTAAGACAATAAATGCTAATTTGATCGATAGTAGATATTATCTAAGTTGCAGCAATTGTTACTGACTTTGATTAGAAGTTTTTTAGTGCGGTTCATGTGTTTTGTATTTAGACAAATTTTCACAAAAAATTTCAATTGATTTTTATCCTTCATATGCCTGTTTGATTGTAGCCTAAGTAGAAATGCACAGAAAACCCGAGGCCAGCAATGCCAGCAACCCTAGTAACTTTTTTTGAAATGTTAAAAATTCAGAAAAACTCAGTAAGCATAAAATGTGAAAATACGAATTTGGTACCATAATCCACAATAAAATTAGACATTTCCATTCTTTTCCAAACGAAATAGTGTATATCTCATGCCAAAGTCTCAATTATAAGATATTTATAAATGCTAAAAAGCATAGTTTTGCACATCAGATTCCTGCTGATTACATATTAATCAAATGAAAAAATGAAAAGTGTGTGGATTAGAACTCAGGCCTTTGTTTTACATGGCGATTGATTAAAAAACGCTGTGAAAGAAAAGTCAATGCAGCTATTCTCAAGTTATTCAACATTTTTTGAAATATGAATGCATGTCACGTCATCATATGTGTACGGCATTCAACATTGCATAATTATTAATAATAATTATTACTGTTATATTACAAATGTACTTCTCCAACTTTTCAATTGCATGTAGTAGTTATCAACATACCATATTTTGATCATTCATTTATGTTAATAACTAGAGCAGTGGTTCTTAATCTGTAGGGCACACCTTCCTAGAGGGGGATATGAGGATTCCTGGAGGGGGGGTGTATGAAGCATTTTGAACCGAAATAAATTTTGCCTCATATTTCTACCTCTCATCTGTTTTTAATGCTGTTAAATTTACCCGCTATAATATTTTTCATTTCTTTTATAACTATGTATTTGGATGACAAAAGTCTTGTACTGATGCATTCAAATACTCTGCATACTTGTCACTTTCCTGACAGATTTAGAGCAGATGGATGGATTTATTATGCATAGAAATAATATGTGAAAACTACACATTATTTTTGGCAATGATAACTCAGTATTGCCGGATGCCCAAAAATGTCACTAGATTGTCAGCTGTGACTTGCGCATTGAAACTAAAATGAAACAGATAAATTCACTAAATAAACTCACATAGTTGAACTCAGCTCATGCGCTTAGTTAAGCAGACGGACACCTATGCCATAAAAATTGGTTGGTATTACTAATAATTTTTTGATAAATACCCTTAAAAACAAAAGAAAATTTTCTGGGGGAGGGAGGGAAAGTGTAGGAGATTTAGAAAATCATAAGGGGGGCGTGGAGGTTTTGGAAGATGAGATGAAAAAGGTTAAGAATCACTGACTAGAGAGTTGATGGGTATACACGAATAAAGTATTAAATTAAAATTAATACACTTCCTATTCTTCTCCCTTTCATTCTCCCTTGCTCTCTCCTTCTCACTCTTCCCTCAGAAATGTAGCCATTTCTATCAGTGTGGTATGTATAAAATCTTACATAAAGAATGGCATTAAAGGTACAAACGACAAATGGAAAATACACGCAATAGTAGTTGTGTAGCACAAACAGAAAATGCATACACAAAGCAAACATACATAACCTTAAACTGTTCCCCATATATAAGTATTGGTCTCTCAGATGCAGCAACAATGGGAGTTGTCATAGTAGCTTACATTTCTCAATGTTAAACACATGAATCAAGTTATTTTCTGTTGTTATTCATTTTTACTTGAAATCAAATTCTCTCATTAAAGTAATTTTAAAATGCAAATGACTAATATGCTCCACTCATTGATCAATTTTAATGTGTTAACTCATGGGAAAGAAATTATCCCCTGGAGTCAAACAGGTCATATTTTGGTTTTTTCCCTTTTAATATCTGAATCAAGCATTCCTTCCAAATTTCTATCTTCTGCCTAGTGGGAAATTTTGTTAAAACAGGTTAAAAAGTGTACGATAGACTTACAGAACTGCACATTATTAGCCTACTTCCCAGAATGGAAATAGGCTTATAGTTTTGTCGTTGTGTCTGTCTGTCCATCCCCCTATTAACTTCAGAACAAATAGACCTATTTTCATGACACTTGGTGGAAATCTCTTGCTACTGGGGCCGAGCTCCCGAGAACACTTTTTGTTGCGAAGATTGAAAGACAAAGGTTCGATTCCAAGAACCATCCTTCCCATTTGATTTACATGGGAAATCTGAAATCCATTGCGCAGGGTAATCTTCTCTTGCACATTATAATATCTTAGAATTGTGATATTGGAGCAAGATGGAAAGAAGATTATAATTTTTATCGTAGAATTTTGCTTATTAATTGTATTTCTTCGAATTTCACGTAAATACTGGCATTTCTGCAGTTTTTATCACTCATTACGAGAGTGTTGCCAACGAGTATTGTTGGACTCAGATTTGGTATAATCGTGTACACGCGTTATTTTTGCCACAAATACGTGTGATCAATTTAGTTTTGCATTTGAATGTAATTGTAATATTTTATAATGCTAAATTATTAATTTTGGGAACACAAAGAGCAACTCATCCGCGGTGATATTAAAGCCAATATAAGAATAAAATAAATAATTATGTGGAAAGTTGGCATCATAAGTTCCATTTGGATCTTGTTACATATAGTATCTATTACAGTTGATGCCATGGTCGCAGTCTTGTATAGTCATATTACAACAGTTAACGTTATCATGGCTTTCGTTAAGTTTATCTACGAGGTATAATTTTAGATAAATGCATTTGAAAATAAGTATGTTAAATGTATATTTAATCATAAAAATGGCATTTGTTGGCGGAATGTAATGGTAATTTCTGAACTAGATATCTAACATAAACAATTGTATTGGCAAAAATTATTGTTTTTTATGGGACAATTGTTAATAAAATAATATTTTTACATGTGTATGTATTAGATTGGTAGTTTAGCAGTCATATTTATAGAAAATAATTTTTCTTTAAACTAAAAATAAATCATTTGATGTTCTGCCATGCCCACCAAGATGTAAATATTAAATGTTTCAAATAATATTAATGTGTGGTCTTAATAATTCCAGGCTCTTCCTTCAGAAACCAATGCTTACTTGAGTGTTGGAAGAATGTTTTTATTGACAGAAATTCCAGAGATCCGTGAAACTCTGGAGAAAAGAGTCAAAACTTGCGATGAAAAAATAAAGACTTTAGAGGTAAGTTTCTGTTGTGTGAATAGATTGTTGAATGTGTCAGGAATTGTCAATTCTATAAAAATTCCATCAATTGTAAAAATAGCTTGGAATGATGGTTTTCAGAGCAAGTGGGAACCACATTTCAACATATGCTGTGTAATATCTTATTGGTTATGCAACTTTTTCTGCTCATCAAGGTTGAGAAGACTTTTTGAGTGCCAGAAAAATTCCAAATAGTGAAAGGAATAATAATAGCCAAGGGAATTAAATGACTAAAGCAGGAGTTTTCCAGCTTTTTTTGCTAACATATCCCTTGAACCATTTTTCAAATAGTCGGGTACACACAGGCACATTTTAAAGTGATAATAAAATTTAAAAAAACCTGTGTAGTAATGCCTTGTTTAGCGCAAAAGATCCATTCTGAGAGGCCTTTACACTTAACAAACAATTTATAACATAGTACCATATTTAGATGTTACACAGGATATGCCTGGTAGGACTCAGCTATATAAATAAAATAATGTGTGTTATAAACAGTAAAACTTCCCTCAATGCAGGGGTAATGCCCTAAAAGAACACCATATTGTGGGAGGGTGTAGCGTTGTGGTTCGAGTGTTGGCATTCCACGCAGCAGTCCCAGGTTCGAATCTGGCGAAGGTCGGATTTTTCAACTTGGGATCGTCTATCCCATACTTGTGTGATTTGAGGAGACTGTGCAAGCCAGCGCTCTATCCCTTGGAAGGGATGTTAAGCATTGGGTCCCCTTGGTGGTCTTCATAAAGAGTAGGCTAATGTTGACACTGGGTTTCCCTCTCTTCTGTGTGTGTCTGGTATGTAAGGTTTTATGGTTATAATAATCCAAGAGGTTGATTAGCCAGAAATACAAACAAACAAAAACTATTGTGGGAATCATTTAACCTATAGGAAAAGTGGGGTTAGTCTCCAAGATGTATTCTGAAAAAGGTGTTTGCCAAATGAAATAACTATTTTATCCTTTCAATCATTATATATTTTATGTAAATTAATGCTGTACAGGCAGTCTCCACTTTTTGTCATTCCGCTCATACATCAGTTTCTAATTGACAACGTTGTCTCAATCTTTCGTCCTCGTGATCTGCTTACTCGACACATTGAACGTTTTTGCCCTTCCGCTTTGCATTGTTCCACTCATATGTTTGTTCCTAATTGGCAATATTTATTCATTCTTCCGTCCTCGTGATCTGCTTATTACGCACATTGCAATAATTACTCATCTGTTTGTGAACAAGTTGATGTCGGGGCCAATTTGTGTTTCAACCTGCTCCAGGAACTATTATTGTGTGTATGTATAGTACAGTGATTTTATACCTTTCTTGCATCTTTACCCTTAAATAATGGCAGACATGTATGTGTTGTTTCAGGCAAAAAACACTAGAAAGCCTTTCCATTTGGAAATTAAATAATAAAAGTTTGTGACGATGGTATGTCAGCTACTGACATAGGCCATAAGTTTGAGCTGTGTATCTCTTCATAAAGTGCATTATGATGATGATCTACATTTTTGATTTTGTTTACCACACTGGTTTTCGAATGTGTTATTGTAATATAAAGTAATGTTTGCGTCTATAGTAATCGTGTTTTATCTATTCCTTTGTATGCTTATCTTATTATACCTATTTTAAAATAGGTATTTTTGATAATTTTTTAGTCTAATGTCATTGGTTAGTAACAAAATCCCTCATTTTAACATATTTTGTACCGTTCACAAGAATTCTCATTTTTCGAGTAGAGGTAACACTAACACCATCTACTGGATTTTCCATGGCCTTCTAACTATCCAATGCTATTTGTACACTTGGCTAATGCGTCAGGGATTCTTTTAGTTCCATTTTTTCTGTTTATAGAGCAGATTTAGTGATTCATTTGTCTTTCGAATACCCTTGTTTACATTTTCGCTTTCCATCGTGCACAGTGAAAGCATGGCTATCTTTGTGAAGGCGATAATTTAAACGAATTATGTGCTTGTCAGATTGTCCCAGTGTGAACGACAGATATTCGTTTAATTCAGATGAAAATTCAAGTGACTTGGATGTATATCCAACTAGAAACTGTAGTGCTTGTTCCGTTCACAAATAAATAAACAAAACATGATATTTATGTAACTTCTGTGGAGTTCCTTTGCATAAAGGTGGCCGTTTCAAAAATGTCATACTCTAAAAAAGTACAAAATGTATCCAGGACCCTACACAGCATTTTTCTGGAAAATAAAAGAAAGGCAAGTCAAATTATGCTTATTTTTCCAATTTCATGCACAGCGTTTTTGTGGTTACAAGAAATGCCCGGAAACAAGCACAGTATGGGGATTTATATCCGGTATATTGTCTGGGGAAAATGGCGATCCGCTTTTCGTCGTTCTCTCCAGTAATGTAACCTGACATAAAAGTGGGGCTTTCCTCTACTGCAATATGATGTTTATCTAGAAAAATAGCCACATTTAAGACTAAGTAATAAGACAATACTGACTATATAAGTCTACTCACTTCTTTCACTTAACATATGTTTTTATGGAGTTTTAAGACAAATTGAGATCCCATTCTACTACATACTAGCTAATTTGATGATTACCAAATTACCAAAATTCATGTGACGTTTGACATCACATTATTAACATACATTCGTATTTATCACGATTTACAATATAAATTATCTACATTTATTATTTAAGAATATAAAATAGTATAATAAATGGAAAATTTTTAAGTTTTTAATACAGCATGCCAATATATTCATTTTATATACAGGCATGTATTATAAAAATATTTGAGATTTTTCTGTATGTCATACTATATGTATAAGCTATAATAATATAGCAATATATAGCAATAATACTATATGTATAAGCAATAAGCAATTTATTCTTTATATAATTTTTTTGTGTAGTACCTTAAGAGCGCCCCACAGTTTCTATGTTGGATGCCTATAGCTCAGGTCACACTCGCCATAGTATTAATACAATCATGTTACACTAATGCTCTTTTGTGGATAGAAATGAACCATGGCTGCTGCAGCTTGACATACGAATGCAAATTGAAATTGATCGCGATGAGTATTAAGTTTTTCTCCATAATTAAGGTAGGTACTGGTGGCTAGGGAAACTATTGTGTTAAAACAGATAGCAGTGATTTAACCTGTACCAGATCATTTGCAGGTTAAATGACATAATGAAGGAAATTGCCAAAATGTAGTTTAAATCTGTATCTCTGGTAATTTTTTTGCGATTTAGCTATTTAATGTCTGACAGTGTAAAAGCAAACCATGCCACCACATTCACCGCGTGTTATGTTTATAGATATGTTAAGGATTCATACAATTGGAAGTTTTGTTATCATTTGTATGTTGTTAAATTGCTTTGTGATTCTTTGTTACTTTTAATTTGATATTTCTAAAATACAATTTACTGTGTTTATATAGGGAAGCAAGACCTTTTTGGATAGAAGCTTAAAGGACAGTAAAGATAATCTCAGAGAAATGGTTCAGCAGCGACAAGAAATGGCATCTATACCAGAATCAAGTTGAGGTGCATATTTAAAAGAACATTTTCTAATGTATTATGCGAGTATTTGTTGTGAATGTTAACAATGAAATCTTTGGTGGAAAGTCACTTATGATTTTGCAAATATTTTTTTCATTACATGATTTTCAGAGTATATGTTTATTGAAATCTATCTGGAGGATATGTGTTTTGCAAAATAATAAAATATGTACTCCATTTGAAAAATAAATTATGATTCTCAAAATATTTTTATCTGATCTTAAATAGCATATTTTGATTGGTTCCCTCAATGAATTTGCTTTTTGGCCAAATTAAAAGTTGTTCCTGTTTATTACTTAAATTATACTAAATCCTTGACTATAGACCCTTTTGAATATTCATCCGTATCATTTGTAGTTTTCATATAACTGCTTAATAAAGTTTCATATAAATTTGCACCTACCAAATTTAAGTTTAGCAAAACTTTTTTTCTGTAGTGTTTACAGAAAAATGAAGGTCTGTATTGTCAATTTCCTTTGCTTCACATCTGTTTGTGTTCTTATGTAGTCCAGTAGTAATAATCATGGCAGTATTGCTGTGTGTATTGGTATTGTTTTGTCAAATTTTTATTTCTCTACTTAACCATTAATCAGCTAGGTGCATTCTGTCAGAATGCAGTGAAGTTGTATTTGTTTGTTAGTAACTTTAGAAAAGGAAGGGCAATGGGCCGAGTGAATAAAAATTAAGAAAATGCTTAAAGAAAAGAGTAAAAGCATCTGCGTCATTTTGAGTGATTTTAAGTTTGCTTTCACTTTTAAGCATTTGCTATTCAATTTTAAGGATTTGCTTAAATCTGAATAGTTAATCCAGATGTAACCTTTCCATTTAACAGACTTTGATTATTATATCTCAAGAAATATTGAAGATAGATTATATAAATTTTCAGGATAACCTTTGCTTGCCTTCTGCTCGAAATGTTAGCATCTTTGTTTAATTATCATAAGCATGTAGAGGAAATGTTCAAGTATAAATTAATTATTTTACCTAAACATATGCTTATATTTTTTAGAGAGAAAGAACCTTATGTAAGTTGCTTTGGAATTCTTCCCTGGTTGTTATTGCTTACATTTAAACAAGTGATAGCTGATGGTGATAGTTGAATGTTGACCGCTGATTGTACTAGCTGAGTATTGATAGATAATTGCCATATTTGAATTTGATAGTTTCATCTTAAATTTTGGGTAGGTAATATTAAAAAAAAAATGTAATTAATTTAATTTACTTTAACTTAACAAATCGTTTCTCTTAACCCTTGAGTACGTACTGTTACCTATTTTACAAACGAGATCCAGGTTGCTGGGTATCATACTCCCAGTCCTTTCTTAGGTCCTTTCGGATGGATTTAACTCAGGACAATGTACCTGTTATTGATTTAGTTTTACGATCCTTCTTTTTACATAGTTGCCATCGGAAATATTTGTCAGACAATTTTCTCTTCTTTTGTATTACAATATCATCATCATTTGTTTCTGCTGCATCAGAATTTGATGTCGCAAACTCATAACAGGTGTATAAAAGATCTGCAGAAAGGTTCTAAAGGCTAGTGTAGCGGTCATAGCCATTAACGCCTTCGCGGCGCATAGCGCTTAGGAATTGTCTCCGCAGTTCCCGGCGATGCCACCAGGGGCGTTAGAGAGAAGAGAAGGTACGCCGGCGAGGGACGACACTTCCACTTCCGCCTGAGTCTTCGCCGGACTAATATCAGCCAGCGTCCGGATGAGTCAACGTGACACGCCGGACGAGTATCAGCCAGCATCTGCCACTGCTATTGATTGTTATCGTTTCGTTGTTATTTATTGTAATGTTTGTTAATCATTAAACAGCACAAAATCCATTTCGTTCGCTTTCTGTATGGAAAAACCCCTTCAGTGGTGACCCTGACGTGATCGCGTGCCCACGTGGTTCGGACATCGTGAAACTTGCAATGGAGGGTGAGAGTAGGAACGAAATCAATCGTGTAAGTGTGCGCGTGCCTCCGTTCTGGCCCGAAAAACCACTCCTGTGGTTTACACAGTTAGAGGGACAATTTTTCTTGGGTGGAATCACTCAGGACGCTACAAAGTTTTGGCAAGTTGTTAGCCAGTTGGAGCCCAAGTACGCGTTAGAGGTGGAGGACATAATTGCAAACCCTCCGCCGACGGGTAAATACGAGAAGTTGAAGGAGGAACTGATCCGGCGCCTCTCGCTCTCGCAGGAGCAAAAGATACGCCAACTCTTGGAGCACGAGGAGATTGGCGACCGGAAACCATCGCAGTTTCTTCGCCATCTGCGTGGCCTCGCCGGCGTTACCGTCCCCGACAGTTTCCTGCGGTCGTTATGGCTGGGCCGATTGCCGACCTATCTACAGGCAATTCTCACCGCACAGGACGCGATGGACTTGGATGGAGTGGCGCAGCTCGCCGATCGAATCCACGAGGTGACGTCCAGACACCAGGTGGCCAGTGCGTCTCCGGATTCCACGCTCGAGGCTCTCGTGAAACGCATGGATGAGTTGAGCCAGCAGGTCGCCGCATTATCGGTGAGCCGAGCTGCACCACGCGCGCGCCCACGGTCCCGGAGCCGTCCCCGCGGAAACTTCCGCAGAGCTCCCTCTCTCAATCGCCGCGACAGGGAGGTGTGTTGGTACCATCGGAAGTTCGGTCCGAAGGCCCAAAAGAGCACTCAGCCCTGCTCCTACGTCGCGGAAAACTCGGAGGGCGGTCGGTAGAAGCGGCAACCGACTACTGCCCGTCATCAAGCCGCCTTTTCGTGACCGATATCCCGACGAAGACGCGCTATCTCATCGACACCGGGTCCGATCTTTGCGTCTTTCCTCGGACGTTAGTGAAGGGACCAAGGGCGAAGTCCAATTACGAACTCTACGCCGCGAACAACAGCGTCATCTCCACGTACGGTTGGTTAGTGGTGAATCTCAATTTGGGCCTCCGGCGGGAATTCGCGTGGCGTTTCGTGGTCGCCGATGTCTCCAAGCCAATCATCGGCGCGGATTTTCTCCGGTTCTACGGTCTTCTCGTCGATATGAAAAATCAACGCCTTTTCGACAGCATCACCACGCTCCACGTTGGCGGCAGGGTCCCGCGTGCCCCTATGGGTCACATCAAATGCGTAACCGGCGGCGGTAAATACCATACCCTTCTTTCGCAGTTTCCCGAGATAACGCGGCCTGCAGGAATGCCAAGGGAGCCGAAACATTCCACGGTGCACCACATCCGCACGACTGCCGGTCCTCCCGTCTCTTCCAAGCCACGACGCCTGGCCCCGGATAGGCTTGCCATTGCCAAGAGTGAGTTCCGAGCAATGTTAGCCGCCGGCACCGCACGGCCCTCCGAGAGTAGCTGGTCTTCCCCCCTCCATATGGTACCAAAGAAAGGCGACGGTTGGCGCCCCTGCGGTGATTACCGCGCCCTGAACGCGCGGACGGTGCCCGACCGCTACCCCGTACCCCATATGGAGGATTTCTCCCACAATCTTGTAGGTAAGACTGTTTTCTCGACAATCGACCTTGTTCGGGCGTACCAGCAGATTCCTATTCATCCAGACGATATCCACAAAACGGCTATTACCACTCCCTTTGGCTTGTTTGAGTTCCCCTTTATGTGCTTTGGATTGTGTAACGCGGCTCAAACCTTTCAACGATTTATGGACGCGATATTAAGGGGATTGGATTTTTGTTTTGTGTACCTCGACGATGTGCTGGTGGCCTCTACCTCCGAGGAAGAGCATGTACGGCACCTAGCAGAACTCTTTACGCGCCTACGAGAGTACGGTGTACTGGTGAATACCGCGAAATGCGTCCTGGGTCGCCCTACAGTGACATTTTTAGGCTTCGTGGTTTCCGGGGACGGTGTAGCGCCCCCTCAGGAGAAAGTGACCGCGTTGCGCGATTTTCCCAAGCCGTGTGACGTAAAAACCTTGCGGCGATTCCTTGGTATGTTAAATTTTTACAGGAGGTGCATCCCTCACGCGGCCGCGCTTCAGGCACCATTGCACGCTGTTTTACAGGGCCGACAAGTTAAAGGGAACACACCCATAGAGTGGACACCGGATTTAGATTTAGCGTTCGAAAATTGTAAACAGAGCCTCGCCGTTGCTACCCTCCTCAACCACCCGGACGTCACTCTTCCGTTGGCGTTGTTCGCAGACGCGTCGGATTTCACGTTGGGCGCCGCTCTTCAGCAGCATACCCCGCAAGGTTGGCAACCCCTAGCCTTTTTCTCCCGGAAGCTGAATTCCGCACAACGCCATTATAGCCCCTACGATCGCGAGCTGTTAGCCATTTACGAGGCCGTACGTCACTTTCGACACATGCTCGAAGGCCGTCATTTCATTGTCTATACAGACCACAAGCCGTTAGCTTTTGCCTTCCAGCAGAAACCGGAGAAGTGCTCTCCGAGGCAATTCCGTCACCTGAATTATTTAGCACAATTCACAACGGACATTCGCCATATCGCCGGGAGTGAAAACGTCGTCGCCGACGCCCTCTCCCGCGTCGACTCACTGACGCCCGCGATCGGTCACGAAGCACTAGCAAGGGCGCAGGCTGATGATGACGAACTAAAGGCATTGCTCCAATCGGATTCTTCCCTCGTCCTCCGGAAGGTTTCTCTTCCCGACTCGGAAGTAGAACTGTATTGCGATGTGTCCACCTCCACTGTTCGCCCGTTTGTGCCTGCCCCACTGCGACGGCAGGTTTTTAATTCTGTACATAACCTTTCCCATCCCGGCGTCAAGGCGTCCGCTAGGCTCGTCTCCACACGTTTTGTTTGGCCCGCAGTGCAGAAGGACTGCAGAGAGTGGGCGAGGGCGTGCATCCCCTGCCAGCGGTCCAAGGTGACGCGACATGTTTCCTCACCCGTAGGCACCTTCCCTACTCCCGTAGGCAGATTCGACCATGTGCACCTAGACTTGGTTGGCCCCTTGCCCGTTTCCAGAGGTTTCCAGTACTGTCTGACATGCGTCGATCGCTTCACCCGTTGGCCGGAGGCTATCCCCATCGCAGACATCACGGCAGAGACGGTGGCGAGAACCTTCTTCCGCGAATGGATGTCGCGGTTTGGCATGCCGCTCCGTGTAACTACCGACCAAGGACGTCAGTTTGAAAGTCAGCTGTTTCGGCAGTTGGCAGATCTCTCCGGCGCCACACATCTGCGTACAACAGCCTACCATCCAGCCGCCAACGGGCTCGTAGAACGCCTCCATCGGCAACTGAAAGCCGCCATCCGATGTCATGAAACGGCAGATTGGGTGGACGTCGTGCCGGCAATACTGCTTGGATTCCGAGCTGCGTGGAAGGAGGATCTTGGGTGCACGTCTGCCGAATTGGTGTATGGAGAGACACTCCGGCTCCCTGGTGATTTTTTTTCACCGCCAGCTGGCCCGGTCCTCGTGACGCAAACAAATTACGCCGTGCAGCTGAGACAGCGCATGGGGCATTTATGTGCCAAGCCTGCTTCTCGACATGGTGAGCGTCCAACATTTATCTTCAAGGCCTTGCCATCCTCATCGCATGTTTTTGTGCGAAATGATGCCACAAGGGCCGCATTGCAACCAGCCTATGAGGGTCCATGTGAAGTCCTGCAGAGAGGTGAGAAGAATTATGTGGTGCGACTCCGTGGCCGTGAGTTGCGAGTCTCGGTTGATCGGCTCAAGCCAGCATTTCTCGCAGCGGATGATGCCCCAGCTGCCACTACGATGTCACCAGCAGACACCGTGTTCAACCGCCCAGGAGATGCAATGGATTTTCCAGCCCTGCCTGGACAGCAGATGACGCGGGCAGGGAGAAGAGTTCACCTTCCTGCACATTTACTGAACTTTTCCACCTAATTCACCCTTACCTCACCTGCATTATTGTTTTGTTACCTTTATTTCTCCTTGTTTTGCCATCATTCCTTTCTATTACAGATAGCCTTAAGCACTGCCAGAGGGGTGATGTAGCGGTCATAGCCATTAACGCCTTCGCGGCGCATAGCGCTTAGGAATTGTCTCCGCAGTTCCCAGCGATGCCACCAGGGGCGTTAGAGAGAAGAGAAGGTACGCCGGCGAGGGACGACACTTCCACTTCCGCCTGAGTCTTCGCCGGACTAATATCAGCCAGCGTCCGGATGAGTCAACGTGACACGCCGGACGAGTATCAGCCAGCATCTGCCACTGCTATTGATTGTTATCGTTTCGTTGTTATTTATTGTAATGTTTGTTAATCATTAAACAGCACAAAATCCATTTCGTTCGCTTTCTGTATGGAAAAACCCCTTCACTAGCATGAATATTAATTTGTTGCTGGATAAGACCTCGAGCTAAATCTTTGAAAAATAGCTTTCTGGATTTATACTTTGTAGGTGGGTCTTCTGTTGAAAGCAAAATAAATACGTGCATTTATGCTTGTAACATTAAATGAATAAAAAACAATGAGAGACCATCATCTGCAATTTTTAGCCACTTTGTAATTAGAGCATAATTGCTTGGTTGTATCGACTGCTCCTTTAGTGTAATTATAAAATGAAATTATTTCTGGCAAATATATTATTATCATGATACAACATAGACAATAATAAAACATTCTCTTTTGGCACATATAGGGTGACCATATGTTCCGTTTTTAAAGGGATCGTCCCGTTTTTTTTAGTTCAACTGATGTATTGATTGAAATAAAGCTAACTTCCGTTTTAGAAAATCCTGCGAAAACTGCCCCGTATTTTTGTTGTCAATTTCGGGAAATGCCCCGTTTTCGACTTTTTGAAATATGGTCACCCTAGGCACATAGGAAATAAATGAAGTTTTTTTAAACCTAACGTGGATTTTATTTCTCGTCCTTTTGGATTTGTAAATGAAGTTCTTATTTTTTCTCATAGTGCCTGCTATATCTAATGTTTTTTCTGGCCAATAATTTTTGTACGAGCGGATAGCTCGTAAACCAGTTGTCCATCGAAATATTAGGACTGTAATCTTGCAAAGAATTTGTCGAACGTTTCACAACAGCAGATTGTTTGAAATAGTTTAGAAAGGCCCATTAGGCTGTTTACCACAGTCAAAGACGTACCAAGGGGGGAGATCCGGGAGGTAAGAACATGAACAAATGAAACTTTTCATTTCGAGGATTGACGACCTTTCATGACTTTCGACAAGGTCAATTAGTTAGTTTTACATTTTTAGATGACCGAGTAGCCTAGCAACTCAGCTATCAGTATATTATTATGGAGAGCAAAGATTTTGTTTTATTTCATTGATAAGAAATCAGCTTGGAATGTTGACGGATGCAGATAGTCTCATGCGGTGGCAACCTTTTAAACTAGCTCTTGACACAACGGCTGTGGGTTTGAATGGGATAAGTTAACCTCCCTGCATCCCTTGCTCAGAATACTTCGGGACTTCGGCGAATCTGGTAGCGATGGGGCCAAGTAAAGTGTTTGCTTGCATAATACCTGTCACTCTGTCGATTCTGGCCGTAAATGCATTGCCGACAAGACCTTACGATACCCCTGCAGTTTGCGGATATGAGGTAAGCCTGCTATTTATATTAATTTTCTGTTGTGAGGTTATGTAAGTAGCATCCGTTAGGTTTCATTTAAATTATCCGCTTTCCGTAAGGAATGCATTTCGCCGTATCGGTTAGTTATATTCTTTCCCATATATTCTTGGTCAAATTCTTGGTATCGACCAACTCAGGTGTCACCTGAAAGAAATTTCGTGAGAGAATGTTACATGTGTGTGGTGAATTATTCTTGCGAGCATAATAATGTTAATGCGATAATTTTGCTATAAAATGCGCGACCTTTGTTTCTGTGATTTTTTTGTTAGCTGGCAACGCTTATTTTCTTAAAATCGAAGCGGAATTATTTTGACTAATCAATCCTGCAACAGTACGACGGTACTGAATGATGTTTCATCCGTACGTTTACTTCTTATTTCATTACCGTAGCCTGTTGAATATTTTGTTTTAATATCTATCAGCAAAAATTATTTGCTTGTAAAAGTATAACGACTGCAGATATCATTCGCCCTCTTACCGATTTCCCTGCAAAGGACAGTCCTTTTGAAGAAGCTGCCATTTAACTTTTTGTACTTCTAACTCCTGTATTGAAATGCATTAATACACATGTTGCTTTTCAATAACTTAATGATAAAAATTCGGGGAGAAAATCATGAGGGTATGTAAATCCTGAGCATGAGAGAATGAATGAGTAATTGAAGATGAATAAAAGTCATCTTAATACAAAATGAAAATATATACCTATTTCTTGTAATTATTTTCAACAGTTGCATGTGATAAACCAATGTGAATTGAAACATGAAACGATAATGATTACACTCAAAGTGAATTTGAAAATTAATTTGAAGAATATTCCAAAAATTTGAGTGGAAAAGTAAATAAACTAGACCAAAAATTCATTTGACGATATATTTAAAAGCAATCTAGTAATGGATTATTAACATTCAAAATAATAAACGTTAATATTATAAATTATAACAGGTGGTAGATTACTTAAAAATTAAAATGTAAATCATAGTTTTCTGTATGTAACAAATGTGACATCTAGTAGTCATTACACTCTTTGTTTCCTAAGAGCTCAAATATTATTTTTCTAAAAAGATGAGCCGTTAAAAGTCTTTCATTGGGTACTTTCTTTTTTATAATTATTCATGGAGTGGTTCACAAGGAATTGAACTTAGAATTTGGTTGGATATAATGATGAAGGTAAGGGAACAGATGCAAATTCATACTCCCACCTCATGAATGCAGATTTATCTTTATTAATTTTTTAAAAAGTGTTGTTAACCATTTAGCTTTTGCTTTTTGACAAAAGTTGTATTAAAGTCTAAAACCATACCTAACCTAGCTACTGCCTCTAATACAACCTAGGAGGGGGGCATATAATTTCAATCGGAAATCCATTTTTGAGTCGGGAGATTCTTAGTATGTTGAGATTTTCCAGGAATATTATACTGCATCTAAAATGTCATTTCTACATATTAAATTCCAAAAGGAGGTTGTTTAGGTAGAAGTATCAGTGTCATCTGCTTGATGGATGTGGATAAAAATAATAATAACATTGCAGATATAGACGAGATAATTATGACATCTGGGTATGAAATGAAACAAAATAAAATAATTATAAAAATGGGAAGGGAAAAAGAAGTGAATACAGTGGAGGAGAAATTGATTTGCTTAGGAAGAGAAACCACGCAATTCCTGAATAAAGAGTTAATTAATAGCAAATGTATTGAATGCATTGGGCTCGGTGTGAAGCGAAACCTTATCCTGATTCCATTTTTTTGATGCTTTATCATGACATTTAATACCATAACTATTTCAGTTATACTTGTATTATAAACATTTTGCATTTAAAATCTTTTGATAAATGTTGGTGATGGATAAAATGGCTTTATTCTTTAGTTTGTGTGAACTTTGTTGCTAAAGAAGTGAGGTATTTATAGTATTTTAGGATTTATGTAAGAACCTTTTCAGTAAATTGTCCATAATTTAATTAATATAGTCATTCTTTCATATTTAGTCATGCCCGAAAGGAATTCCTGGAATGTTAAATGTTCATCTGATTCCCCATACTCATGATGATGTTGGATGGTTGAAGACTGTGGATCAGTATTACTTTGGATGTAAGTTGTCCAATGGATTGCAAAACCATCTCTTTTTAGTGTAATATTTTTCAGCTGATGTTTAATTATTGACTTATTGGCATGCCGTTAGTTTATTAAACTCCTTATCTCTATACTCAGTACTTGATTTGCTTGATGAAAATTAGAAATTAAAATTAGAAAATATTGAATTGAACTGTTTTTACAGTATTATGAAGCAGGTTCTTAACTATACCCTCAAAACTATTTGTAAAGTAAATGTATACCATATTAAGGAAGTTTAGCATCCAGGGTAAGATGCAAGAACACCATCCCAGATTTTGACAATTATGAAAATAATGATTTAATTGCAAATCCAATAGAAGAAATATCCCATTTATTATCCTATGTACAAAACTTGAAAATTGAAGAATAATATTTTTTGAAATATTTATAACATAATATCAACTCGCTACATGTGCTCGGCTTGGGCAGCTGGGGTCCCTCCATTGCTTTGGTACTAGTCATAACCCACAAAACATTTGTGGTACTTAATACAAATATAAAAAATAAAGTTTTCTAAATACCAATATATTAAATGTTAGTATTTAAAAAACTTTATTTTAGGTATCATGTGACAGTAATGCAGATGGACATGACCTAACTATAAGATGTTAATTTTTTATTTTTGTACAAAAGACCTGAAAAGGGCGATTGCAGTGAAAAATAACATTGTAATTGATGTAGATGTGAAAAAATGAAATAAATAATTTTGTAAAATAAAAAAAAACATTTCCTACATAAGTAACGAAATTCCTTGAAGACGAAAAATATGTCCCAAGTGAGGGATGAATTCTCGATTTAGTGAATGTTTAGACAGCGAAGTGGCCCTGTACTTGATATCGTTGCCGGTAGACGAAGAGCTATCTATTTAGGTTGTCAACCATAGTGCATCTAGAAACAGGCAGTCAGAATGCTCTGATCAGACATAGTGAGGATATAATTATACAGTGAACTCCCTATCAAGTAACCGTTATTTTGATTTACCGGAATTTTTAAGGCATAACTTGAAAGTTTTTTGTAAGTATTGCTCCTTACATGTGTAGGGTATTTACTTGTCCTTGTTTTAATATGCAACACAGTAAGTATATTGATCAACCAAAATATCCAATTAACCAGAATGGGTGCAGGCCTGAGGGATCTGGAGATAAATAATATGCTAGTAATTTTTGTCCGCTGAAGTTTTCAAGCTGTGAATAGTGGACATTAAATTCTGATTCCATTCCCCTTCTCTAATGGGTCCTAGTTTATAGTGATAAATTTTGGAAATGGGATTAAAGTAGCATGTTCTTCTTATGTGATTTATTATATACTAGAATCTTGGAAAATCTTTTTAAGGCTCTGGGTGTACTGTGGAAAGAAATGTAATTTTAGTTTTTCTTTTTTGAGGTGACAAATTTGTGGGGTTGTTGAACTCTGAATTTTTAATTTATGGCTGTGTTGCCTTACTAAATTTACAAGTTTACTGAGAAAACCCTTTATTATAGCTGTTTTCTAATGAATGACAATTCTTTATGGATATAAGAGTTGCTGAGTGGCACATGGAGCAGTCAGTAAACAAGGTTCATAATTGTATGTTGCTATTTTTAGGCATTAGGTAGTAGTGGGATGCATTATGGGCATGTCTCATCTATCTGTCATAACTTTCATCTCCTAAACCAGCGGTGCCCAAACTACGACCCGTTAAGGGTTTTTGTCCGGCCTGCGAAGCTAAGGCGAAAAATCAATTCGAAAAATTTAACACATAAATTCATACATTTTTTGAAAATTTTCATAATAAAACTTCAAATATTGAAATGTTAGCCATGAAAACCTTATTTAGACATGATTTTCACTTATTGGCATCTCAGAATGTATAGAAATTTTCCGATTTAAACTCTAATCTGGCCTGCCGAAGAATTGACAACTTCCAATGCGGCCCGCCAAGGGATTCGCAACCATTGATGTGGCCTGCCATTAGAAAAGTTTGGGCACTGTTGTCCTAAACCACTGAACAGGTTTTAATTAAGTATGAGTGATCCTTGTTAAAATTTATCCTCCAATTATGATTTTGAACTACATCCGTCAATCAGAACTTCCACTTTATATAAGAACTTATGTAAAATTATACTCATATCTTGTTAAATGTTATCCGTCAAGCAACAATTAAATACCATATTTTTCTCTCCCAAGCTCTTATATGATCTGCGAGGTATAGATTAAAAAATGTATTCAGCGAGAGGACAACATTTGTCATAAAAAAGTCTGCGAGACCACATAATTACGAGTTATTATTTTGGAGATAAAAATTCAAGAACCGTCCAATCTTTCAATACCGTTTTATACATATTTCCTAAAAAGAACGCCTTTTAAATCTCTTGTGTAGTCCATTTATGCAGTATACTTTTCCATCTTGTTTGGCTTTGGCAGTGTTGTGAGTCATTTGGAATGAATCTATTTGTGTGTTTTTCTGAATATATTGTATGTTAAGCAGTTATTTTTCTCTATTAGGGAAAGATCTAAAAATGGTAGGGAGATATTGTTTTCTATTTTAAAAGTGAATTTAATTGATGCTTATTGTGAATTGAGTTCTTTTAGGAAAGAGTCTATATTTTATTTATTTGTGTTGAAAATAGCAAAGATACCATCAATATACCTGAGCTAGGTGTCAGGTGCAGCGAACCATAATTTTCGATGCACGGACATCAACTGATATGCTATATGATAAATGGTCTCATTAAATTAGAACCATACACTATGTTGAATATAACCAAATTTTACATAATAAGCACACTAAAGAAATACAAATTTAACTGTGAAGAACAATTCGAGATGAAACTGTCTCTTGGTCAAAGTCAGTTATATTACACCAGAAGTTATGATAATCTCTTCAGGTGGCTGGAGTAATAATGTCCACTTGAACACCGAATAGTAAGCGGCGATCTCTCCGTAGGCTCGTACTTGAGGTGAAAAATCAGCCGCCACTCGTGAGCGTGCATGAAGGTCTTTATGCTCGGCATGCACTCCACCCAATGGAAGATCATGTGATGCCGGAGGTGGAGAGGGGAGGGAATGACATCAGGCGGGCCTTTTGAAATGGTGGTATTATAACAGTCTATTGGCTACTTCTTTGTTGTCCTTGTATAACCGATGGAAAGAGGAGATGTTATTAAGGTGAGGGGTACTTAGGGTATATAAAGCAGGCAGGTACTCGCAGGGCGTGTTGTCCTGGGGCTGTACTGAGGGTGAGGACACTATATCTGGCGATGCACGAATATCGGCGATATACAGCAGCAGTGTTATTCGAGCGTGTATGTTCGTACATGCCATTCGTTAAGTGCCTTCGTATAAGTGCGATAGTAAAAGGAGGGGGGGGGGGAAATCACCTCATCCTCCCTGGGAAAATGATGAAAAAATGAACCAATAAAAGTTTTGATTGGTTGAGGGGAAGTTTCTAAGTCACTTTATTCCCTCCATTGTCCCCAGACCATGAATGAAGCACACATTTCACTTAGTAGTTTTCTCTGTCAAACATATTGTAGTTTATTAGGCAATGTTAATTTGGCAGGACACTTTAAATTGAAATATTGCATGGAAGTCGCATGCTCTGAGGATTGTAGTCCACATTATTGTCACAGCTGAAGTTCTCAGAAGAAGTCCACCAGTTATTTTCACTGTTCACCTTAATGACACTAGTCTGGTAGTCTGGGGATGCGCACACTTTTTTGAAGGCAGTTTTTAGAATAGTCACCTGGTGATAGATTGGACATGAGACACTTCACACTTGTGTCAGCTTCTTGCTCAGCTTTAAATTTAATAACATTGAAATATCTCCCATCTACCCCAAAATAACATAATTATAATTACAATATGCTAAAATTTTATGGCTTAAGGGAACACAAAAGTCATCCTTGCCTTAGATTTAAAGTGAGAGCAGATTACGTGTCACTGTTAATATAACAAAGAAAAATTCATGACATGTAATATTAACACAAAGTTTTCCTGACATTTTCTTCTTGGAAATATTGTACTTCATAACATAAATATTAATTCAATTTAACATGATATTCTATTAAGCAAGATTCTTTGCTGGACATAGTGAACAAATCATTAGTTCTTAGGCAAGGGTAATTAATCATTATAATATAATTGAGTATTTCAAAATAATAATTATTTGAAAAGGCTTAAATTATCAGGAAGTACAAGTATTTGTATTTGTATTAAGTCATTGTATAATATTTCAATTGGTTCACAGTATAGTATTCAAATTAATAGGCAACATAGCATTTAAATTAATTCAAAATAGAATAGTTCAGTTAATTGACAATATAGCATTTAAATTAATTGACAATATAGTGTTCAATTTCATTCACAGTATAATATTTAAATTAATTGACAATATAGTATTCAAATTAATTGGTGGTATATTTCCTAGTTAATTCACAATGTTGTATTTAAATAAATTTACAGTATAATATTTAAATTGATTGACAATATAATATTTCAGTTAATTCACTATATGGTATTTAAATAAATTGGCGGTATAGTTCCTTATCCTTAGCCCAATTGGAGCTAGTTTACAAGAATCCTGGTAATTATTACCAGCGAATATAAGAGAAAAAAACATGGCTAGGTTAGATTAAACAATACAGATTTAGTGCCATGTTGGCATGCATAGATGTCCGGATACCATCTATGATGCCTGATAATTCATATGCTTTTAGAAATTTCTTGGCAATTGGCCGTATTTTAATGTTTTACCAGATTTGCATCTGGGGGCTGGTTATAATGAAAACATTCATTGGACGATGGGGTTGCCAATTCCCGACGCCAAGTATATACATATACCAAAAAAATTAAGTACAATAGAGTTTAAGATGAGAGATATTAGCAATTCTCTCTTTTTTGGGGAGAGCTGAAGAACAGCTATTACAGGAGATATGAACCTTTTTATAGGAGAGGGGCCAGCCCACTGGGATGTTAGCTTAGCAGTTCTATGCAATGCCTTAGAACTGGTAGGGAACCTTCTACATAAGAATAAATCAACTATTTTAAATGGGTTACCAGTATGGCTTCTATTAAAAGCAAGAGCCTGCCTATGCCTGGTTCTTTTGAGGTTATTAAGTACATCTTGCCATAAGGAATGCCTTTCTGAGTGGGTTAAGTCCTCAGCGAGGGCCTGAGGAGGAATTCTCCAGAAATTAGTTAAGGGATGGGGGAGTTCTCTGCCCATGAATACCTTTGCTGGAGTATAGCCAGTACTACTATATTTAGCCGAATTAAAGGCAAATATTAGACTGGGTAATAGTTCATCCCATTTTCTGTTGTCATTCTGTGACAAGATGGTTAGGGCATATTTCAAATTACGGTGGACATGTTCAGCTTGGTTAGGCTGGGGGTAATAAGGGGCAGTGAACACTTGTTTGATACCATATTTAAAGCACATCAGACACTGTGGCAGAGCGAAATTGGGAACCATTATCAGAAACAATAAATTTAGGATATCCAAATTTAGGAAATATTTTGCTAAACAAGACAGAAACGACTTGAGAGACCAACGGGGAACGCAGGGGTTCGATGAAGGTAAATTTAGCAAATTCATCTATTATGGTGTGGGCACAGGTGTTGCCACTCCGACTTCTAGGCAAGGGACCAGGGCCTATTTTAAGGGAAATTTAGAGCTGCACAAATCAATTTTTTGGCTCATTGGATAATTGGAGAGGCCCATTTTTTTATTAAAGTTCGAAAAAACTGGAATATTAAAAACAATGCCGTCATGGGGAAACATCATTTAAAAAAGGGCCTTGTATGTGTGAGGCCCTTGTTTATGTGGGGCCTGCGACACATTCCCCATTAAGATGGCCCATATAAGAAAAACCACATTTTAAATCTCAGTAATTTTATTCAGAACTCAAAGAAAATAATATAAAAAATTACACTTCACTTCACTGTCTAACAAAAAACTTAAAATTACTGTTAACTTTAAAAAAGTTATTAAACAAATATTCTTACAAAATTAACAATCTTAAATGTAAATCATCGCATAATAAACCACACTAAAGGACAAGTTAGTTGTAATAAAAACAAGGTAAATATTATATTATATTAATAATATTTGTGAAAGAGTCAATCAAAACTTTTATTTTTTTTCTAGGCTCTTTATCTTCATTTTCTGGTGCCCCTAACTCAGTAAATATCATTTTGAAATACTCTCGGCACTAACTCTTTCTGTTTGAAACATTCTCATGATGCCTTCGTTGTTGCTTATTGAGCCACAATAAAACTGTATTCTTTGGATCCCATGCCATGACATTTGGCATATTAAAATGCACATATAATTATTTAGTTTCAGTGCTTAAATTCATAGAGGACCTTAATGATGTTTTCAGCTGAGAAACGATGTAATTAAATAGGCCATTAAATGTTCAGGTTCAGATACTGAGATACCTAACCCACAACAAAGAGAATAACTTATTCATGGCATTCATGATTCATGTATTACTTGAAAAAAAGAACTATCAACTGCACAAAATTGATTATAGAGCTGCACATTTGACTTTTAGAATGGCACAAAATTGTTAGAGCTGCACGTTAAAATAGGCCGTGCAAGAGACTAATGAAATCTATATACACCCTTTCCCAGAAGTAATTGGACAGTGAGGAAGACATCTAACCAGGGGGAAGTGTGTTCCTAGGTTTGCTGGTTTGGCAATCATGACAACGTTTAACCATCTGCACTATTTCTTCCTTCATATCTCTCCACCAAAATTCCTTACATATTCTTTCGCAAGTTTTACTCACACCCATGTGTCCAGCGGATGGCAAACAATGGAAATATTCAAATAACATAGCTCTGAGGGCCTGCGGAGCCACTATGCATCCCTTTTTTAATCTAGTGGTGCCATGATACAACAAATTATCTTTAAGGAAATAGTTCGAATGTGGACATCCCTCTCTAATCAAGTCGATCAGCTGTTTCAATTGTGGATCGGAATTGTGATGCTCGCGGATATTGATAAATGATATTGGGATCTTGTGGAGGAGCAAGGAGTGGGCTTTTCCTTCGATTGATGGTTCACCCTGGACAAGCATTTGGCCACCCTATTCTTGGAACTAGTGACATGGTGAATTACAAAGCAGACGGAAGACAATTTTAAAACCATTTTACCAATTTTCTCTAGCTGCTTAGAATGTTTGAAAAGCCACGTAATTGCCCCGTTGTCGGTATATAGATGGAAGATTTTCATTTGGAGGTAGGACCGAAACTTATCCATGGCCCAACAGCAGGCAAGACATTCCAACTCATAGGAGGAGAACTTCTGCTCATAATTGGTTAAGGTCCTACTAGCATAGGCAACAGGCTTAAGCTTCCCATTAACCTGTTGAATAAGGACTGCACCAAGTGCAACTTGGTTGGCATCGACAAATAAATGAAATTCTTCCTCGAAATTAGGAAGATGAAATATGGGGGGAGAAGAGAGACATTTTTTCAGTTTGAGAAAGGAGTTTTGATCGGAGCTGGTCCATTGGAAGATGGCATTTTTCTTTCGGAGGGCATTGAGGGGTGCAGCAATCTCTGCATAACTTGGAATAAATTTGGAATAAAAATTGCACATACCGAAGAAACTTGAAACCTCCTTTATTGACTTGGGAGCAGGGAAGCTGGATAGCGCACGAGTTCTCTCCAGGTCATTTTTAAGTTCACCATTTGAGATCCAATGTCTGAGGAAGGTAATAGTTTTCTGAGCCAGTTTCATCTTCTCCGGATGGACAGTAAGACCAGCTGCTCTTAATTTCTCCAGCACCAACTTGACGTGATGGACGTGCTCTGGAAGGGATATGCACAGCAATATTTTAAATCACCTATCACTTTGTCAATCAGCCATGAAAATACTTGAGGAGACATTGTTAAATCGAAGGGAAGGCAATTATACTGATATAGGCCGAACGACGTCACGAAGACAATATATTGCTTGGAGATTGGAGTTTAGGGAATCTGGTGGAAAGCAGAATTCTAATGGAGGCTTGTGAAGTATTTAGAAGATCCTAAATATTGTAGGGCATGTTCTATGGAGGGAGTGAGGAAGTTGTCCACCTTCACTTGTTTATTTAATTTGCGGTAATCGACCACAAGTCGCTCTGATCCATTCTTCTTGGGAATGAGGAAAGCCGGTGAACTCCAACTAGAGGAAGATGGCTGGATAATTCCCTCATTCAGCAGTTTATTGACGTGTTTCTTGATCAGAGCTATCTTCGGTGCAGAGTACTGGTAGGGATGTGATATGACTGGGGTTGAATTGAGCAATTCTATTTCATATGCCATTAACTTCGTTTGGCCGAGATGGGGGAGATGACATCAGAATAAGCATCCTCAAGGCCTTTTATTTCACGGGATGGAATGGTGGAATCGTTTTCACCTGCAGAAGGGGCATATACCGGGGCGAAATAGGCTCTGTTTCTAACGGGTGCCCTATTCTGGCATTGATTATTAACAGCTGATCGGGAGGGGATGATGGATGAAGCCAATGGAGTATCAGAATTGCCGTGAAAAAAGTATTTGTTATTCGGGTGGCATTCAAAGGAGAACACATTGTGAAATCTTGGCCTAATATTATTTGTATGGGTAAGTCGCACAAGTAAAACGTATGCCTCCATGAGAGATTTTGAAGACAAACTCTCAATTTAATGGATCTTGTCAAAACAAGGGGAAGGGTGTTGACGTTCTGACATTTGATCAGGCATCGCTGAAAGTGTCCACAGTAAGGAATTTTCTGCCAAATCTTAAGTTAAGCAGCAACAGGGAAGAGCCGGTATGTAGCAATGCTTTAATTTTTGCAGAATGAACGTCACAATTAACAAGTGGCAATTGAAGATTTTTGGTGATGTTGGTGTTTGAAATAGCCGGATAATTGTTTCGTGGTCTCGTGGACCGATCTTCTCTCTCCCTTGATCTTCAGCAGTTGCGGGAGGAATGTCCACGCTTATTACAAAAGGAACAAGTTACTTGAGGCAGGGATACATAATGGGAGAAGGGAGAGAATTCTGCGAGGTTGACGGCGCATGGACTGCGGCATACTTGAGGCGGTTCATCTAAAGCTCTCTATAACCATATGGTGATAGAGAGCTTTACGTTCATCATGCCCTTGGCCGCATGAGTCATCAGGGATTCCAGCTCCGGTAGGGTTTGGGGACGTTTAGCAAAGTTTAAGGTGAACTGGGCAATGGGACTTAAACCTTCCAACATCAATTCGATAAACTTGTTATCTGAGTACAATTTTCCCAGCGCTTTAGTGGCACCTTGCACGGAATAAAGAAAGTCGCAAGGGGACTGGTGCGGGAATTGGAATTGTGGTTAGTTAATACATAAAGTTTTATCACAATGGATGAAGCAATAATTCTCACACATTACACATAGCACTCCAATCAGCTACAACAATATACTTTTTGATTGTAGTGATATCAGTCAATATTATTGTTATTATTAATAACAACAAATACTGTTGTTTTTATCATCATTATCAATATTTTTATTGTTACTGTTGTAAACCAAAAGTTAATTCAAAAATGGTAAATATTAAAAATAGTCTACTTTTAATGAAGAGCACCAAGGGGGCCAATGGCTTAATGTCCCTTCCAAAGGATGGAATGCTGACTTTCCACCCGGGTTGGGTTAGTTAGTTTTGGGGTGGTTTCCTGTACACATTGTTTTTCCCCCCCTATGGATTGGGGTTACATGTTGACTTTGTTCCCACCTACTGCTTGGGTTAGATATGAGTTCATCCTTTCATTTCTTCAGAATTTTTATTATTTCTGCTTAAAATGCCTCTAAAGTATCAAGAAAGCTGCAGGTGGGAACAAAGCCAAAACTAACCCAACCTGGGTGGCCGAGGAGAACAGAAAAGTAAGCATTTGATTACTGAAAGCCTAGGTGTACTAAGATTAACGAGGCAGGAAAGATGAGTAGATGTTTGGGATGCATAAGTTAAACAGAGAGAGAAGTATGGAACGGTAAATTGTAGAGTTCAGTACATTTTAAAGTAATGGAAGATCACTTTTTGTTCTAAGAACAGTAAGATACTCAGAGGAAAAGTAAAGACAACATCGTTATTGGAGGTGTTACAGAGAGATGGAATTCGGACTCAGACAATTTGAACAAAAAAATGAACTACCTTATCAAGAGAGGAAAGATTAGATGTGGTTGATATTGCTCATATGGGAGAACAGTAAGAAATAGTTGGTAGGATGATACTGCAGAAATTGGTGTACAGGGTCTTTTATATAAATGAATCTAAAAAGAAGTCCTAGAAGGGACATAGCCTTATTTTTTATTTTGCTATTATGAGGAGAAAAATTGAGCTTTGTGTCAACAATAATACCAAGATCTTTGTGACAGTCAATCCTTGATAAATTTAACTCATAATTGAATATCAAGGGGTTTTTACAGAGAGAGAAAGTTAGGCTGTTACACTTGGAAGAATTTAATTTAAGATCCCATGTATTGCATCAACTGGATATTATATCCAGAGGCATCTGAAATTTTTGAGAATCAGATTTCGAGTCTATTTGTTTGAAAATTTGGCAGTCATCAGCATTTAGAAGAACATGGGACCATTTAGGAGGTATTGGCCGAGGTAAATCGTCAATAAAAAGGTTGAATAGGTATGGTCCAAGGACGCTACCCTGAGGTACACCCAAAGTAACAGACTCCCGATGAGAAGCATGTCTGGCAAGTACTATCTGTTGAGTTCTTTCAGACAGTAAACTGTAAATTAGGGCTAGAAAGTTACATTGTATACCAAATTGATGACTTAAGTTTTAAAAGTAAAAGGTCATGGTTTAGGGCAGATGTCACCAAATCTTTTACTGAAAAGGCCGCATGAAGTTTCATGAACCACTGCACAGGTCACATATGACCTTTCAAATGACTGATCAGGCCGCATGAAAATTTCATAGTAAGTTTTTTTCAAATAAGTGATATCTAATGAAAACTCCTGCTGGTAAATATACAAAACTTAAAGAAATATATGAAGTAAGATGGGTCAAATGAAATCACTGCACAGGCTGATGTGGCCCACAGGCCATAGTTTGGGGACTCCTGGTTTAGGGAGTTGAGAGCTTTTGGGAAGTCAAGAAAAACAGTATCTAGCTATATTTATGTTGAATGATTGGTTGAGGGGAAGATTGGCCTGGAAATTTCTGCATCCTGCCTTCCCACCCGCAGTTAACTGCCTGGAGTTGAACCCGGGTTGTTTTTCCAAATATTTTTTCATCAGTCGTTTTTAATATGTGAATCAAGCAATCCTGGAAAATTTCAAACCATTATATCTTAACTTGGTTTCCACTCATACAAAGTCAGTCCCCAACACCTTTGGAAACATGTGTCCAACAAATTTTGTTGCAATGGAGACAGTTACCATTTGTTGGGCACAATGTTTGGAACACGAAAATGTTGGGAACAAAATTACATCAAACTTGTTGCCAACTCCATTAACTGTAGGTAACTTCCCTCTAAAACTATAAATGCTGAAGCAAGTGCTTCTTCCCCCATGGTAAAATCCAGACTGAACAGTTGCAGTGGAAATGATAAGCATACATCTACATCTACAGTTTACCCTGCAAGCCACTGCAAGGGTGTGTGGCAGGGGGTGTATTAAACACCAAGGGGAAAACTCCAAAATTAGGCCTTGGTTTACGCCCCTACGCGAGGTTACTTTTGATCGCAAGTTTTATTCTGCTCAGCTATCGTTCTAGGGAAAAATGAGCCTTTGTATCTCTCTGTCCTACAGGCTATCTCTCTTATTTTACGAGGATGGTCCATTCTACCGATATAGGTGGGAGTTCTTATTATTTCTTTGACGTCGCTGGAGAAAGTACTCGTTCTAAATCTTTCAAGAAGTTTTAACCTAGCACGTGATCGACGCTCAGCTAGTGATTCCCATCCTAATTCCTGTATCAAGCCTGTAACGCTTATATTTCTATCATAACAATTTTTGACGAATCTAGCAGCTTTTCGCTGCACTTTCTCTAACTCGGCGATTAAACCTTTCTCGTACGGATCCCATATGCTCGACGCATACTCTAGCAGCGGTCTAACTAAAGAAAAGTAACATGTCTCTTTGACTTTTTCTTCGCTTTTACCTACTATCCGTTTGATGAATCCTAGTTTTTGCTTAGCTTTCCCGGATATATTTCGTATGTGTGTGTCCCACGAGAGGTTACTTGTTAAAATGACACCTAAGTATTTGACGGATTCGGATAATTTTAGATGTACGCCTTCTATACTGTAATTCATCGCCTCAATTTCTTTGTTTCTCCAGAATCTCATGACGGAACACTTACCTAAGTTCAGCTCTAATTGCCACTCTTTACACCACTCGAGAATTGCGTGTAGGTCGTTAGAAAGTAATGCTTGATCAGCAGGACTGTTAATCTCTCTGTAAACTACCGTATCATCCGCGAATAACTTGATTTTACTTGTAATAACATTATCTAAGTCATTTATGTATATAAGGAATAATAGGGGACCGATGACACTTCCCTGTGGAACTCCGGAGGACACGCTGACCGAATCTGATTTAAATCCATTTATGACTACCATTTGTTCCCGATCATTGAGAAAGTCCCTGATCCACTCGATTCTCTTTCGATTTATTCAACAGGCTTGTAATTTTTTCAATAACTTAATATGAGGGACTTTATCGAATGCCTTCCTGAAGTCAAGAAAAACCGCGTCTAGCTGGGTCTTTCGATCACCGGATCGTAGTATATCATGTGCAAACAGAGCGAGCTGTGTTTCACAAGATCTTGCCTTCCTAAAACCGTGCTGATATTTACTGAGCAAGTCCTGGCTATCTAAGAAGTCCATCACAGAACTAACGATGATGTGCTCTAGAATCTTGCAAGATATTGAGGTTAGCGAAATCGGCCTGTAGTTTTCTCGGTCGTCTTTTTTCCCGCCTTTATGTAGCGGAGTTATAAACGCTAATTTCCATTCCTTAGGTATAACGCCATGACTAAGTGACTTACTGAAAACTGTTTCGAGATAAGGTGCTATTTCTAACGCTAATTCCTTTAATACTCTAGCTGGTATCTCTTCCGGTCCCGGGGATTTATTTGCATTTATGATTTTGAGCTGTTCTGCTATACCTTTCGCTGATATAAGTATATCGTTCATCTTCTCTTCGCTTGGTTCGGGTGGATCGACCTTCCTTTTCTCCACTTCGGTCGTAAATACGCTTTGAAAAAATGAGTTTAACAAGTTTCCTTTATCAATGCTATCGTAAACTACCTCTCCTTTGTCGTTTCTTAATGGTGCTACGGTTGGGCGTCGATCTTGAACTTCTCTAGCATAAGACCAAAAGATTTTGGGATTTTCGTTTAGATGTTCACAGAGAATCTTTTTCTTAAAGTTCATTAATGCCTTGCGCATAATCTTTTTAGTCCAAGTCCGACAATTTCTGTACTTGTTTGAAATTGTATTTATTACCTCCTGTGACATATTATTTTTGGCGCATTTAAGTTTTGAGTGAAGCTTTCTTTGTCTCCTGAGAGCACATCTAACCTGCCGATTATACCACCTAGGTTCTCCATTATCGGTAATATATTTACTTGGTATGTACGTATTTATACCTGTTCTAATTACTGATAAGAAAGCTTTCCAAGTTTCCTCAACGTTCTTCGAGCTTGCTAATTTTCTGAAAGTTGCAAAGTCCGCAAAGTTAGCATTTTTAAATATGTACACTTTTCGCTTAGGCTTGCGATACTTTACGAATGCTATGTTCAAGATAACTCGGACTACTTGGTGATCGCTGATTCCTTCTTCAATAACTACTTCAGAAACACGTTCAGGGATATTAAGTGCTATTATGTCTAATATATTGTCCTCTCTCGTGGGTTCTCTGACTACCTGAATAAGGGAATGTTTATTGAAGATGTCTATTAGTGCTTCGCATGACTCACGATTTCTACCTGGTGGTGTGAAGCTGCAACTGCGCCAATTTATCGAGGGTAGATTAAAGTCTCCCCCTACTATAGTAAGACTTTTGCTATTTTTCATCTGTATTGAGTTGATTTGGGCCTCTAGCTCATAAATTTCTTCTGCGTCTGCACCTGGCGGCCTATAGCATGCACATACATGGATGTTTCCTAAACCTCCCCTGCTGATTGTACACCAAATGCTTTCTATTCTGTTTTCCGTAAACTCAATTGGCGAACTGATAAGCGTGTCCTTCACCGCTATAAAAACTCCACCTCCGTTCCTATTTACCCTATCTCGTCTGTGAATATTATATCTTAAGGGGAAAATTTCTCGGTCGTGTATATCCGAAGTTAGCCAGCTCTCTGTGCCTATCACTATATCTGCCTCAGTTTCCTCTAATAAATTCTGAAATTCTGCTGTCTTATTCCTGATACTACGGCAGTTTATATTTAAAATTGTTAATGAGTCGCTTTCGGGCCGCTTCTGAATTTTTTCTGTGTTATGGATGGTGCGACTTCTAAGAGAGGCGTTATCATTGCTATTGTTAGCGCAGAGTTTATTGAGTCCCAACGTCGACCTAGGTATTGACCTACTATCGCAGTTATTTGATGACCCCGAGATTGACCTACGCACTGGCCTACTCCCTAATCTAAAAAAGCTCTACAATGCTCGTAGATTCTACCACCTACCTTCTGGGCTGCCACGACAGTATAGTGAACTTCCGATCGGTTCAGGGGCACCCTACACGATTCGAGAACCGGCCCGAGTTCCACGAAATCTACTCCCATGTTCTCGCAAAACTTCCCGAGTCTCCGATTCAAGCCGATCACTCGGCTCCAAACCGTCGAACCCCGGTCGGTCCGCGGGACCATGCTGCATACGGTCAAGCGCATGTCGATACCCATGACCCGTCGGAGTCGGTGAACCTCAGAGCACAGATCCCCGAAGGAATCCAATATCTCCTCAGAACCCCGATCCTCAGCGTCATTGGTGCCTACATGCGCCACTATCCGCAGCTTGGAGCATCCCGTGCCACTTACCGCCGCCCGAACCGCCTTCGTCACCTGTGGCACTGTTCCGCCTGGAATACACCAGGAGAACACCCGCTCATCTCCCTCCCGGCGGGCCCTTTCCCTCAACGGTGCCACTAAACGCCGGACGTTCGAGCTACCTATCACTAATATTCCCCCCCTCCCAACCCGACCTCCCCTAGGTGCGGCATCCCTCGAATCGGGGGGAGCGGATGCGGCCACAGAATTCGTCGTACCATCCTCCGATAGCGCTTCGAATCTGTTTTTGACGGGGATAGAGTCAGCTTCCGCCTTCCCGTCTCCCCGCCATGGCCGCCCTACTCTCCCGCGACCTTTGGTAGCCACCTTCCACTCGTCGGGCTCGGAAGATGAAGCCACCCTTTCCGGGTTAGTGTCGGCTACGGCTCTCTCTTCGACGACCCAGCCAGCCTTCGCTCTCGAGCTAGCTCGAGGTACCACCTTGGTACGGCAAGGCGACTCGGAGGTCCCCGCATCTTCACCCCCCTTCGGAGCAGCATCCAACTCCCTAACCTTAGAGAGGAGCTCCGCCACAATCCTCTCGAGTTCTGTGATGCGTGCTTGGAGCAGCTCACATTCAACAGAGCTTTTGAAAAGAGCAACAGAAGACCTATGGGAAGCCATACCTAACTAAGTTAATTGAATTTACCTAATGTGCGTACTTGAGGACTAAAAAGGAAATAGAAGCGCTATGACTGGAAGTTACTCTTTATATATTAAAAAAGTTACTCTTTATATATATGAAAAAAAGTTACTCTTTATATAAAAAAAAGCAAATCGGGTCGTTCTATGGTGCGAAAGTGGAATAGGTTACTTGGTCTGAGGCTAGATAAACGTTGACTTTTAGTAAACAAAGAAGGGAAAGAATTCGGCGATAAGAGTCCTAAGCTCGGCTAGCCACGCAGTAGGGGTCTTACTTGACGGGAGACAAACAACTTATGGTTTTTCAACGTGCACGCTATGAGTCAAGGTCAACTAGGCTAAAAGGAAGTGAAAGGAGAGTGCTGAAACTACACAAATAGTAGACCTTTGCTTTGAATTAACACTAAAATTTACATCTACGAGAAGAAGATGATATTATATACTAAGATTAATCACAATAACTTTTTCTAAAAGTAGGCGTTAGTAATGGTTAAGCACATATACACTAACAAACGTGGTATTACACAGTATATAGTAAAGACGGTTTATAAAATTAAGAAGGAAATGAAACAAGTAAAAAAAAATATTTTTATATCAGCATAGCTGCAACCTGTGTCCCACAGTGTGCCCTGCAACATGTGCCCAACACTGTTCTGAACACTTCTGTGTGAATGAAAACCTACATTATTGTTTTCGAGATATAAACCATTTAAAATGATCACCAACCAACCAACCAACACTTGTCTATTATTATAGAAATGCACTAGCAGGAGTACCAGGTGTTGCTCGTGTTTAAAATTGAGTATAAATAATCAATATTTAATTTTTATTGTTCAATTTTTTTTGTAAAATTCTTAAATTACAACCGAACAAAATATAAGAGATATCCATTCTTTCACCTGGCTGAAAAATATTTATATCTCGTGGTTAGAGCACAAACAATCCATTGTCTAGCAACACGATAGTAAAGTTTTAACAATATGTCGTTGCTAATGCCCTTTTATACGTATTTAATAAGGGTCATGCAAATCAGTTTGAAAACCCTATTACCACAAGGTATTGTTGTTAAAATGAGACTGTCCCTTGTTTCTGCGTTTGGTAGCTGTTTAGTTGTAAAATCACATACACGAAAGTGTAGAAACAGCCATTTTTAGTGCTTTTCATTTAATGAGGTCAACAACTGCGCTATCTACAATTTGTCAGTGACTGCGTGAAGAATTAGCAAAAATGTCAGTGGGCAGCACGGTCTACCTTTTTATGTAATAGAGAGATACATTAAACCATTTTCCTCTATACACAAAATGATTATTCATACAATAATAGAATAAACAACGATACACTTCATCTTTCGAAATTTCTACATATACTTGCATCATCGCTGTCAAGCATTGAAAAAGAGAACTAAAGCCATTTTTAGAAAATTGAAAATTGGCAGAAATGATCTATTCAAATATATAAATGCTTTGCCGAAAGAAAATTCACGAAAAAATCCCGAGTTAGACTCTAGAGTAATATTTCCAATCTTTGAAAGAATGCACTCAAAAATCGACTTTGTCGTGCAGGCTCTTCTTCTTTTGGAAATTGAAATTGCAAAAACCTGACCTATGATCATCTGATTTGAACTATTTTTAAGAAAAAATAATAAAGTCACTTACTCTGTTCTTCTTTTTCCGAAATCGCACATTTGTATATCTTGGCAACCGATTGCTGTGAGAAACAATCAATATAAATAATGATTGTTAAAATAATTTATTTAAAGTTAAAAATTTTAATTCCGTTTTTTATTAATTTGAACCCGTCATTTTTGGCGGGCAATTGCGCTAGTACCATATATTTCTCTCCCTAGCTCTTATATGATCTTTAAGGGATAGATTAAAAAAAATATTTGGGTAGAGAACTTCATCAACCACAGAGACCGCGAGACCGTATTGTTACGAGTTACAGTTTCAAAGATAAAAATTCGAGAAAATCCCGAGAAAAACATCGCATATTTTGTTTACATCGGTCGCTAAGACGGTTCTCTCGGTAAACAACAATTTAAAATCCACATTTTCTCTACCATGATTAGGGTTGCCAACACTGTCATTTTGACCGGAAGACTTCGGGTTTAGCGACATTTCTTCGGGCTTCGGGTTTGTAATAAATTTCTTCGGGTCTTCAATTTTTTTTTAAATTCGAATATTATGACTTTAAAAATAGTTGTTTTAAGTATTTGGCTTCGTTAAATATTAGGAAACATGATCTCAAATATGACGATGTACTGAAAGTTGCAAAAATGTTCAATATAAACATCATTGAAGATCGGTTATATTACGAAATAAACATAGTTACAAAATATTTACCAGAATTCAGAAAAGTTGGAAATGGGAAAATTTGGGTGGAAATTTTT
The DNA here is from genome assembly GCA_028673005.1 of Tanypteryx hageni. Taxonomy (NCBI): domain Eukaryota; kingdom Metazoa; phylum Arthropoda; class Insecta; order Odonata; family Petaluridae; genus Tanypteryx; species Tanypteryx hageni. The sequence goes on along the minus strand of CM054118.1, from coordinate 76,403,812 downwards.
AAAAATGAGAAAAATGTCTCGGAATTAAAGAAATGATCTCGAAAGTAATGAGTGTTCCTGTCAGTAATGCGTTTATAGAACGTGTTTTTTCTATTATGGAGTCAGTATGGAGGAGTGATCGTAATAAAATGCGTGTTCCTCTGGTTAAAGCTGAGCTGGCGATTAGATTTAATTTTGACGAGCTGTGAACAATTGTATTCATATTTAAAAGCGCCAGCACAAAAGGGTTTAGTGGAAAAAGCCCAGAGCCAAAATAAGTATCATTTTAAGAAATAAGTGTTTCTTAATTTTATTTTACTTGCAGAAATTTAAAAAGTTCGTTTATTGTGATCAATAAGAATATTATAAAATGTGTGTATTGTATTGTGTAAAAAATTTAAAATTGAAGTTATTTTAGTTTATAATTTTTATAACGAACCCACCTCCCTACCCCTTTAAAAATATTATTTAGGGCTTAAACATATTTCTTCCTGACCAGAAAGGACTGAAGTTTGTAAGTACATATTGTAATACACATACTCGCATCCTTTGGTCTCAAAAATATGCCAAATTAATTAATAAATCATTTATTATATTTATGCATAACTAAATAAATAATATTTCTTTGATATTTGAAAATGTATTGATGCAATTTATCTTACTAATTAATTAACAACTAGTGAACAACTGAAAACTCGTAAAAACGAAAAAAAGCGTATTCCTTCAAATTCTCCGGGTTGCAGACTAAAATCTTCGGGTCAAGAAGGTCTTACAGTTGGTAACCCTAACCATGATCCCATATGATCTGTGAGGTATAGATTAAAAAATTTAAAATTCGAGTATCGCCCAATCTTTCGATATTGTTCCATACGTATTTCCCTTAAAGAACGCCTTTGAAATCTCTGTGTATTCCATTTATGGAGCATACTTTTTAGACTGGTTTCCAAAGGAAACATAGCCTTATGAAATGGTCCTGTCTGTGTGTGTGTCCCACAAACATCTTTTGCATCAATTTTCATGAAACTTGGTATCAGGCTCGTGCTGTTAGGGCCCACCATCGGACTAGATTTTATTTGGAGAAGATTGAAGTCCCGGGTTCGATTCCAGGAACGGTTTTTCCCTATTTGTTTTACATAAGAAGTCACAAATCCATCGTGCAGAGATGTCCTCTTTAATACATTGAAATATCTTAAAATTGTGATATCGGAGCGAGGTTTGTACTGTTCTAGGGGAAAAGAATATAGATTCTAATTGTTATCGCAGAATTTTTATAATTGATCGTATTTTCTTGAATTTCCACTGAAACGTAGCGTTTTGCGTTTTAATTCTCATTTTTTTTTTGGATTGTTGCCATGGAGACGATTATTACCGAACTCGGCTTGAGCATAGGCGAGTGAACAAATGAGTTATTTTCTTTTCCACTCGACTACCCTTCAGCAATGGACAATTGATCCATACATATTACCGTATAAACAGTAACATTTATTAAATTCATTTATTAAAACAAAATCCATGCAAAATATGCCAGAAAGAGATTTTGACATTGCTTTTAGTATTTTGAAGCTGATAATGCCCTATTAATTTGTTTTCCATTTTTTCTCTATCATTGATTAACTTGGAATTACGAATGTTATTATGGTATGAGAATTCCTTGGAATGACTAACACATACTGAAACATTTCCTGTCAATATTAGTGATCAATTCGGGGCGTCAGCTTTGGGAAACCAGCCTGCATTAATCCTGGTTTGGACTTCTTGTCCATCTTGTTATGTGTACAGGATGGTGTTCGAGTTGTGCACTTAAACTCTCTTCTTCTTCCTCGCTCTATAACTCATTTAGACGTTTCTTCATGTAGTCCAGCCTTCCGCCCCTACGCAGCGTCACAGAATGTCGCAATTTAAACAGTATCGAAAATTTAATGGAGAAAAATTTTATTAAATTAAAATATTCCGCTACGTGAAACAGTCTTCGTAATTCACATTGGCCATGAAAGTATTGGAGATTATATGGATAAATAAGATAGTGTTCACAAGAGAAACATCGAGCGCATCTTATCGCTGAAAAATTCAAGAATAATAATCAAAAGATTGAGAAAAGTACTTGTGTCAGTTATCTCTACCAGTAGCCGCAATCCGGTTTATCATAACATTGTTGCTGCTATTGGAGATATCTGAGATAAGTACTTCTTTCAATCTTTTGATTTACGAGTGCTTATTCTTGAAGATGAAGGGGGTGAAAAAGTGGGTTGAATGAAAAAAGGTTTCCGAAAAACTTCCTTGATATGAAAACCGCGCAAACGCGATAGCGTGCTAAACGAGGGATAGGTGTGCGTAAAAGTTCCGTCGCAGAAGACCTACTAATATTTTTAATTCGTTAGGACTTAATGCTGTTGTTCAAAGGGATATTTGCTAAGTTGTTACAGACTTTATCGCTTTTTTCTTAAAAATGATTTTATGTATTCGGTTCGTATGCGTGGATAATATCTCAGAAATCCTTCAACCTGAAGAAGCCAAATTTTCAGAAAAGGTTGGTCTATATGAGAGATAGACGTTGTAAAAGGTTTGGTGGGTCTAGAATAGGATACTGGGAAAAATCGGAGTCTACATTAGAACTTTGCCAATAACACGAGAATAATTAATCCTAGAAAGAAAACAAGATGATCTAAATGGAACTTATGATGCTTACTTTCCACATAATTATTTATTTAACGGAAAACTAAATTGGTCACGCGTATTTGTGTGGCAAAAATAACGCGTGTATGTATTAGACTATACGGAATCCGAGTCTAAAAATAGTCGTTGCAATGGCAACACTCTCATAATGAGTGATAAAAATTACAAAAACGCCAGTATTTACGTGAAATTCGAAGAAATTCGATCCATAACTAAATTTCTACGATAAAAATTAGAATCTCGATTCCTTTCCTCAGAGAATAGTACAAAACTCGCTTCGATATTACAATTCTAAGATATTTTAATGGCAAGAGAAAATTACCCTGCACGATGTATTTCAAATTTCACATGTAAATCAAATGGGAAGGATAGTACCTTGAATCGAACCCGGGACTTTCAATATTCGCAACGAAAACTATCCTCGGGAGCTCGGATCCGGTAGCAAGAGATTTCCATGAATATCGGTCTACTGGTTCAAAAGTTATTAGGGGGACGGACAGACAGACAACGAAGAAACTAGAAGCCTATTTCCACGGTAGGCTAAAAATGTTTTTTGCAGGATAGTATCTGCCTAATGTATTTTCCTCTGTTGTTTCCTCGCTTGTTATAATCTCATGTCAGATGTTTCGAGATAATACTTCTACAAATTGCTATCAGCGAAGCACTTGGAGATTGCGGCTTACTCAGAACCTTGCGTAAATCATACCAAGAACAGTAAAGTCCATGTAGCATTTGTCGAGTTGCTGACATCTGTTATCGTACGATAGTGGACACTTATTTTACTCTGCGCAGCACTTCAGTTTACGCGTGTGGCTAACGACTTGCCCGTTGAAGCGCACATTGTTCTGAGAGATGTGGGTGGCCAGATTCTGGGGTAGAAAATCCAGATATGACCAAAAAAATAGCTGATTTTGGAAAGTATTGGCTGAACCGATTTCAAAGAAATTTCGTTTGTAGGGCGAAATGATCATGTTTAGAACGAATCTAATAAGCAGGGCTACCAAACAATAAGGAAAAATAATTTTCTGGTCACCGCCACCACCTAGGTCATCTGTGTCCCCCTCCCCCCCCTGCCCGCCTTCCATGTATAAATGCACGCGCACAGCCCCTCACAGCCACTTTGGTGTTCGAAAACTCTCCTTGGGGAGGAAGTAGGTAATCCGCTGTGGCCCAGAGACAACCAGGGTTTCTGAGTGTGTCCAGGATCTTCCTAGGGGTAACCCGCACGCCTCGCTGCGAGCGGAGCGCCTGGGGGACCATTGCACGGTCACACTCTTTCTCTTCCTGCGGGGGGTGGCTAACCAAGGCCCACCTTCTCACCCGTTCGTCCTATCGTCTCTCGTAACAGGTGGCAGTTGGTAGGCCAAGGGGGGTTTCCCCCCTGTAGAAATAGCCCCGTTCCAACGCGCAAAATGTCGCTAACCAGATCCCCGCCGGCTAAAAGGATGCAACAAAGGAGGCAACAAACACGGATGCGTCACTCCCGATCAATATTAAACAGGTCCTCTTCGGGCAAGCTTTTACGAACGACGTTGATCAAGCCGATCGAAACAACGACCCACGGAACCCGACCCCACGAGGACGGCGCGAAGTTTTTGACAGCGGCTCTTTACAAAGCCAAGAAATGCAAATTAACGACGGTCTTACTAAGGACCAGCATGACAAGCAACCTGCCCAGGAGCGAACTGATAGCTCTGCTACTATGGAGACAACAAACAACGACGACAAAGGCATCTTCTTTACAGTTGAAGAAAGTAAAAGGAAGAGAAGGCGTAGAATAACGCCTACACTGGACACGACAACTAAATTGCACAACCGCTACGACCCTCTGATCGAATTGACAGAGACAAATCCTCGTCGCGCACTGGAAGAGACAGGTACAAACGCTCAACCAACCGCAGGCAGAACAAGGAATACTGCCGCCAGGAAGCCACCGCCAATAATAATCTATGACGTAAAAGATCAGACAGCCTTCATAAAGGCCATCCGCCAGCAGGCAAAAGATTGTGACTTCGTAATTACGAAAACTAAAGAAGGTTCCCGACTACAGCTGAGAACTGAAGAAGACTACTCCGAAGTTCTAGCTTATCTGAAAGCAGCCGGCGCCCAAACCAGTACATGGACAACTAAAGAATCTCGCGTCCAGCGCTACCTTATTCATGGCCTGGAAGAAGGCACCGACACGAAATTCATACAGGAAAACCTGAAGAAAAATGGTATTCCCGTGTTGGGGGCCAAACCCCTCCCCAACCGAGAGGATATATACTCGATTTTCGTGCAGATGGGAGCAGGATTTCAGGCTAAAAGGATCGGAGAAATCCGTAGAATATGTAGCTATAGAGCACGTATTACGCTGTTTAAACATAACAGGCCCTAGATGTGCTACCGTTGCAATCGGTACGGACATGGATCCAGGAATTGCACGGTATCGCCAAGATGTTATAAATGCGCTGGGGACCATGAAGGTCGGGAATGCCCGAAACCAAAAGAGCAGAAGGCAACCTGCTGCAACTGCGGTGGTGATCATGTGGCATTCGCAAAATGCTGCCCAATAATGAAGAGGCAGCCTCCCAATTGAAGGCGAAAAAACAAGCCGCCAAAGCTAAAACGAGACCCGCACCTCTCCCCAAGGAGAATGCATGGGACAAGAGGCGGAGAGCCCAAGAGAAAGTATCGGACCTCCAATCAAAAAGGGACTTCCCGGCACCGCAATGGAGAAAAGAAACAAAAGAATGCGAAGCCAAAACTGGCCAAGAAAAACTTCCAGAGGACTTGGGCAGCATTCTCCAGGAAGTAATGACCACTCTGCAGCAGCAGATGGTACTTATGACCTCTCTTATGAGCAAACTTTCCGACACCATTCAATCAGTCACACGTCATGGCTGTTAGAAGAAGGAAAGCATTAACTATCGCCCTCTGGAACGCCCAAGGAGGCATCCGGAACAAGACACCGGAACTCGTGGAGTTCCTACGCCGGCAGGGGGCAAGTGTATGCCTCCTGTCCGAAATCCATCTCAAACCTGGTACAAAATGGAATGTTCCGGGCTACCATATAACAAGGAAAGACAGACCAATTCCCCCTGGCAGTACTGTAGCTGGTGGAGTAGCCATCCTCACGGCTAACAACCTCCAGACAGACCCAGTGCAGCACCCAGATGTTCAGAATATGGAAGCGGTGGGCGTTAAAATAAAAACAACGATAGGACTTGTTACACTACATAGCTGCTATGTCAGACCAGGGGCCAACCTATCTACGGACGACATAGACAAGGTCTTCGACTCAGACTCAAACGGGCCTACCATTGCTGGAGGCGACTTTAATGCAAAGAGTCCACGATGGAACTGCTGGTGGAAAACTTATTGATAGATGGGCAAGGGACAGCAACACCAGAATTATTGCCCCGGTCGAAACTACTAGGCCAAACCCAGGGGGTCACGGAGAAGTGATCGACTTTGCAATGATGAGGGGACTTCAGGTATCTGCACGAGCCACCACCATCCCGTGCCTACAAAGCGATCACTACCCTGTCATAATACGCTTCGGAACGCACATAGTGCCTCCCCCAGAAACCAAGAACAGGCTGTGCTACGGACTGGCAGACTGGAACCTATTCCAGAAGAAAGTGGCAGACGCTCTGACAGAACTACCAGACCTGGCCAGGAACCCAGAGGAACTGGACAGTATGGCCAGCTCCCTTGCAGAAACCATCACTACCGCAGCAAACTCCTCCATCCCAAGGAAACCGCCACGCCCACCTGACCACCTGGCACTTCCTCCAGAGCTTCAATCGCTCATAGAGCAGAGAAATAAAATCAGGAGACAGTACCACCGATATGGGACTTCAGGACTGAAACAAGAGCTTCGTAACTTAAACCATGAAATCCGAGACCGAGTGCGACTTCTGAAATCAAAGAGATGGGAGGAGAAGCTAGAATCCCTGAATTTCGAAGATAAAAGTATCTGAAAAATGACACGCGCCCTTCGTGATACGCCTATGGTAGACCCGCCACTGCTCATTGGCACTACAAAAATATACGGAGCCAAAGAGAAGGCAGACCATTTGGCAGATTACTTAGAAGGAGTATTTCAACCGAACCCTGGGACACCTGAGTCAGGCGACGAGACTGAAGTGATAGAGCCATTTACACCAGGCGAGAACTCAGGGGTTCCGGAACTCTCGTCGGAAGACGTTGCCACTGTTATCCGCAGACTCCCACTGGGGAAATCCCCAGGACCAGATGGAATCTCAAATGAGATTCTTAAGAGAATCCCGAGAGCTGCTGGGGAATACTTTGCAGTCATAGCACAAAGCTCGATCAGAATAGGCCACTTCCCAAACCCATGGAAGAAAGCTAAAATATGCTGTATCCCGAAGGGAAGAGGGGCCTCAACGCCCGAGAAATTCCGACCAATCTCCCTCCTTGACGGGCTCGGGAAAATCATGGAAAAATTGCTGATCCCCTACATACAGGAGCACTGTGAAGCGGAAAGAATCCTCCCCTCTGAGCAGTTTGGATTCAGGGAGGGTAGGAGCACCGTACAGCAACTCCAGCGAGTTGTTGAGTTTATCGCGGACTCCTTTAACAGAAAGAGGTGCTCGGTCGGCGCATTTTTTGACATATCTAAAGCCTTTGACCGTGTCTGGCATGAAGGCCTCCTAAACAAAATGACAAGGATGAAATTCCCTGCCTGGCAGGTGAGACTCATTCGCTCGTACCTCTCGGAGCGAAGCTTCAACGTGGCGTGGCGCCATGAGAGCAGCAGCGAGAGGAAAGCCTCGGCAGGAGTACCTCAGGGGTCGGTACTGGGACCCTTGCTGTTTAACATCTTTACGTCAGACATCCCCAGGATGCAGGAAGACTGGAATGTCATGCTCGCCCTATATGCAGATGACGCAGCCCTCATCTCCCGCAGTCTCAAACCGGAAGTGGCTACCAAATATCTGCAGGCAGCCATTACCAAACTAGCCACCTGGTACGCCAAATGGCGTATCGCTCTGAACCCGGGAAAAACACAGGCTGTGCTTTTCACCCCGAGGCCCGAGGAAAGCCCGAACCCGCCAAACCTGCATGTTCACGGGACAAGTATCCCATGGAGCGACAAGACCACATACTTAGGGGTCATGATTGATAAGAGATTGACTTTTCGGCCTCATGTGGGGAACGCCATTCTTAAAGGAGCGAGAGCTAGAGCTGCACTGCAGCCATTATACAGGTCGCGGTCGGTCTCCCTAAAGACAAAGATCCGGCTATACGAATCAATCATACGGCCAATACTGACATACGCTGCTCCGATCTGGTCTGGCATGATAAGAGGACCATCCAAAGCGAGACTTCAAACCTTTGAAAAAAGGACACTCCGAGCAGCCATACACCCAAGGCCTGGCACGGTAAACGACCTCTACCAGCAATCTGGCACCATCCCTGTACTTTCCCACATTAGGAATATATCCGTACAGTTCTTCAGTAATGGAGAAAACCACAGGGACGAAATAGTCAGAGAACTCTCCATGGCAACCGCCAATTGCTGGAATAAACATAAACGGCCAAGATCTTCCACGGGGGAGGAATCAGACCTTCCTCTTCCAAAACGGAAAAGAAGAGAATAAGGGGCAAAGGCTGCCCAGACCCTGGCATCCCTAAGTAGGGAAAAAACCGACAAGGAAAAAGCCCTGAAAGAGGCAAGATTCCTACTAACAAGAGACACACAGCCACTTTGAGTGGGGGTGCCGGTGGTGTAGTGGTTAGGACGCTGGCTGCTACTCGCCCGATGCTTGAAAAAGTCATCGGGTACGAATCCTGCGCAAGTAGGATTTTTTCCAAGGTCGCCCGGCCCCCTGTTTGTGTGGTTTGAGGAGACCGCGCAAATTCAGCTGTTCCGTCCTTCGGAAGGGACGTTAAGCCGTTGGCCCCCCTGGTGTTCTTCGTAAGAGCAGGCAAATGCCGGCACCGGGTTTCCCCCCTCCCTCCCCGGTTATTCATTGCACTGCCTCTGAGATACCCATTTGTGCTGTAAGAGAGGCGAATTGACTGGGCACTCAAACAAACTGCCACTTTGAGAGCGTGCCACTGGACTCTTCCTTCCACCACTTTGACCGCTCTCAAGTCCTTAGCCCATGGTGATGGTTACATCGTAACCGAAATACGTATTGGCTTTTCATCCGGTTTTTTTATCCGGCTTTTTTATCCGGCTTTTTTATCAGTCTTTTTTATCCGGCTTTTTTATCAGGCTTTTTTATCCGGCTTTTTTATCAGGCTTTTTTATCCGGATTTTTATCCTAATTGACTGGCTTCGGAGATTTTCCTTCGCTTTACAGTTTTACAGAAGCTCGCATTTTCCTTCCTTTTTACTCGAGAGATCATACGTGATTTAAAAAATGAAAATAAAGTCGAAACAATTTGTTTGAACTACGCGAATAACACTGATTGCTGAAGAATAATGGTTACCCAAATATTTCGAAGAAAGAAGGCGAATGGAAGACAATAGTGAATGGATTTCTTTCTGAAGAAATGTCCAAGAAAAAGGCCATTAAAATCATTCACTAATTGTATACGTATAAGTGAGAGGAAAATTTCCGCGGGACGGAAGAAGCGATACGTACGTATGTATATAAACGAGAATTACGGACAATTCAGTTATGTTCAAGACAGTACATATGTGTAGGTATGATTTTACACGGTGTCTCGCCGGGGATTACAAAACTTACGGATAAACGAGTATTACGTATAACTGGATTACGCATAATCCAGATCTTCCTGTACTACTCGCGATCGTCCCAAAACGTTTTGGCACCACGCGGTGCGCTATCGCCGGACTGATGCTGCATTTGATGCGACTCCAGCGGACGCCGAATTACTCGCAGATATATCCGGATCGGCTAAGACTAATGTTGGAAACCGGATAATCGGTCGCCGAATAATCATTTATCTGCTGTAATAGCTAAAACAATGAGCTTTCATTTTCCAACCCTCGATTTTCGTATACACGTCGAATCTGTTTACAGTTTTATTTTTAACAAGAGTATTTTGGGTTTTCAGCTGGGAAAATTTATACGAACATTAATTCCTCTCTTATTAATTTTTAAATAGCCTTTCTATTGAAAAGGCAGCTCGCTTGGGCCTTCTAAAACCACACTTTGTACTTTTATGAAATTTTTCAAATAAATTATTAATGAAACTAATTGAATTAAATTTTTTTTTAATATATCCCGCACAGATCACATAAGGGCATGGGAGAGAATATGGATTTTTAGTCGTTCTTTGCTGATAGAACCATTTTAGCAATCGATGTAAACAAAATATGCAATGATTTGCTCGGGATTTTCTTAGATTTTGATCTCCGAAACTATAACTCGTAATTATGTGGTCTCGTGGATCTTATTGTGGTAAATGAAGTCCTGTATCTGAATAATTTTTTTTATATATACCTTATAGATCATATAAGAGCTAGGGAGAGAAATTTATGGTATTTCTTTGTTGCTTGACGGATGCTATTTATCGAGATATGAGTATAAGTTTACTAAAGTATTTATGTAAAGTGGAAGTTCTAATTGACAGATGAAGTTCAAAATCACAATTGGGCGATAAATTTTAATAAGGATCATTCCTATTGAATTAAAATCCATCCAACAGTTCAGGAGATGAAAGTTACAATGGACGGATGCACGAGATGTACCCATAAGGTGTTCTGCTACTGCCGCTTTGCTGGTAAAGAACGCCTAAAAAATGAGTAACTCAAATTTTGGTAGGCAAGAGTGTATTGAAGGAAGCCAGAATGGAGAATGCTAGGAAAAAGACTAAGAGTAGAGAGAGAAAATGAATAATGGGTGTTTTAATGAAAGGGATGGTTATGAGTATATGAAGGGAAAGCTTTTGGATTGGATCGATTGAGCTTGGTGAGCCTAAATAATGAAGCAAAATACTAGTGATGATGAACCAAGGCCTATATGTCGAGTTGAACTTTGAGCAGGAGTTTGGCATTCCACGATGAATGATGAGTTCTTGCCCAACAAAAAATGCTTGATTTGAAAATTTGTTTTTAGGAATGACATGATACACTGCTTGTGCAGTCCACCCCTGCTTGACATGGTGTTAATCCTGCTTTCTCTTAATTATTTACTTCTTATTAAATTTCTCATATTATTTGTTTGTTTATGAGAAACTTTATGGCAAAAAGGGTCATTGAAGCTTTTAATATATATTACTAAAGTTGAATTCTGCAAGTGGGATTTACTTTGTACTTGTCTTAATTGCAGCACATCCTAGAATCCAAAAAGCAAGTGTGCAGTACATCTTGGATTCAGTGATTCAAGCATTGCTTCATGATCCTAACAAAAAGTAAGTGTCATGCAGAAAGGTGATGTAAGAATGTTTTTGGTTTTTTAATGCTTTTTTATTTTTGAATTTATGCTATTTATAAAAAGAAGAACTGAATTACAGCAATGGGAGAGAGGGGTTTGAAGTTGCTTCTTTCAGAATTTATAAGGAAACTTAAGTACCGTATTTTCCAGTAGATAACGTGCATGTAATCTATGCCAAGTTCGAAATCTAGAAAAAACGGCTGTGCGCGTTATACATAGGAATACAACTGAATACTTAAAAAGTCGCTTAAAAAAATTATTTATGCTGAGTATTACTATTCTTCGATTCCTATGCCCTTTACCTGACAAATTCACGATATCTCCTCTCATTCTTTTTAAAGGTCTGAATGTACATAATTCTGCTAAATCTCATTGCTAAAAATAAAATAATTTCAAGTTAAAACTTTTTTAACACATAATCAAACAGATGGAAAAGTATACTCCATAAATGGAATACACAGAAATTTCAAAGGCGTTCTTTATGGGAAATATGTTTGAAACAGTATTGAAAGATAGGGTGAGTCTTGAATTTTTATCTCTGAAAATATAAATCATAATTGTGTCTCATGAACTTTTTTGTAGTCAACGTTGACCTCTATGAATAAAATTTGTAGTCTATACCTTACAGGTCATGTAAGAGCCAGGGAGAGAAAAATATAGTATTTAGTCATTGCTTGACGGATTCCATTTAACGAGATATGTTTGTGTTTACGTAAAGTAAAAGTTCTAATTGACTCAAAATCACATTTGGACAATAAATTTTAATAAGGATCACTCCTACTTAATTAAATTAAAATCCATCCAGCGGTTTAGGAGATGAAAGTTATGACAGACAGAGGAGATGTGCCTGTAAGGCATTCTGCACTTTGCTAGTAAAGAATGCCTAAAAACAGCGTTTGGCAAAAGAAAGTTCAATTCTTTAGATGGCCTGTCATTTAAATCCCAAGGAATGAAACACTTCTTTTCTAGAACCCTGTCCATTTCTGCAGATCAGGGGTCGGCAACTTACGGCCCCCGAGAGTGCTTCATGCGGCCCGCGAAGATATGATGAAATAGTGGTCTGTAAAATTTAAAATCGACAATTTTATATTTTTCAATGAAATTATAGTATCAAAACGTTCCCTGGTGTAGTTTTAACGCTAGTAAATCATTTATACATGATTTTCGATAATATGAGACCACAGAATCTGTAGATAACTTCTAATATAAACAGTCATTCAGCCCGCCGAAGCTCTTGTGACTTCCAATGCGGCCCTCCGAAGCATTCACAACTACGTATGTGGCCCGCCATGCATAAAAGGTTGGCGACCCCTGCTGTAGATGGTAATTAACTAAAAGCCTCTTTAGGCATCAATCTCTAAAACTGAAATAGGGTTAAAATGAATTATGCCGTTCTCTAGTTAATCAACATTCTTTGGGAGTTGATTCATTTACATGATGTTCTTTACCAATCAATAAAATTTTTGACTGCATTATCTATACATTTTAATGAGCGTTAAAATATTAAGATGTGCATTATCACCTAGGTGCGCATTATTGATGGGAAAATATGGTAATTGATAGCTAGTAAATAAACTAATAAATCATTCCTGCATTACAATAAACCTAATCTTGATCAAGGAATTTCAGGAAAAAGTTATTTTTCTAGTTTTTTTTTTGTGGTACACATCCTGATTTTTTCTAGCTGTTAAGAATGACTTGGAAATTCTTATATAGCAGCTGACTTTAAGTACTGCATTTTGTATGATTGATTATAAAATTTATAGTAATGTATTCTCAAATAATTGCTGCAGAGCACCGGGATGACCAAACTTATTAATAAAATAGTCGCATGAAGCTGTACATGGCACTGTAAGAGCCATATGACCTTTCATATGATGGAATGGTCAGTGTGTAAATTTCAAAGAGCTAGTTTTGAGAATATTTTTGATTGTTTAATGTCCAAGGGTTGTACCAAAAGTAACGAGCACGTTTATTTTACAAACAAAAAGGTAAAAAAAATCCACTTGGGAAGGCTCCACTTTGTGGAAAGATTCCATAATAGCAATAAATGAATTATTGCAATTTCCACTAAACAAAGATTTACTCAACTGGTTTCATCTTTTACATCTTTGTTTAGTGGAAATTTCAATAAGTCTTGCATATAAAACAGAGGTTGGATGTCCATATGAGAGGCCATCACTACCAAAATGATGAGACAGTCCAAAGGGCAGTGTGTAGCTAGTTGCTAAGTGCTAGAATGGACTTAATAATGCAGCAGGATGTTGAAGCTAATGTGGTGCTGGCAGAGATGCATGGATCATTCAGGAAATTTTGTGAAAAAGAGAAAAAGGTCTGAGGCACTTATTACCAATGTCCTTTTCAATACATTTACCTCTGTTAGTTCGTAAAAGGAATGTGCTCAATACTTATGGCACAATCATTGTATCAAATGGTATGCCAGTATTAGAATATTTTTCATTTATCGTGCAACAAGTAAAATATATGAGAATCAAAGATGGAGACATTTTAAATAAAGCAAGGAAGTTAGGAAATCCCAAATCTAGAGGGCCAGATGATATTGCTGGCAAGGCACTTAAGCTGGGATCTTGGGAAATAGTTCTTCATCTCAGAGTCCTATTCACAGTATCATTAAGCAATCATACTATTCCAGAAGATTGGAAGAAGGTGATAGTAATACTTATTTACAAGGGAGGAAACAAAACTACTGCAGTAAGCTACAAACTGATTAACTTAACATCAATAGTGTGTAAGGTAAAGGAAAAAATCATTACTGATTATTTATGTGACTTTTGGGAAAATGATGATTGGCTACACAGAAATCTGTACAGCTTTAGAAAAGTGTACTCATATGAGACTCAATTTTTGGGACTATGTATAGCAGATTCCATAGATTAGGGGTACAAAGTTGATAAGATAGTGATAGACTTCTTGAAAGCCTTTAACAGGATACCTCATGCCATCTTGCTAGCAAAATTAGGAAAGTTAAACATCGATAAGAGGGTGATTATTTGGATGGAAAATTTTCTAACTGGCAGGTCGCAGAGAGTTAAAATAGGAAATTGTATGTCTGAAAGAGTTAAAATCACATCAGATGTGCCCCAAGGGAGTGACTTGGGACAATTGCTCTTCCTAATTTACGTCAATAATCTCTCGAAGAACATTGGCTCAGGGATACAACTCTTTGTGGATGATTGTATCCTGTATAGATAGATAAAAAGTGAAAAAGATTAAGAATTATTTCAAGATGATATTGCAAAGTTGGAGACTTGGATGTAAATGATATGAGCATTAATATTGACAAAAGCAAACATGTTACATTCTCAAACAAAAGAATTGTGAGGGACTGCAGCTAAAAGAGATTTGGCAGAACAATATCAAGATTTGATCACTGCAAATACTTAGGAGTTTGGGTAGAAAAAGATCTAAGATGTATGCATATCATTAACATAGTGAGAAAGACAAGAGAAATCATAAAGGAAGTAATAAAGCAGCTAGGGAGAAAGCATATAAGGCTATTGTTAGGCCAATACTAGAATAGGCAACAGCTGTAAGGGACCCCTATAAGATAGGCCAGATAATAAAATAGAGAAAGTACAGCATAAGGCGGAAAGATATTTTCTCGGTAGTTTTAAAAGGGAAGATAGTGCCACAGAAATGATTAAAACACTTGGCTGGGAAACTTAAGAAAGTAGAAGATGATTTAACAGACTAGGGAGTATTTATTAGATATACAACAATAAACAAGTAGGGATGTACACGGATATTCCGTGGTATAGAAGTGCTTTTTGTTTATACATCTGTGCAGAAAGTTATAAGCAAATACATGTATAATAAAAAATAATTTTTCTTTGTATTGTGGTAGCCCTGGTTTTTAGATTCATTCTACATGTTCATTTCGTTTTGCAATTTTATACTTGCCCTACAAACAAAATTTATTTTTGAAATTGGTTCAACCAATATCTTTGAAATTCATAGTTACAGAAAAATTCTAACCTTGATATTGTGGTAAACCTGTTTAGTCGACCCGGTTGAAATATGCTATTTTGGTTATTTATTTATATAAGGATTATAGAGGTATACCATATTGGATTATCATTGCAGTCATTTCTCTAGAAATACATGTAAAAGAAATATTATTTTACTTTTATTGTGGTAGCCCTGCTCTTTAGCTCCACTTTAAACATCGTGATTTCATTATAGTATGTTGTACAAATCTTTAATACAAAATTTATTTGATATTCGTTCAGCCAATTCATTCCAAATCCATAATTTCAGAAAGAGATTAATTTGTAAGTGTGGGACCCTTGTTTGGTTCATCCGGTCAAAATATGCTATTATGGTTTTGTATATATGTGTACATTATAAATATTATGTTTGGTTAAGATTGATTGGGACAGTTCAACACAAAGACTTGTAAAAAGAACATTTTTATTACTTGTATTGTGGCGGCCCTGCATTGTATATCTATACTAAACATCTTGATTTTGTTATTTTATATTACATGCCTCCTTCATGGAAAATTTTGTTAAAATCGGTATGGCCAATTCCTTCCAAATTCATTATTACCGAAAAGTTTAATTTTGCAATTGTGTGGCACCCCTGCTGAATCGATCCGGTTGAAATATGTCATTTTGCTCATTACCATATTTTTCGGTGTACAAGATGCTCCTTTGTATAGGACGCACCCATAATTTGGGGTGAATTTTAAGCGAAAAAAACATTTTTCCATAAAACAGAGGTTCATTATAAAAATATTGCATAAAAGATTTAAAACATTACAGGTTTACCCAATTACACCTTTAAATT
This sequence comes from Tanypteryx hageni, assembly GCA_028673005.1. NCBI lineage: Eukaryota > Metazoa > Arthropoda > Insecta > Odonata > Petaluridae > Tanypteryx > Tanypteryx hageni. The sequence continues at coordinate 76,387,991 of CM054118.1, read as the reverse complement.
ATTTATTACAATATCTAAAACCATATTTTGATGAAAACAAAATATCTATTTACCTTATAAATTGCCATCATTCAAAAGTTCCTCCTCGTCAAACCCGAGAAATTCTTCATCTGAACTAGTGTCGTTTTTGTACAACAAATGATCTTCTGTTCCATCCAAGGCGTTGCTTTTCTGCATTTTTTAAAAGACTTGACAATAATCTCTGGACTGATTCTGGCCCAAGATGCCTTTACCCACTCGCAAACTTGCTTGATCGTAGGCTGCTTAATTCTGCCAGTGTTAGTCAGCTGATGCATGCTGTCATCCACGATCCATTTGTTCCATTCTTCTCTCATATTTCCCTTGAATGGCTTTTTTAATGAAACATCTAATGGCTGCAGTTGGGAAGATTCCTGGTGTTCAAGAAATTTAGTGAGTTTTCAAATTAAATCAAACAGGATAAGTATTTTAAGAGTTCTATTTATTAAAGTTTCTCTTACAATCCAAATCGTAACAATGTTCGACAAGCGGCTTTTGTAGAGTATTATTACAGACGATTTGAGCCTAATGCAGAAAGGTTGGTTACCTATGTCATATGGGTATTTCCCCTGCTTTAAGACTTAATGCTTAGCATTCCACGTGTTCCTAATCTCGAGTAGGGATTGATGTCAGTTGTTTGTTTCCCGAATACTTTTACAGAACTTGAGAGTATCCTCACCTCAGCGGGTGGAAACAAAAGGTTCTCAAGAGAGAGACGATAGGTATTAAGGCTCGCTGGACCAAAAGTTAGGGAGGCGAGGCTCTGCAGCAATGAGGACTCACACTTGGTTGAAGGGAAGGAGTCAACTATATTGACTCAGAAAAACCAGTCACTCGATCTTTCATGAAGGTTGTCGATCATAAAAAATGTTGACTATGGACTGGAGGCATCCAAAAAAATATTCTCCACACCAGGGAAAGATCAACGAATAGGTATTCTCTTTGCTCATTTCCATCAAAATTTTTGTCGAGAATTATCGAACCAGAATCACTACTCATAAGACATGTGATTGAAAAGTATTACAATCTGGGGAATGCATAAATTTTGAAAGATGAAAATGAAAATTTTAGTGGACTTCCGTCAATATTTATTTACACAAGATGCAATGCAAAATCGAAAGCGTCCAATACAATGAAAGTGACTGATAAGGAAATAATGAATAAGCAACAACGAAACAATTGTTAAGTGCAGTAGAGCAAAACGAGAAGGATCACAGCGAAGGTGCATGAAGATGGTTTCGATTGAGAATGAATGATTCCCTCACAAGTCACCCATGTGGTTGATCAACTGAGATTGATTTAAGTAATTTTACAGGTTTATTTTTCTGCTGCATATCCCATATGTTATAAAAGAGTTACTTCGTGCGATCTTTTTGTTGATAATGTATTTATTATAGCATATTGTTTGTATTCTAGGTTAAAATTGTTCTTGAGTCATTCGAAAGGTGTCATAATCTTACGGCAGAGTGCATTGCTAGCAGAGCCATGCTGAGGGCAAGACGAGTGAGGCACTCGTCTTGGGTGAGAAATTATACGGGATGCCAAAAGAGCAAAATAACACTCCCATAGCTTGCTTTAAATAAATATGAGGGGCGCCATATGTTATCTCACCTCAGGCGACCAAATGTCTTGATTCCTAGTGTAGTCTTGTGCTGACTTTATAAATCATTATTATCTGATGCTATAGTAATTTTATATTATCACTTCTTTCTATATTTTTTAAAATACGTGCCAATCCTTGAGAGATGTATTTGATATAATCACAAATTAATGTTCTAGAATTTATTCCTTGTTTGTGCAAACTTGATTTCCTAAAGTATATATTCATGTAATCGGGGAAGAAAGTAACAATAATATCAAAAGAATATGTTTAAATTTATATAGAAAGACCACCGAATATTAAAAAAAAACATTTTGTGTGCAAAAGGAAGGCTTTAAAGAATTGTAGAAATACAATTTTAAGGAAAATACTATTCCAGCATTTGAACCTTCATTGTATAGGACGCAGGACGATTTTGAAGCCTATTTTCAGGACAAAAAAGTGCATCTTATACACTGGAAAATACAGTAATTTATGTGAAGATTCTATGTACCATATTTGGTTGAAATCGGTTAAGCCAATTCTTCCCTGCTAGACTTAAGGAATAGGCTGGAGGCTCCAAACTTCATTGGGAAAAATGGTCGCAGTTCTAAAATTAAGCTAGGCCTCAGAAAACCAGCATCGTGAAGTATTCATTCCTTAATAGGGGGAACATAGAATGGAAGTTTATTTGATGTAGTCTTCAATCCCTTAATGGAAAACATAAGTAAATTTAAAAGTAGAGTTAAAAATATTGTAGTTAATGAGTAAATGTTTGCCTGCATGAAGGAGAAATAAGGGATTACTTGGTAGGGTGATGTATGTTGGAGACTTTGTGGGACCAGTGACCGCTTTGGTAGCCGAAGGTCTATCATGAACCCCTGAAAATCCTCCTGCCAAGCAAAATGAAATATTTGTCATTATGTAAGGGTAAAATTTAACATTCCTGTTATTTAGATTTAACTAATGTATATATATACACATATATATACATATATTTATATATATATATATATATATATATATATATATATATATATATATATATATATACATAAATAAATTAATATACCTGTATTAAAAGTATATTGCATCCATGTGCTCAAAAATATTGCTTATATTATCATAAGTGATACATAATGACATCTTCTGCTGCTATATTTACAAATATGCATGTCTTAAAGAAATTAAGGTAAGGTAAGGTGGGATGGGTGAAATCACTGTGCGGACTGTGTCTGGGCCATGGACTGTAATTTGTGGACACCTGCTGCACACAACTTTTTGACTTTAAAATTTCCAAAATAAAATTCAAGGCTTCAAAAATGTATTTGAAAACCAAAGCTTCTCTTTAACAAATATCATTTTTAGGCAGTCATGCTGCTTTACTAAAAAATTCTGCAAACACATAATCCTTGGATTTAACTTTAATTAAAATACAAAGTATATTTTTCTGGGATTTGTAAGGTTTTAGCTTTTATTCTTTAACATTTGGTAGGGATAGAGTAAAATATTTTGCATTGTGAGTGAGTTTAAAATCAAACATAATGGATTGTAGTGTAGACAGATTAGTTAGTAGACAGAGCTGTTAGATTGTATTCTTAGGAATGAAAACGTTAAAATTCTATTCCAATCTCTTTTTTAACATTTGGAATATTATTTACAGCCATCAAATTATTATGTTTTTATTTCTCATTATATAAGGTTTATATATGTGGAGACAGCATTCCTATGGAAATGGTGGATGAGGCAGCATGACACACTTCGCCATCAAGTGAAGAAACTGATTAATTCTGGCCAATTAGAAATAATTGGTGGAGGCTGGAGCATGAATGATGAAGCAGTCACAAATTACATGTCTACAATTGACCAGATGACCTGGGGCTTTAGGTACTTTACTATTGTTAAGACCTCTATCACATGTTTACAGTCCTCCTAGAGTAAACCATAAGGGAAAGTAAAAGAAAAATCATTTGTTAATTAATTTTTGTATTTTATTTAGTTTGATTATATTCCTTTTAACAAAATCTTCAATTAATAAATGGTAAAAATTTTACTATTTATTTTATCTTTAATAACATTTCTTTAACAGTCAGCATTATTGATTGGCAATTGTCTAATTTTTTAATATGCATATATTTTTAATTGGTGAAAGTTTGCTCTACTGCAGCACAGATTGCTGGAATAGTTAATATTAGATTTCAAAGCTTTTTGTTAATCTTACATTTTAAGAAATTTATAAGTTTGCCAAAATTTTTAGTTTTTAGTACCTAGTAGTAGTAATAGTTTATTTATCATATACAGGAAATCCAAATTATATGCAATTTGATAAACAAAAATACTCGGACATGCGACTCTGGCCAACGAGGATTCGTTATAATGCGAATCTTATTACAAATTCAAATTTTTAAAAATATATAAATACATATCTTATGGACAGTGAGACCGCAGGCTATCTTATGATTTTTTTAAATTTCGCTCTAATCGAATTTCATAAAGTATCCTAAATATTGTGCTGCATAATATTGCATCGTCTGGTGGCCAATTTCATTCTTTTCTCTGTAAATTTCACAGGTCTAACACAAAAAGTATATCTCCTAAGGCGGAAAACATTTGAAAAACGGAAATAGAAATATGATTCATGCTTTGTTTCTTTGGCATCATTGGATCGTAAAGAATGTTTTTGATGATTTATATTTTTAAAATCTATAATTTTCGACAATTACTTTATTGCAATGTTAATTTATTGTATTAACATATCATACATACATATAACATACATAATAATGAGACAATAAAGCTACACATCAAAAAATACTTTTTACATAGGGATCTTAATGTTTAAATGCATATAATGTATAATAATATATAAATTGCAGAAAACCTAACACGCACTACTATGGGTATGATCTATGAGTGGAGCTGCAAGATGATCGTTGCTCTTACCCATTGGCTATTGCCTCCCACTATTCCACCTCTGATGTATCAGAATCTATGGTGGCTTGGGTTTTAGCAGTTGAAATATTTGACTCTTGTCAGTTGTAGTCTTTACACAGACCTATTTCACTATCTCTGTGTGCTGAGTTGTTTATAACTTAAATTTATTCTTTGACCCTCTGTTAAATTTTATAATGTCGAAGAGGTCAAGTATAAGTGATAAAGATGGAAGTAGCAAAAATAAAACACGTAACATAGTGAGTTGGGAAACGAAATTAAAAATTATTGAAAAAGTAGAAGCAGGCAGTGGCGTTACAGCAGTTGGTAGCGATTATGGGTTGGCGGAGTCTACAGTCAGAGCAATTATGAAAAGCAAAGACAAATTACTAAAGGCTGGCGAAAGTTACGCCATTAACAGCCACCAAAGTTTCTCGCACTCGGAGTTCATTAATGATTGAAATGGAAAATTTATTAGGTAAATGGATAGAAGATATGAATCAGCGCTCTATGCCTGTTTCTACACAAATCATTATTAATAAAGCACTTAGTCTTTGGGATTACTTAAAATTACTTCACATGAGTGAGTGCTGCGACAGACTATTTGAATGCTACCGACAAGTTTTACATAATAAGCGAAAAAAAAGCTAAGCAATCGACCCTGGACTCTTTTTTTTAATAAAACTTCGTAGTTGTTCAGGGAAATATTTTGTATGTATACCGCTAAAAAACTTTTTTGTCGTACTGTTTACTAGGTAATTTTATGGTTTTTTTAAATAAATTACATTCTAAAAGTCCGGTAGAAATATGTTTTACATTGAATGTGGGTCCAGAAATACCATTTGGAAAGTTATTTCCCTCTGGGCACCCAAAGGTTATGGTGCCTCGGCGAATGCAGATTTTTGCATTCAGTGGGGCTCACCTGTATTTAACAATCGGCTAAGAGCTTATAGAAGAAAAATCAAAACCATTGCCATAGTTCATCCTGTAGGGTGACAATGGCGGAGTGGTTAGAGCATTGAGCTTCCACGCATTGGTCCCAGGTTTGAATCTGGCTGAGATGGGATTTTTCTATCTGGGATCATCCTGTCCCCTACTTAAGTGATTTGCGGAGACTGCTCAAGTCAGTGCTCTGTCCTTTGGAAGGAACATGAAGCAGATGGTCCCCTTGGTGCTCTTTGTAAGAAGCAGGCTAATACTGGCACCGGGTTTCTCTCCTCCCTTGTGCATGTGTTCATTGTGGAAGGAGTTATGGCTATAATAATCCAAGAGGTTGATTAACCATAAATATAAACCAATAACAACAGTTCATCTAGGGTGGCGATCTATATCAAATCTTAACCCTGGAGAAGGGGATTGAGCAAAATAAACATTTTAGCCATTTAACTTTTATTGAAGTAAACTATGGCATTTTATAAACCAGCATAAATAACATAAAAATCAATTTATTTAAAAATAAAAGCCACAATTCAGTAATTTTTTCAAAGCTTAAAATAACAAAATCAAAGAAAATTTTACAAATGCATATAAGTATATGTATAAACATTCATACATAAATTATCAAAACTTAAAAGCAAAGTATTTTCTAAAATCAGCTTAAAGCAATATTGCTTGAAAAAATGTTTTGTAAACTGAGAAGAGATCACATGTTATATGGAAAATAGAAATATGTAAGTCACAGGAGAATGGACATGCAAAGAAAAATGGGAAAAATAATTAAATGTTTGATTGTTGGAGTTTGTTTTTTTTTTACAAACAGAACTTTGCCTTTTGATAAAAAAATAAAGGATTATATAACATTTTAAAATCTCGTTAGTCTGCATGATTCAACTGAGAATTGTTCAGCTCACCTTATGACTGGAAAAAATTTAAGAACAAGCACTTCAAAATCAAAAGATTAAAAAAATGCTTATCTCAGCTATTTCCAGTAACTGAGGTTATGATAAACCTTTTTATGACTACTCGAGATAAGTAATTTTTTAATCTTTTGATTTTTAAGTGTTTGTTCTTGAACCTTTGTGATGAAAAACTAAAAATTAATTAAGTGGTCTTGTTTTTAATAGGTTATCTGATTTAATTCAAAACGAGTAAATAGCATGTCTCCAAAGTGTGGCAATAAATAAGAAATCAGTCAAACCAATTTAGTTTCCATAATAGAAAACAACAGATGTGAGCAGTTTTGCTCAACTGCCTTCTGGTTTGTGCTATTGTTGGATGGAAAAGTATAGAAAAGATTTTTGAGTTATATATGCATTCATATAGACCATATGTCAGAGGATTAGTGCAATGTTAGGAAAAAGAGTTAACAGAAGACTAATACCAGTAACACAAACTAGTTCCCATAATTATGAGGCAGTTTAATGTTCCCTAGGGGGTAAACAACAGTGGACTGATGTGAATCAGAGACCAGAAAAGCCGGGAAACCAAAATAAAACAAACACAACACCTGAGTATGCTCCTAAGTGCATTGACATAACAGCATGCCAAGCGAGCATAATGTGGGTAATTCATTCAAAAATGAAATCTGCATAACAGCGCATCAATATCTAATGGAACAACGTAATGCAGAGATTGCCTGTATATGATAATATTCCCATAGGTGTTTTCTGCAACAATTCTTAAAATAAATTCTTCTTTATCACAATATTTTTTCAGTTATTGTGGCAATGCCACTTCGTTATGGTTTTCCCCTATTGTGGCTTGCAAATTAATTCATAAATGAATGATATCAAGTTAGAAGAGTAAAGAAAAATCAATCCAATGCATCTCCATGTGTCCTCCATTTATCTGTTGATAAAGGTGGCCAATTTTAGGAATGGGCAGAAATACTTTTATTTATCCAGTTGCCAATTTGTATGGCAAAGATGACCAGTTAATGAAGTGAGGTGAAGCATGTATAAGAAATATGAAGATGTAAACGAGAGAAAAAATAAATATGCAAGCTGCCTTTGGTGTGAAGTTAAATGAAAAATATTTTACATCTTATACCCCAACAAGAAGTCCAAACCAGGACTAATGCAGGCTGGTTTCCCAAAGTTGACGTCCCGAATTGATTACTTATATTGACAGAAAATGTTTCAGTATGTGTTAGTCATTCCAAGGAATTCTCCTATCATAAATACCATTTGTAATTCTTAGTTTATCATTGATAGAGAAAAATTGAAAAAACAAATTAATAGAGCATTATCAGATTTAAAATAGGTACTAAAAACAATGTCAAAATCTCTTTCTGACAATATATTTTGCATGTATTTTTTTAAATAAACGAATTTAATGTTACTGTTTATACGGTAATAGGTATGTATGGATCAACTGTTCATTGCTGAAGGGTAGTCGAGTGGAAAAGAAGATAACCCATTTGTTCACTCCTCTATGCTCAAGCTGAGTTCGGTAATAATCGTTTCCACTGCAACAATCCGATAAAATGCGATTTAAAATGCAAAAATGCTATGTTTTCATAGAAATTCAAGAAAATATGGTCAATTATAAAAATTCTGTGATAAGAATTAGAAGCTACTTTCTTTTCCACTTGGAGCAGTACAATCCTTGCTCCGATATCACAATTTTAAGATATTTTAAAGTATTAAAGAAAACATCTCTGCATGATGGATTTGAGACTTACTATGTAAAACAAATAGGAAAAAACATTCCTGGAAACGAACCCAGGACTTCAATCTTTGCCAAATTAAATATAGCCTGGAGGTGGGCCCTGGCAACATGAACCTCATACCAAGTTTCATGAAAATCGGTCCATTGATACAAAAGTTGTTAGTTGTGGACACACATACACACATGCAGACAGGCCCATTTCATAAGTCTATGTTTCCTTGGGAAACCAGCCTAAAAATGAATAAGTCACTACTGTTGATATTACATACAAAGACACACCTACCCAGTTTACGGAAAACTAATTCTCTCCACGGACTGAAGTATTATGCTTGCAAGTTTATGGGAATCAATTTTCCACAAACTCGCATGCATAATACTGTCTCTGGAGACAATTAGTTTTCCATAAACCGGGTAGATATGTCTGTACTATCACCAGTATTTACTTATTCATTTTTGGTGTATAAGGTGTTAAAAAATTTTCATGTAAATGAGAAATTACCTACTTTTTTGGTGTTTATATTTTATTAAGAAGTCTTAGTAATCATATACCTCATACTGTGTAAGGAAGTAGTTAAATATACCTTTCTTCTTTTTACTAGGAAATTGAATGATAGTTTTGGACAGTGTGCTATACCCAAAATTGGTTGGCAGATTGATCCATTTGGGCACTCTCGAGATATGGCTTCAACTTTTGCTCTTTTTGGATTTGATGGACTTTTCCTTGGAAGGCTTGATTATACTGATAAGTCTGCTCGGCTAAACTCTAAAACTGCTGAAATGGTTTGGAAAGGAAGTCCAAATCTGGGTAAGATCTTATTTAATTAGAGAACCTGAGAGATTCGCAATTTGAATTTTAAATACTTTGGTGGGACTACTATAATTTCAAGCTTATGATTAATCATTTTGTATAATTTATTATTCAATTTTGCCAGTTAAAATATTTAATTAGAGATTATAATTATGGAAAGAATGCTGGTGTTCTTATTTTCTCCTCTAGAAATCATGGCATACTTTTTGCAGACAAGTTATTTCAAGGTCACAACACAAATTGCTTCTTGTTTAAACTCTGTATGTGATAAATTGGAGTAATTGATATCTAAGAGAGATATCATGATATCATTTCTGTATAATTAGGGGGATTTACGTCTACTCGTAATAAAGGACAGAGTTTCTCATATCCTGATGTCTCGGGTTTTTGTCATCATGAAGGCACCTTTTCACATTGGTCACATTTGTGAATCCAAAGTCATATATGCTAGGTTGTCCGTTAAACATAACTGTAACATTTACTTTCACTGAAATGGTAAATTACTGTATTCACTCGAATACAAGACAAAGGCTTTTATTTCCAAATTTTAACCTTTGAAGGGTCATCTTAAATTTGAGTAGAAAGTATAACTATGTATTGAGTTGACGAATTATCAATGAAGCATGAGATAAAATATTTGTATGTACTATAATTTTTATTTGCAAATTTATGTTCAAGGTTACATGTTTAACATCATAATCAGTATTTTGTCTTGATAATGCTGCGACATAGTCCAATTTTCCCATTGGTTAATAGGTTTGTGTGGTTGATCCACAGCAGTATCATGATGGCCAACTCAGAATGGGAGGAAAGTTGTTGAGTTTGTGCGTACTCGGAGACAATGCTATTCCAGTTTTGAGAGATATCTAAAAGCACAAGAAATGACAAGGGCACTAATAATTCTATGACAGGTGTTGAATCAGAAATTTATGAATCAAACTGCACAGGTAAGGATAGCAGAGGGTGAATTAGAAATGGGCATGAGACAGAACTGTCCACTCTCACCAGCATTGTTTAATATTTACGCTGAAGAAATGATAAGGGAGGCATGGGAAGATGTAGAAATAGGTTAAAGTAGGAGTGAGCCTGGTTAAATCAGTTAGATATGCAGACGACAAAACTTTGGTAAGTAATTCTGAAAGGGGGCTTCAGATGTTAGTTGCTTCCTTATATGAAAAGGCTAAGACATTAAGGATGGAAAATAATACAGGGAAAACAAAAGTCATGAGATTTACCAGGAGTGAGAATTCCCTGGTCACTGTTAGAGTGAATGGGGAAAAGCTGAAACAGGTGACATTTTTTAGTTATTTAGATATTATATTTTGTTACAGGATGGAAGAAGTATGAAAGAGATCAGGACAAGGATAGCAAGAGCAAAGGAGGCATTTGCGAGACAACGGGAGTTGTTGACCAGCAGTTTGAATAAAGATGTTAACAAGGGATTAATGAAAACTTTGACATATAGTATAGGATTACATGGGTATGAGATGTGAACTGTGAGAAAAGATGTGAGCAGATTAGAGGCATTTGAGATGTGGGTATGGCATAGACAGGAGAAAATTAGTTGGACACGGAGAAAAATAAATGGGTTTTGAATAGAGCAGGGTAAGAGAGAGCCTTAATTAGAGTAATAAGGAAATGCAGAAGAAATGTGTGGTTCTGATTTTGAAAGTAAATGTTCTACAGAAAGAAGTCACAGAAGGAAGAATCCTAGGAATGAGGCAAAGAGTTATGAAGAGTAAAGGTATATTAAATGCATTCAAGGCAGAATTTTGGTTTGAGAAATTGAAGAGAAATGCTTTTGATAACACAGTTTGAGAAAGGTTTGCCTGAAACCTACTGGAAGATATAATAATGATGAATGAATAAATGATATGTGCATATTTAGGATGTGACAAAATGGTTTTTCCCTAGTGCATGGAAATTGGGTAAGTAAGATCTATTCATCCTGATATCGACAAAATCTAATGTAGATTAGCTGCTGTCAAAATAGCCCCAAAAACTATAGAAGAAATTACAGTTTTTGTTGATTGAATAGTTTAATGATGGTTAATTTAATCATAACACACCTACAAATACTAATTTGGAATAATAAATGTTATGAGAAAGTTATGTGCATTTAATATATGGCCAAAACAATGTGTCAATGATTCAGCACTTAGCGAGAGCACTATAATGAAACTACAATCAGTGAAGCGCACTATAATGGAGGATGCCTGTGTTTGTGTTAACTGAAAAAAAGTGGAGTGGAGGAAATTTTGGTTTTGGTTTGGGTTTAGAATTGTATATTTTTTTGGTTTTGGTTCTGCCCCACTTCAGCCAAAAATGTAATTTGTTTTTCAGTTTGGGTTTTAAGTCCAGTTCTGGTTTGGTTCTCTGTTTCATACCCGCAACATTTGTATTGGGATACATTCTTCTTTCCTCAGCAACATTTTTAACTTTAAATTATTGTGTAAAATACCTCTTTGATATGGCAATAGTTGTCAATGCATACCATCATTATCTTTTTAAAAATGTTTTACCATTTTCCATTTCATCCTAAATTCGATTTGGAGTTTTATATTTTTAGTTTTGCAAGATAAATGACTTGGAAATGTTTCAAAGCATCTGAACAGCTAAAATCATTCAGTTATTGTTAAAATCATAGAAAAATAGCTGAAAATCAACTAAAAATCATAGTAATGATTCAGGTGTAATTTAATCTCAAAATAAATTCAGTAATGAAATGAGAAATTCCCATTTATACTCAGAACCTTCTAAACTACATTTTAAAAAATCACATAGAAAAACTTGTCCAGAATATAGTTGTTATCTTAAAAATATATTTTCTTTTCACAATGATTGTCACAATAGCTGAGCATTTTTTAATATTAAAAATTATTTGCTCAGCTATGGAAGAAAACATAAATTTATCAATTTTATGCATAGAATTGGATTTAAGTGAAAGTGACAATTTAACAGAAATTATGAACGATTTTGCATTTCCAAGAGAAAGACAGCTTATGTTTTTATATGAATACAAAATTCTATGGATTCTTTATTTTTCATTTTCTTAAATTTTTTCTTGATCTGGTGGTGGCATAAAAATGACTTTGTTGCAGTAGCAGGGAAGCCAAATGCCTCAAGACTGCCCTTCTGCTAAAGAATTAACTGATAATGCTACCATTAATATTGTTTTTTTTGTGTAAAATAAACTGGAATATTTTGCATTAGTATGATATGGTAAGGACTTGTGTGAATGTATTTCTGTAAAATTATGTAAATAATAATGCTCTCTTAGGAAAGAAATCTTGGCTCTTCACTGGGATTTTATATAACAACTATGCTCCACCTCCTGGGTTCTGCTTTGATCTCTTATGTGATGATGAACCAATTGTAGATGACAAACACAGTCCAGATTACAATGTGGATTACAGGGTGAATATTATTTGTATAGGAACAATATATTGTAATTTTAGATGCACTGTTGATATTGTAAAATTTTTGGGAACTAAATCATCATCGTTTTCATTTATTCAACAAACTCTGCTATTTCTATTCTATGATGTAAATCCATATTCTTTATCTTCTTCTGTTTTTTTGGCAGGTTCCCTTGGTAACTTCCCATGGTAACTAATCATTTCCTTTCCTAACAAAACACCTATAGGTCATTCTTCATTTCTTTCCTTAGAAACTTTTCTTCAATCGCATAGAGTACACTATAGCCTTGTTTGCTTGGATTGATGGGGTGAGAAATGTAAGCCTTTAGGAAAGTCTTAATTTTGTGGAATTCCATTGAAGTAACAAGGAGCAATAACATAGTAAAATTTCCACATTATTGAAAAAACACAATCAAGGTGGAAGTGGAATTTTTACAAAGTTATTTTTCCTTCTTATTTGGGCAAGAAATGGTTTGGTTAACAATCATTACAAAAAATGTGTACTTGTGGTTTTCTTACAGTATCTAGTGAAATACAAAGTTTAAGGTGGTCCAAGTCAGAAATTACAGGGTACCAAACAGTAGATCAAGGATCTCAAACTCAGGTCGCATGATGGCTCTTCACCAAATCCAAGGGCAGCATTAATGTACTGTACCAGATCTGCAGAGCCCATTCCATACTTTTCGTCCTCATAGCTTTTCATATTCTTGAGATATTCACTCTCCCCTTCCACAATAGAGGAAATCACCCCAATGCTAGGATGTGGCCTAAAACCCATTACAAAAATACTAGATTCGGCATAAAGGGTTGGGTCCGGGCATACTAGAGACACGCTGGCAGTGGGAAGAACATTCTTCTGTATCCTGTGTAAGGTGTTATAAATGGGAATGAGCAACAAATTGCAGATAGTTATAAGAAATGATTTAATACACCTCTTGAACTTCTTGGATTATTTACAAAGATTTTCATAAGATAAGAAACACATTTGAGGTTCAGCCATATAATATAAAGTAATTTACTTCACAGGCTGCATAAATGAATCATTTGGGTCGCAGACGGCTCTCAGGCCATGAGTTTGAGACCCCAGCTATAGATTATAGCTGAAAACAATGTTTTTATTTAAAGAATCCAGTTAGCTTCTGTTATTTCTTGTGAGTTGTTTCTTTACTGCCCCATCTCAGACAGCAGAAATGAACCATCAATTTGTAATTCCTGATGTTACATCAGTTTTATAATGCTTTGACCTTGCCTGAGTTATATTTCTTGATCACACATTCAATTTCCCAGCCAATTTGTTTACAAAAAAATCTCACAAGATAAAAGATAAAGATAGTATAAGCTGTATTGAAATGGTTCAGATAAGTCTGAGATCTAGATTATTAAGGTCTTTGTTTATGAGGTATTTTCTATCATGTCCATTTGATAAGCACCCATAGGGATCTGTATCTTGCTGGTGAGTTAAAATTCCAGTCAAGTGAAAGTGACTAACTTCTGTAGGCCAAGACAAACAAGTGCAAATAGTGCTTCTGTCTGAGCATAAATAAGGTTCGTTTCATTGCTTTTTCAACATTTATTTCTGTTCGAGCCTAAAGGCCTGTCACATGATGAAATAAAGACAGTACAAAAAATTTCAAAGTAGTACTGTACTCCCGAAAGCAGTACGGATGGTCACCTTAATTAAGCAAACAATATGGATAAAGGTTTCGAATTAAACGAAATGTTCTTGAGTCACCGGACCAGATCATGACTTCAAATTTCATTGTAGACATATTTCGAATAATCCGTACTAAAAAGTACGTAAAATCCTATGATGTTGGCCGGGGACTACTATTAGCTTCAAATTACACACTATTTCGATTTATCCGGGATCGAAATAATGAGGTTTTACTGTATATCTTGGGCTTTTTGGAAATTATTTCAATTCTATCAGTTAAAAATGTACACTTCATTATATCTGCTGCACAAATGTTCAAGCTCTTGGTGTTCCGAATTAATTTGTATTGCTACTGAAATATATTGTTAATTTGTTTTACTCTGCAACTGCTGGCTTAATTCTTAGCTTTTGAGGTATCTTGAAGTGACATGTTATGCTTCAAATTATTTTTAATGACAAATGCACAAATGTTACTTTATTTAATTTCTGTCATAACTACACCTTGCTAGGGACTATGGGACATCATGGAATAACAGTGCCATATTATGGCACTCATTTTATGTAATCATTCTTAACTGAGTCAAAATCTATTAGCATACTAAGGGAACATCAGGGCATAACAGATGTTGGTCATGTAAGTTTGCTTATGGAAAGGATGCCAGTTGAATGGGCTTTTACTGTATAATATACCGTATTAACCTGAAAGGAAGACAAGGTTTTTTCCCAAAAATCTCGGCAAAAAATTAGGGACCATCTTAAAATTGAGTACAAAGTTTTAAACGCTGCGCAGAACATCCCGATGCTGGTTCTATGTCCATGAAAATGCATTTATTTATACATACACAACCTATTACATTTAACACTAGAAATGCCAAGAGGAGAGGGGTCGAAAAGTGCCTGCGCTATATACTTTCTTTAATTATGTGAAAGTGAATGATCAAAATCCATCATAGATTTTTCTAAATGTCAATTATTTTGTTTGCCTATGTTCTGTAGATTTTCAAGGAAATATCACAAAAGGTATTTTGGCAAAAAATGATGAAATAAGGCAATCACTCTTAAACCCCTCTTTGAAAGAATAATCCAAATCAATTCCCGAGTTTTCTCAAAATAAATCGAGGTATATAATTAATGTTCTCAATTTAGACCTGCAATTCATCATATTTGTATTTCATTTTAAGGTAGTCTCTCGGAGAAATGACTTCACAATTCTCTTATGTAGAATTTTTCAGGTTAGTCGATTCCCAACTGTATCTCAGGTAACTTTGATTTTGTAATATCCCAATACCATTTTATTACAAATTATTAGCAGATTTCTGTAAAAGATATTTCCATTAGTGTTAGCATCCCGGGTTCGATATAAGGATATAATTTTTGTTATACATCAACAGCCAAAAGAGGAAGGTATTACCAATGCGTGAAAGATTAGCCATCCAAAAGACTAAGAGACAATGTGACAAAAACAACCATGACATGTTTAAAATATGGAAAAAATGTTTGTAAAATTCATTCAAAAATAGAAATAGTATGCGCAAGGTGTAATAATGATGATTAGTACATGTAAAAAAGAAATACTTAAGACAATTTATAACGTAAACATAGCAAATAAATACTTTTTTATGCATTAATACCATTTTTAATTAAAATAAAATTATTTAATAACAGATAGCTGCTTGTAAAAATTTGTAGGAATAAAAAATACCACGGGCACTTTTGGACCCCCTCTTGGAGCTGCGCTTAACAGATTATACGATGGTCTTTCTAGGGTTCATTTATTTTTGCTATACATTTATTCATATTCTTGAAGCTCACAATGGGCACATGAGTGACTTTCCACCTCTTACATCAGAACTTGTAATCCACTGGGTAGGAATGTTGATGCACATGGCATTGCCAGCGTTTTATGTGTGTCATGTTACAAATTAAACATCTTTGTTACTTTTCGATTGGTGTGCCAGCAGCAGATTACTCTCTCACTCCAGGTTTAGGGGAATTATTCCACGCTAGGGACCCTTGTTTACACGTGCACAAGTCATGCAAGCAAATAAACCTTTTGATTGGCCTACTGAGGATGGAATCATTGATTCCGAAATATGTATCTAGGAATTCTTTTTAAAAATAAGTACAATTTTGGTTTATTTGCTTGCATAATTCATATGCATGTAAACAAGGGACCCTGGTGTGGAATAGTTCCCCTAAACCTGGAGTGTGCGAGTGTTCAGTCCCTGGCATGGAGTAATTTCTCCTAAACCGGTGTGTATTTGTGTACTTCTTTTTTAATTTTTATGGTTTTAAGGTTTCTCCTTTGTCATTTTTTATTGTAATTATAGGGTTCCAAAATTTAATTTTGTCAAAAATTTTGGAGACTAAAAAAATGTGCATTACTGTAATGCTGGCAGATGGCCCAAAGTTACTACCGCATATTATTTAAAAAATTGGTATTACAAAGTTTTTTCTTGAATAGACCTTGTTTTTTCATTGTAAACGTCTCAAATTTGATGTTCTTTCCTTTTGGGTTAATACGGTAAATATCATCATCATAGGTTTTCTAATGTTCAGTAGGTATTAGGCTCACCAAACCTGTACTATCCTATCCCAAGCTTTTCTCTTCGTAACCCTTTCCTTCTCTTTCAGAATTTGTCCCACTCATTTCTTCTTTCTCCTACTATGTTTAGAACTTACTCATTTGTTTTTCATCAGTCTTAACTAATTTTTTCGTCAAAATCACATCCACATCTCAGATACCCCTACTCTGTGCTTACATCTTTCCTTCTCATAATCCTTGTCACACTCATAAAATGCTGCACTCCATTTCAAAATTTTCACGCCTCTTTTTAATATCTTTAATCAAACTGCTTGTCAGGAACTCCTGCTGTCTCATGCCTTCCTTGTTCTTATTATTTTTGTCCTGATCACTTTCATATGTCTCTTATCATGAATCAGACTACAGTACAACCTCTATATAGTGAGCCTCCGTTTATCGTAAACCTCTGTATTTCGTTCTATCGTACCTCCATATTAACGCAATTCTCCGTATATCGTAATGGGAAAATGTACGCCCTGATGAAAAACAACCTCCGTATTTTAAAACGCATAAGCATGAAATTTACCCGGCCAACTTCCCCGATGCGATTTTCGGTCTTCTTTTGTTTTTCTTAACGTGTGAATTACCCTGCCATCAAAATATTGCTCTATTGGTAGAAAGATACATCATTTAAATGTTTTAATTTTATATTAGTTTGCGTAGTTTATTTCCTAAGTCAGAGACTTTCGGGTAAACTCCCTTAGGCTTACGTTTCACCTGTAAAAAGAGATAGGCGAAGCACCAACCGTCAGTTCTTTCGCGATTCTCAGTTGACACCACTGCTACGTACGTATCAGTTTTTATCAACTCTGAAAAATCCACGAAAATATGACAACAATGTTGCAAAGATGTATCAATTAAAGATCTTTTGCTATTTACTAAGTTGACGCATATTAATCGCCGGATAAATCCCCTCAGCCACACGTCACTGTTTAAGCACCGCCCCTTTTTACGTATCACTGCTTATGCATGCACACTACGAAGAGCTTGGTTTAATTAGTGGTATACCAGCTTGATTCGTTGGATTGATCGTTTAAAGTCATCCTAGATACATGACCTACATAGAATAGTATTTTCAACTTTATTTTCGTCGTACATCACGTGCGTATATATTCTTTAATTTGACGCATTAATTTACTGATGATGATTAAAGTGTATTATGTGTATAACAGAATTGTTTGTTATCCCTTGTACCGCATTAAATACACGATTTGTAAATAATACAAAATAATTACGTTTGTGAATAAATCATTTTTTGGACACGATGGTAATCCATGAGAAAATGATAACTGCTAACAATAAAAACTACGTTAGCTATTTTCCAAGCCATTGATGAGGGGAAGAGAAAAATTTATGTGGCAGAAACCTTTGGTATATCACCTACGAGTCTAACATCTATTTTTAAAAACATCAAGACTTCAAAAATGAGGACTTGGATAAGTGTGTTTTTGATTCGTTAATGGAAGCTAGAAATAGACATATCTGGGCCTATTTTGCAACAAGGCTATAGAAATGGCATTAAAAATGGGAGTAGATAACTTTCAAGGTTCTAATGGATGGCTAGAAAAGTTTAAAATGTTCTGGAACTTAAGAACTTGAAAAATGTGTGGGGAAGAAGCTTCTGTAAGTACAGTTGTAGAAGAAGAGTGGAAAGACACTTTGCATACAATTTTAATGGGTTATGATTCAAAAGACATTTTAAATGCAAATGAGCTGGTTTTTTAAATAATTTACTGCCTGATAGAACTCTTGCAGTTAAAGGAGAAGCCTGTCATGGAGGAAAAAAAGCAAGGAGTGGTTTACAGTCCTTTTCTGTACGAATGCAGATGGTACTGAAAAATTAAGAGCCCGTGTGATGTGTGTGTGAATATATAAACTCGGATGTTTTAAGAATAGTAAAGAAATTTCCAGGAGTTTATAGAAATTCAAGAAAGTCATGGATAACTTCAGCTTTATTCAATGAGTGGTTAACCATGCTCGATTCAAAAATGGGCATGAAAAATAGAAAAATAATCCTTTTTATGGGCTGGTGCACTGCACGTAAATGTGAGGGGATTAAATTGCAAAATATTAAAATAGTATACTTTCCTCCAAATACCACAAGTAAACTACAACCATTAGATCAAGCTTTAATTTCTTGTGTTATGAGAAATTACAGACAGCAGTTGGTGCTTTATATTTTAAGAAATGCAGATGAAGCAAATGATATTACCAGATGCAAATGGAATATATTGCAGGCCAAGCATAGGAATTCTCTCAAATCAGCCTCTATTAATAAATGCTTTATAAAGGCAGAATTTATGAGGGCAACATATGAGGAAGACGAAGTATCAGATGATGAACCTTAGTAATGGGATGAAATCAACTAGAGAATTCATCTTCAAACATCATTTAATGGTTTTGTTGATGTTGACACATCCCAAGTAACTTGTGGGCTAACAGAGGGAGAAATGGTCGAAGTGGGGATTGAAATTGAAGGGGAGAATATTGCAGATAACGAAGAAAAAAAATTATGACAGGGAAGTAATTACACCACTAAAAAAGCATGAAGTGTATGAGGATTTGAGCTGGCCTGAAAGATTTTTTATAAATTTGGAGGATTACCATGATGATAATCTTTTGCTATTGAATAGAATACAAAATATTGTATCCAATGAATTTAAGAAAAGAATGAACCAACTGAAATTACAGCTTTTTTCCACTAAGCAAAAATAGATGTATTAAATAAATAAAAATAAATAAATGGGTGCCGCTTAATGGGAGCACTTTGGGCACAGGGAAATTGATAACATCAAGCAGCTGATAACACTAAACGATGGTTTAAAATATTAGATCTGATCATAATAAACAATTGTTATTCTTATAATTGAATATTATTTATTTATAATTTTACACTATGGTTATGTAGGTATGTATTACAGTAGGTTCTGCTTAATGTGATCACTTAAAAATAATAATTAGCAAATGTTATTTATGCAATTGTTTTGTTGGTTTATAATTTTACACTAATACACATAAAAAGCCCCGATTTTTCATATTCTCATGAACCTGGTTTATATTGGGCAGACCACACTTGAAAAACATCATTGGAATCTACTTTTGCTGTTCGGAAAAAATACAGAAAATACAAGAAAATTAAAAAGTAATTTATTTTGAAAAATAACTCCAGCTTTTGTTGCTTTAAATCCTTCATAACTAGATTTTCGATGCGTTGCTCTAAGTTGTAAAATATTTTATAATCATCACTACCCCCCTCGAGTTCTAATGCACTTCGCAATATTTGAGGGGATTTTCTAATTTCTACTGTACTTGGAATAATTTGACAAAATTCAGTGTCTTCGCTATCACAACTGTCCTCATCATTAACTGCAGGTGTGTTTGATTTAATATCGTCAACTATGTCCCTTGCAGTAAGATCACCTGTTGTGGGAAGGTTTGCATCAATTTCCACCCAAGCTTCAAAATCTTGAGAGTTAACCAACCCACAGTCTATTGATGACACCGCTCTGCGTTCGTTACATTTATTGATATTTTCCACTTCCTTTGATTCAATTAATCCAGCTTTACGGAAACAGTTTTTGATTGTTTTCTCGGAAATTAAGTCCCAGGAACTAGCCATCATGTGCACTGTGTCTAATACGTTCAGTTTTTTAGCTGTGTCTTTAGCCTGGGCTTCATTCCTGACATCAATTTCTGAAATTATTTTACGTTGCATTGCACTTCTGTATAATGTTTTAAAAGCTTTAATGATTCCTTGATCCAAGGGCTGAACTATTGCAGTTGTGTTTGCGGGAAAAAATACAAGTTTAATATTTTTAGCTCTAAATCGGGATGTGCTGTGCAATTATCCAATGTAAGTGCTATTTTTTGTTTGATTTGCGAGAGTTCTCGGTCCCATTTTTTAAAAAAGTCAATAAATATTTGTGAATTCATCCATGCGTTAGTGCTGTTTTTGTAGTCATGGAGATTTTTTACCCCTCTGAAGACTCATGGGCATTTACTTTTCCCAATAACAAGCAATCATTTTTTGAATGTTGCAAGTAAGAAGCGCAGTAACTCTTTCTTTCAGCTTCTTTCCTGCAGTTGAAGAACCTTTTTTGAATAACAAAGTATGCTCGGGCATTGCTTTTAAAATAAACACGTTTCGTTTGTGTTAAAAATAGCATCAGGATTGAATTCTTTCAATAAATTTGGTAAGGTATTTTCTACCCATTTTTCTGCTGACCTTGTATCAGAGTCCAATTTTTTCCATGCAATCTTTTATACACTATGTTGTGCCTCTCCTTTCACCGACTGAGCCAGCCATCCATAGGCACGAAGTCGTCTTCACTGAGTTCATAAGCATTTTCCTTTTCACATAAAATACTTTGACTGATAGGAGCATTCTTCAATCTTGCACTTGTAAACCATCTCAGGAGCGCTTCTTCCATGAATTCACTTTTACCACATCTTTTTCTTTTCCTGTCCAGGTTTTCATTTACAGTCACTTAATTCATAGAGTTGTCTATTTTCAAGATTTTTCATAAGAGAGGCTGCGAAACACCAAGTTTCAATGCAGCTTCTCTCTGACTATACTTAGGCAAGGAATCAAAGTCACTTAAAATCTTCTTTTTGTCACTTAAACTTAAGTCTTTGCATTTTTACGACATATTGATTTAAAAATAGGGGCTCTGCACTTGGCAAGTGGGTATGACAAACTATGTTTGAAAAAAGTGTAACAACGACTCGCCACTGAGGATAAGAATATCAAGGTCAACTGTTCCCAACAAATACATGCCAACGACTAATTTATTTCCCTCAGAAGAACCCACTGCTCTTGTAGACGCAGAAGGGTGTCGTCGTAAACTCTTTTGTGTCTCAAAATTAGTCCAATCATCATGGTATCCCACTTAGCGGTCATCTGAACATGCATATTTCTTTACGAACATTGTAACTAATGTATTCTTTTGCCAGAGACAATGTAACAAGTGCTGCGAGATGCCAGATGCGTAGGCTTCATGTGCTACACGCATCAATTGCTAAAGTGGAATATGTAAGACTTTGTGGGCACACGTTTCTCAGTTTCTTAGTAATCCGAACAATCTGGTCTATCACTTAGCTGGGGAAGAGCCACAATGCAAGCGGGATATTATGACCTTGTCTCAATTATGTACTCCAGATTTGAGTTTTTTTGACGATAATGATATCCCATAAGTGGCATAAAATAAAATTTTGATAATAATAAATGGCGGTTCTGATCACATTAAGCGGAGGAAATTGCCTGTCTTGAACTGCATTTGGTTTTGGAATTACACATTTGATTACAATCTATGGCTGATATCAATAACCACCGATAACATTAGGCGGCACCTACTGTATATTTGTTGTTCATTTATATTTTACAATTACATTCATCATCATAGGTAGTCTGTCCGTAGACAGGCCCGTGATTATTCTTGGTTAAATTCCTATTTTCCGCTGTCCTCTTCATATCTTGATATCTCTCTTTCCCTTTCAAATCGTCTATGAGCTGAAACCTTTTCCTACCTCTTTCCCTTTTCCCATCTAGTTTTCCTTCTAACACATCTTTAATCATACTCTCTCTCCTCAGGTAATGTCCAACCCAGTTAGCCTTCCTCTTTCTGATAGTCTGTATAATCATTCGCTTCTCTCCTATTCTTCGTAGCACTTCATCGTTTTTCATCCTATCTGTCCATTTTATCTTCAGCATTCTCCTCCAAGTCCACATTTCAAAGCTTTCCAAGTATTTTATGTAATTTTTCCTTAGCGTCCATGTTTCTGCCCCATACAATGCTATACTCCATACATAGCATTTTATCAACTTCTTGCGGATATCTTCCCTTATATTCCCTGTAAGTAGTTGTTTCTTTCTCCTGAAAGCCGCTTTTGCTTTTCCTATTCTAGTTCTGATCTCATCCGTACATTTTGCTTCTCGTGTTATGATGCTTCCAAGGTATTTATATTCTGAAACTTGTTCTAAAGGCTTTCCCCCAATACTTATGTTCAGATTCTCTTCTTTACCCGATGTTCGAATGACCTTGGATTTTTCTGTATTTATTTCCATACCGTATTTTCTACCTGTTATCACTAGTCTATTTATCATTTTTTGTAGTTCCTCTTCCTTTCTTGCTAGAAGTACTTGATCATCTGCATATTTTACTGTTCTTATAATCCTTCCTCCAATTTTGAAATCTCCTGTGCCTTCTAAAGCTTCTTGCATTAGACTTTCTCCATATATATTGAATAGGGTTGGCGATAGGCAGCAGCCTTGTCTTACTCCTCTACCGATATTTATTCCGCAGGTGTCCACATTCTCAAACCTGACCTTTACAATTTGATTCACATATAGATTCCTAATCAATCTCCTGTCTTTCCAGTCTACACCTATATCCTTTAATATCTTCATCAACTTTACCCAATTTACTCTATCAAAGGCCTTCTGCCAGTCTACGAAACATGCGCAGATATCTTGACTGTACTATATTGCCCTTTCTGATATGATTCTAACTACTCCTGTAGCATCTCTAGTTCCTCGTCCTTTTCTGAAACCAAATTGATCTTCCCCTAGTATTTCTTCTGCCTTTTTCTCCAGCCTTTTATTAAGAATCCTCGTGATGATCTTTGATGTGTGTGAGAGAAGGCTTATCGTTCTGTAATCTTTACACTGCATTGACTTTGGCTTCTTCTTTAGAGGGATCATTGTTACTTCTAGGAGATCCCGAGGCCACTCTCCTGTGTCGTAAATCTTATTAATTAATTTCGTGATCGCTTTTAGTCCTTCTGATCCAATAACTTTAAGTATCTCAGCCGGTATTCCATCGCTGCCCGTGGCTTTCCCCTTCTTTAGTTCCACTATCGCCTTTTCTACTTCGCTCTCCATAATACTTGGTCCTAAGTTGTCTTCTTCAATGTTTTCCTCATCTTCCAGTTCTATTTTTGCCACTCCTGCCTGTTTGCTGTATAATTCCTTAATGTATTCTTCGCATACCTGTGCTACATCCTTTGTTTCTGAGACTATCTTCCCATCCGTATTCATAATTCCAATACCATGAATTCCATTAGATTTCTTATCTTCTAACTCGAGTGCTCTAGCGTACATCATATCGTACCGTCCTAACTTCTCCATTTGTTCTATTTCATCACATTTTCCTTTTATCCAATTTTCTCTAGCTTTATCTGTTACCCTTCTCAACTCATTGTTTATACGTCTATAGTTGGCTCTACCTTCTTCTGTGTTAACATTTTTCCATTTTCGTATTCATTCATTTTCTCCAGCATTTCCTTCGTGATCCATGGTTTTCTGATTTTCTTCTCTTGTTTTCCAATCTCTTTATCCAAGGTATCCTTGATACTGGTTTTAATTTCATCCCATTCTATATCAACGGTCTTCGGTTTGTTTTCCAACTTTCTTAGGTTATCTTCCAACTTTATGCTGACTACATCCTGCCTTTCTTTCAATTTTTCTAGGTCCCAGGTCTGTCTTTTTCTTCTCGTTTTTCTTATTTGTTTGAGCTTTGTACTCACGTCAAGTATTAGAAGGCTATGATCTGAATCAATGTCCACTCCTTGAAATGTCTTGGCGTTCTTTATGCTGTTCCTGAATCTTTGTTTTACAAGGATGTAATCTATTTGGCATCTCATTCTATCTCCTGGGGTTTTCCATGTGTATAACCTTCGTTTATGGTTTTTGAACCATGTATTGGTCACTACAAGGTCATTATTGATGCAGAATTCTACGAGTTTCTCCCCTCCTCGATTTCTCTTTCCAAATCCGTATTGCCCGACAACATTTTCTTCCTGTCCTTCCCCGACTATGCTGTTTCAATCTCCCATTATTATACAGTTTACCTTTCCTCTTCCATCTTCTTCATAAATTTCATTAATTTGCTCATAAATCTCATCGATTTCTTCATCTTCATGAGCTGACGTTGGCATATATACCTGGATTATCAGCATGTCCACTGGGACTGCTTTTAGCTTTATTGCCATCAGTCTATCGTTTGTTGCTATTATCTTTGTCATGCTTTTCGTCATATCTTTCCTAGTACCAGAGCTACTCCCCTTTCTCCCAATATTTCCTCCAGAATAAACTACCGTGAATTCTTCCGAGTCGAACTGTCCTTCTCCCTCCCATCTAGTTTTGCTTAGTCCTACAATGTCAACTCTATTTCTTCTCATTTCTTCTTTCAAGTTCTCTAGCTTTCCTGCTTTTCTCATAGTTCTTACGTTCCAAGTCCCTATTCGTAAATTACTTTTGACAAATGTTTTCCTCAAGGCAGTTCCCCCCTGGAGATCCGATTGGGGGTCTATTTTACCTCCGGATTGTTTTACCTCGAGAGAACTCATATTGTCCAATCATATAATCATTACTAGGGATTGTAATGTGGTAGTTTCCCTCTTGCTTTCTACATCGCAGTACTGTAGCCGTTCAAATCATCCTGATCCTGCCTACAGCTGTATTGGATATAGACCCAGCCAACATCATTTGTTTTCGGCTCTATACCATACTGACAGTACTGCTGCCTACTGCCAGGCACTGATGATAGTTTTTTTTTATAAAACCTCCATTCGAGGGGTTTGAACCCCCGAACTTTGCAATAGAAAGATGACACGCTAACCACTACACCATCAGTGCATATACAATTACATTATGAATGTATTAAATCTATTTTATTTTATAGATATAGTAATTGGACAAGACAATAGTTTTTTATTATAGTGAAACTCTATTTATCAAAATTCCCAAAAATCAGGTCCCTTCCATTTTGCAGTAGTATAGAGGTTTTACTGTAATACCTTGATGAGAAAAATATCTGTTATAACCTTTCCCCACCTTGACTTATAATTTCCTGCTCTTCATAAATCTCATGATATAAGTTTTCTTCCTGTTAACTTTGATTCTAATCGCTTTTGGCTTTTCATAGCATCTGCAAACCCTTCTCTAAATTACTCACTAATGCTTTGTCATTTGAAAATCTAATTGACATCACTAGGCTACCTCCTTCATTTACCGGTTTCTATATTTTTCATGCTCTATTATTAATTTTGACTGCCTCAATAGCTTTTGCTCTTGGAATATCCTGGACACCTTATAGGCACAATCCTCACAGCACAGAGGAGCTGTGCAGTGCCAATCCCAAAGAGCATTATAGTGAAACAGCATTGAATGAAACCACTTTATGCAAGAGTTGCTTGTATTTGTTTGTAAAGTCAACTTGAGAAAATCCATTTTGTCTAATTTTCTCTTAAAAAGTGGGTGATAAATAAACAATTTAATTTAGAAGATATTGTTCATTCTCATTTTGTTTTCTTGTGCTAGCATTTCTGAGTACATTAAATGTCCAGGTTGTTTGTTACTTTGAACCAAATGTTCATAGATTTAACTGAAAATTTTTAAAAGTGCATAATAATTGTCTCACTACTCTTATTCCTGAATCTCAGTGTACATGGTTGTAGAAACTGTTACTTATGTTCATGGATTTTAAGATTAATGATTTCCCTTTTATGACAATTTCATATTTGCCCATTGTATTCGAGAGTAATGCTGTTTTGAACTGAAAATTGTTTGCTATTTTATTTTAGCTATCTGAAATCCAGAAACTTTCTCTTTAAACAACCACTAATTTTTCTTCTTCTCCATTTCCCATTATTTCTTCACCATAAATATTAATTCCTATAACTTGAAAAGTTTGGAAATATAATATACAATATGTATTTTAACTTTAAGAACACTTTAAAAATTGACTTTCTTATTATTATTGTAACTCATTGCACCTCTCTCTAATGCTAACCAGCTTAGTCTGCTTTAGTGTGCTGATATTACTTTGCAGTTTCGTGAGATTTTCAGTATGACTATCTTTAGCTTAAATTTTTTCTAGCTATTGGTTTCTTTGCTAGTGTTATCTAAATGTAAATTCTTTTTGCTTTCTATAATTTTTTAGCACCAACTCTTTACAAATATAATCTTGTTCTGTATATTTTTTTGCATTAACACTAAATGAAACATTTTAAAACTGAACCATAACTTCAATAACTCTATGGAAATTATTAACACTGCTGTTTAGGAAATATTAATCACTGGCCTCTTTGATTTTATTGCTTTGTATTTGGTACTATTTATTGCCTGCATGCTTATTTTAATTGCTGCATTAGGTATCAGACTTCACTTTATATGTTGAAAGTCAATCCAAATACTATGCTACTGACAATGTTGCTGTTACAATGGGAGGAGATTTTAATTATCAGGATGCCCACTCATGGTTTACAAATTTGGACAAACTTATAAGGTAAATAACATATGCTTGTAATTTATTAGTCATATCACCCATAGGTGAAAGAATTCATAGCATATGCAGAAAACCAGTCAATTAGTTATGCTACCAATAACATCATAATGACTATGGGTGAAGATTTCCAATACCAGGATGCCAATTCATGGTTCTCAAATCTGGACAAACTAATTAGGTGAGGCCAAGCATGACATAAATAATAAATTTGTAAATTTATAAATGAAGTATATTGTGTACCCTGATGTGATCCAATTAATTTGACATTTTTCTTCAATCTATTGATTGGCCATGATTTATTCATTCTGCATGTCTTAACTCTTTGTATGAAATAATGATGTATAATTGAATGTCTATTTGTTGGAAATAAATCAGTTCTCTCATTTACAAGTTTATCAATAATATTTTCTTGTTCTGTATAAATGTATTTTTATGCATTATTTAATGATTAATTTTATTTTCATTGAAACATTCGTTTATTTGGTGGCTG
Organism: Tanypteryx hageni; assembly: GCA_028673005.1. Lineage (NCBI taxonomy): Eukaryota > Metazoa > Arthropoda > Insecta > Odonata > Petaluridae > Tanypteryx > Tanypteryx hageni. Next base: position 76,360,613 of record CM054118.1, on the reverse strand, counting down.
TGCCAACTCCAGAAAAGTAACTTGGAAGCCATATATTCTACTTTTTGGAAATTAAAAATGAATACTGTATAAACAACATTACTTACCACAAAGATGATATTCAGAAATTTGGGCAGTGTGAGATCACCAGGCCATAAAATTTCTCAAGCAGTATATAGATTTCATTATAATTTTCGTTATAAACCAAAATCTGTGTACTTAAGTAGCCTTAAAAAATTGCATTTTTTCAAAATCATTGTTGCTTCTTTTGTAATTCAACCATTATTTAACATTTTAATGGATATTACTATTATATTATTTTTATAGTTATGTTAATGAAAAACAGAGCAATGGAAGTCGAGTAAATGTGTTCTACTCCACACCATCTTGCTATCTGAAGTCATTGAATGAAGCAAATATTACCTGGCCAACAAAAGAAGATGACTTTTTCCCTTACGCAAGTGATCCTCATTCATATTGGACTGGTTATTATACATCTCGCCCTACCCTCAAGTATTTTGAACGCCTTGGAAACAACTTTCTTCAGGTATAATTATCAAATGCTTTATGTGAAAATGGCATCTCTGTAGAATGCAATTTCTTCTTCCTTATTAATTGTATTGATTGTATGGGAGAGGATCCACAATTAACACATAAACATGGATCATCCATTAAAAAACATAAACTAAGGCCTAAAAGTACAGTTAAAACAATCATTCACTATGCTCTTTTTAGAAAAAGTCCATAGCTTTGGCATGCTTTTAAATGTATTTGAAGATTGTGAAGGACACTGTGTTTAAAAGCTTTGAAAAATGTATACACAGCAGATAAAGCAGCTCCTCTGCATATAAAAAAAATGTAAAATTATTTCTTCCTCCACGGGGAGATGGTATTCTTTTTGGCCCTGTGGATAAACCTTTAATGATATGCTTAAAAGGATATTGTGTCATGCTGGTGGTAATTGCTGTTATCATTTATATTCAAAATAGTTAGAATATTGCTCAAATTTTACCATTAACCTTTATTGTACGACATTTAAATCCAACTTGTAGAAGCTGGCAGATGGATTTATTTTAGGACGTTTAAACAATATATATATATATATATATATATATATATATATATATCGCCCTGTACCCTACTTGTGGTTTGAGAAGACTGTGCAAGTCAGTGCTCCATCCTTCAGAAGGGATGTTAAGCAGTTGGTTCCCTCGGTGCTCTTCTTATTTTAAAAAAATCACTTCACCTAAATCTGCAAATTTCCTATTTTATTTGGAGCTATGTTGTTGCTTTTCCAGGTTTGCAAGCAGCTTTATGTACTGGCCGATCTTGGCCCGGAAGATATGGTGGACTTGAATACAATGAGAGAGTCGATGGGTGTAATGCAACATCATGATGCTATTACTGGTACTGAGAAACAGGCAGTTGCTTTTGACTATGCTCGCATCTTAAGTAATGGATTTAGGGAGTGTGATGCTATCGCTGTGGCTGCAATAAGGTGAGTGTTAAGTCTGATGCATAAACTGTCAGCATTAATGGAATTGCTTTTGATTACACCCAAGATGTATGTATGTGCATGCATGTGCAAGTATGTAAACATGTATACATATAAGTTATGCAAGTGTTGTAAAACTTCTTCTAGCATGAGGACTACTTTCTTGAAGTACATCATGTTTCAGGAATCTGCATTGTGGAAATTGTTAAACCTATGGGAAAAGTTCCAAGGTCAAAAATACTCTAAAAGTAATGTTTGCCAAATGAAATAATAATTTTGTTTATAACTCCTTGCAAACTATATAAAGTACATTAATTAATGCTGTATAGCACTGATGTTTACTCGAAAAAATAGCCCATTCACCTGAATCCAAGACGAGGTTTTTTTTTCTGAATTTCAACTTGTGAAAATGGAGGGTTGTCTTAAATTCAAGTACAAAGTAGGGTTATGCATTCAATTGATGTTTTTTTGCAAAGAATCAAACAAGATAAAATAATTGTATCCACTGAAATCTTTCATTGCAAACCTACGATCTGGATTTCAATTAAAGTTGCTGTTGTGTCCATGTTCTATTAGATTCCTAAAATCCTGCATTATGAAAGAAAGGGACCTATTCTTGATATTCTGGAACAATTGAAAATTATACAGTGTGTGGCCTCGAAAAAATTTAAAGTAGTAAATGATGTTTTGTATTCTTCTCATTCTCCACTTCTCGACCTCCCATTAATCTAACTATTCCTCTCAATTATCCCCATTGTCTTCTCATTACCCAACTTACTGAACTTCACTTAGCTGAACCGATTTCCCCCCTCCCCTTCCTGTGAACATACGTGTTCACTCCTTTCTTCCAATGATTGCTTGCTCCAGCATCTCTTTCATTATCTTCACCCTCCCCCCACCCACTCATTTTACCGATTACTACAAGTATAAATTGCTACCGGCTTTCAGTTTACTTCACCTGATGATGTTGCATTGCAATGAAGCCTAGGTCGTACATAATAAAAGTTTATGTGGAATTACCAAATAACTCTCTTTATTTCTACAATTTTAGATTAACTTCATTCGCAAAAGTATTGTATTTATCCAAATCCAAGATGACCCTGAATCTAAAACAGCAGACTGTCAAAATGGAAAAAAGATTTTATGACCTAATTCCTCACTGAATGTATTTGGTGTATATTTCGAACACATACAGTCAGTATAAGTATACTACTCGTACTTCATTCATTAATTGAAATGATTTGTTACAAATTTTTGTTTGAGAAAAAAATAGAATTTTAAAACGTAGTTTAAAAAATTAGTACTCTATTAATTGAAATCCGGATCATAAGTTTGCAATGAAATTTTTCAGGAAATACGATTATTTTATCTTATGTTTCATTTATTTAAAAAAAAACATTGGTTAAATATGTACAGTTTTATGACAACTCGTCATAGTCAGTTGATTGCATGTCAGTACATCACATAACAAACTGATTGTGTGTCAATTCATTGCTCGACAATTTTATTGTGAGACAAATTGGAAGGCAAGACACCATGACTGGTGTATGGCTAAGGGGAACACTTTTCCTCAAATTTAACCAGTAGTTATGGTTGTGTAGATTGCTCTAAATTGTTAACTATATTTCTGCAATGCCTGTAATGTCCATAATGCAATTTTTTATGAAATTACAACCTACATATCATTCATGCAGGGGCAGTCAGTCATTGCAAGCAACGCAAGCCCTGCCTGCCTGGTAAAACAACAACAGAGCAAACATCTTAATTTGCTTTAAATAAATTTGGTTACTATTTCAAAATTGGTATACATATTTTACATTTTTGTAATTTAAATAAATTTACACTAACTCGATCGCGCCTGGCATAACTCGACTGTTATTGAGCAGGGCAGCGAGAAGCAGTTTTGGTTCTGCTTCTCTAGTGGTTATATGCGTGGAGATGAGAGAGTGGGGGAAAAGAGGGAAGGGCATATGTGTGCCCATTGGCAAGAAAATAAGCAGAATTTGAACTGCTTCTCAGTGCTGTGGGAAATTTCTACCAATAATACAATGGAGCTGGTGACAGGAAAATACGGTTTTGTGTCCATCTATCGGGAAATTAATGGTTTACATTGTTTACATATACTGATGTTTCTTTTTTTAGCAGTTCTGTTTCTTCCACGTGGTTTATATGGTGTTTATTTTTAGTTTGTGTTCTTTTAATTAAACACTTATTACTTTTTATCCCAAAAATGTGTGTGGATAATGAACAGTGCATAATACAAAAATTGTTGGTGAAATCATTTTCAAGTAATCAAGATTTTGCAACTAAAAATGAAATCGTTCAAGCTGGAAAGCCTACAGCTGCGCTCCCGCAACTTACATCTTCTAAGGGAAGTATAACTCGTCGATTTCACGTGACTACTTATAATTTCCATCCCTGGATGTTCTACAATAAATAGACTGTTTTGTTGGCCATTCATTTCAATATCAGTCGAGAGAAGTAAATGGAACACTAGTGGCTATGCTGATTTAAATAATCTGACGAATGCGATAAAACGACATAGCATGGGCCAATCCCATATGCGTGCATGTCTGGATTTACACAACTTTGGGAAATCAAGGGTTGATTTTTTGTTGAACAGCCAGTGCTGCTTAGATACTCGAAATCATAACAAGAAAATTAAAAAAATAGGAAAGTGCTATGATCTCTAATTAACATTGTATGTCTGCTAGGTAAGCAGGAACTTGCTTTTCGTGGCCACGACGAGACAAAGTTCAGTGAATCGAGAGAATTATATTGAGTTTGCTATGTTCCTGAAGACTATGATGCTCATTTCTGTGAACATTTTAATAACGCTAGTGTTTTCAGTGTTCTCTCAAAATGTATTCAAAACGATTTAATTGAGGCTATAGGGATTGTCATCTTAAATGAAATTCAACGTGAAATAAATTCATCAAAATTTGTTTCTATTTTGGTTGATGAAACTTCAGACATTACTAACAAGTCGCAATTATCAACTGTGTTTTGATATTGTAATGTAGAAGGTGAAGTGTTAGAACGTTTTGTGGGATTTACTGATGTGAGTGCTGATAGAAAGGTAAACACTCTGTTCGTCCATGTTGATAATCAGCTAGATAGATTTGTTTTTGGTAAAAAGTTGGTGGGTCAGGGCTTTAATGGCAATGCTGTAATGGCAGGAGAGCTCAACAGCCTGCAGGAAAAAGGTGAAGCAGAAATACCCTTGCGCTTTATTTGTTCATCGCTCGGTGCATCGTCTCAACCTGGTCCTCAAGCAAGTGTTCAAGCAGATCACTGCATGCAGAATGTTCTTCTTGACTTTGAATGAGTATGCAGCATTCTTCTCCATTTCTCCTCAAGGTGTGTTTAGACTACGCGAGCACGAGCGAACGATCACAAGCGAACAAATGGATTTGCTGTAATGTGAACGGTGATTGAGAGCGAACGAATGATTCACTAGCAAGGTGGAAACCAGCAAATAATCAAGCAAGGGAATTCGTTCGCAGTGATGCTCGCTTAGTGTAAACGCCCCTTCTACGAGCACGAGTGAATGAACAAACGTTCGTTCGCTCGTGTTTGTTTGCTCGTGTTTGTTCACTTGTGTTTGTTTGCTCGTGCTCACATAGTGTAAATGCACCTTTAGAGAATGTAATTGCTTGATTTAATGATTTGCAAGCGATTCCCTAGAGTAAGCACAGTACATTGGTGTTTTCAATCGCAGCTTGTAAACACTGCGCATGATTACCGTGATTTGTTAATTGAACTATTTGAAACAATTTGAGACAATCCTGATGATTGGAATGATGAATCCGTTACCAAGTGCCAGGAACTTCTTCATAATTTAACATACTTAGATTTTTATTTCAATTGGAAATTCACTACATAATTTTTTCCCATACTGATGTTATGTTTGACGTGCTTCAGAAGCGTGATATGGATATAACACAATGTGCTGTAAGAGTTGAAAGTGTTATTGCATTCATGAATGAAGGGAGAAAACTTGAAACCGTGTATGAACATGTTGTTCAGCTTGTAGGAGAGCCTCATAGGAAACGCTGAAGTGAAACTGACATTTATTATGAACATTTGTCGTGAAAATTTTGATGTGCTAATCATGCAATTGCAGACCCGATTTGCCTCCCTTAGAAAAATTAAATTTTTTGAACTTTTAGTTTCTGAAAATTATCAAAATTATGCGGAGAGTTTTCCTCGTGAATGTTTCAATTCTTTAAAATGATGCTATGGTCAGCATTTTGGTTTCATTAAGCTAAAGGTGAACTCTCTGTAATATATAGCTTGCCTGACTTTAGTTCAAAAACTGATCAATATTTTCCATTATTTATCAAATGAGCTGAAATTTACCTTTGAAGAAACATACATGTTCTGTGCATTAGTTTTGACATTGCCAAGTACAACAGTGAGCGTCGAATCTAGCTTTTCAGGTTTAGCATGAGTAAAAGATCGTAAACAAAACAGTATATGGGGAATGAAAGGCTGACAGGCCTTGCGCTAATGGCAATAGAAAAGAGGCTGCTTAATACCTTGCGATCCAGAGGGAATTTCATTGACTTGGTTATCCTTGAATTTGTAAAGGAGTGAAGGTTAGATTTCATCTACAAGTGAAAGTATATTTTTATTAATAATAAAAAATTAATGAATATATTTAATTTATTTTCTTTCATTTCCAAATTTCCGAAAATATTTGGGTGGAGGACCTTCCCATCCTCACCTCTCATCCCTTCAGAGTTGCTTGCCCTGCTCCATAGGTCACCGACCGCCTTTACATTCATGTATACATTTTATTATTTTTGGTAGATTATTATATATAGTATATCATTGATTTAAGTGTATAAAATGGTATTACATATAGAAAATCTGAAATTGTATAGAATTGTACTACATAGAGAAAAATTTCAAATGTTTTTATACAGCGCACTAATGTATTCATTGTATGCTTTACCATGCAGTCATCCAAAGCATTATCCCAGAAAAGATAGGTAAAACTTGGCCGCCTTGAGATCAGTAGTCATTTTCTCCTCCTTGGACGATAATGTTCTGGAAGGCATCCGCTTCCAAAATATTGCTGTGTCGTCTGTATTGAGAACTTATGGTTTGTAATCATTGTCTTTTATGCATTTTGATAGCTTCGTGGGAGAATTCTCTGCTGCCACTTAGTCAGCATATGTTGATTCACTTACCAAATTAACATTGTGTAGGCTATACCTCCTCTTAAATCAAAGCACCATTGCAGCACCACCACTTGCACCAAAGGGCATGAAACGTGCAGCACTATTCCCTTCAGCACCAGACTTTTGCACTATAAGCTCATGCATGCACTTTGACTTCTTACATATGATAAGGTCACTAAGGAGAACACTTTTATCTACCTGATCAACAATCCACAAACTTATGGCATCTTCATTTGGGATCACGAGCATAAGAGGAAAGTTTCATACTTAGTGTGATACTTTCTGCTATACTAGCCCTTATGCTAAGTTCTCTTTTCCTAATGTAGCACATGGTAGACTTGTTAATTCCATAACGTCTGCCTGCTACACTCTCTCTACAAGCACAATAACTCCACTTTCTCATTTAAATTCATCGCGTTTTTTGTTCATTTGCTGTCCTATTGCTCACTTTCCTCTTTGGTGCCATGATTAAGGGCAGTAATAAGTATAATAAATTCAGCACAAATTGGTTGTTTGTGGAATTAAAGGAATGTGATCACAACACTTTCTTGAGGAAGGAGACAGAAGTGCTGCAGCAGCAGCAAAGTTTGAATAAGTTGTTGGATAATTATATACAATTATTTTAAAATTTTATAGCAAACTTAAGAATCCAGAAAAACTACAGCATGCTGAAGTAAAGGAATCTGTGAAGGAAGGTGAAGCAACTGACAAGGCAATTCCTTCACTTAATATAACATCCTGTCTTTTGACAAATATCAGTCAGTGTGAAATTTCTGAAGGAGCTGATCCATTTACTGTCACCATTTATAATCCCCTAAGCCGACTTGTGGATCAGTTTGTCCGGCTACCAGTGTCAGGAGCAGCTTACATTGTGAAGGATCATAAAGGTACAGTCTTCTGAATTTTTGTAGTAGGAGATAAAAAAAATCATTTTTAACACACATAATATGCATGAAAACTCATTACGTATGTATTTTGCAATAAAATTATTATGGTACTTTTTTGCACCATGGAATTTTGAATCTTGAATTGTATGGAAAAATGCAACATAAATAAAATCTTCTGATTGGTCATCTTATATACCCAAGAATCATAATGGCCTTTGAGTTCATCCTCATTATTTCCTGCATGCTTGTTAAAGATACTATATATCATATTTAAATCCAGCATAGAATTAGTATTAGTGTAACTTCTTTAGGAAAACATGGTGTATCTCAACTAGAAATATTGGAGCAAATTAATCATTCAACCATGTCATTGTCTTTTAATCATTTTAAATGTAGCAAAAGAATGAATGCATGAATTAATTTCCGCTTGAATATAAACTTAGGTAAATTAGAAATAATTTTTCTCTCAAATGCTACAAAAACTTGAAGAAATATTCTTGAAACAATTGCTGCCAGTTAAAAAGCATGGTTAACCTGGCAGAGCTGGCACAGGGTCTGTGAGACCCACTCGATTTTGTTTCTTTGATGAAAACTAGAAGTCAGCATTTGCGTGGCTACCACATTCAGTACCTCTCACCCAACTATTCCACTTCAGTTTAATCTGGCGGCCTAAGCTCAATCGTTGCATGTGTAGAACCGTTAGGCCTTTTTTTTGTAATGTTTAGTGCATCAGACCCTGCACCAGCATTCATGTCACAGTTTTAGGCTATAGATATGATAAAGTTAACGAACTAGGTTTAGACTTTGTGGAATTCCATAATCAAATAAAATGAACAATATGAAATTAGCAAAAGTTTTCTAATAAAAAATATTATCTTGTATTGTTTATTATATTTGATATAAGATATGATCTTATTTTATTTAAAGAACATCAATGCTGTCAAAGTATTCACATCAGCGCTGTCACTAGCTGTTTTATAAAAAAATTCTCTAATTCCTATATTTACTATACTATATAGATTTTGTGTGAACAATTAATAAATAAAAATAAACTATAAATGATATAATTTCTCACTATAAATGTACATTATTTAAATACAATTATAAATATAATTACATAGATATTTTAAATACAGAAAATATAAATATTTTAATATTAAAGAGTTATTCTACATGATTTTAATGCAACAAACTCATCAATAACATCATATAAATTTATAATTTCTGCTATGTGTAATGTCTGGAACAAGTATAGTAGTGAAATCGCTCTTGTCTTTGTGCCATGCAATCTCGCACAACTTACTATTAACAATTTTTGGACCCCTTCTTTAGTTGCACCTGGGGCAGATGCTCCGCTTGCCCTGTTCTGATTCACGTATACATCCAGTCCCTGAATAACACGATAGATGCATTCTTAAAAATTTCGTGTAAGGTGATATCGTGTTAGTTGGACACGAATTTCTCATAAGAAATATGTAATGTAAATAGTGGGATGCGTTCCAGCATCCTAACCCGATTGACATATTTTTAATTTTATTCCGTTATTATGACTATACTTTGGTTAATATTTTGTGTTTTTTATTTATTTATGTATATATTTCATACATGTAACTCATTTTTACAGAGAAGAAACAATGATAACGCGGATGGTTTGTAGCGTTGCTTCGTTAAGACCTGTATGGCAGAAAATATCACATGTTTGTTCATTGTTCTCGTAGCGCTTAAGTAAATCTAGTTTTTGCTCTATTGATATAACTTTTCTCGATTTCTTACTCCCACCACCAATAAAATAAAATAAACTCATGCATTTTTCGATATAGATGACCACCATTTTGAATCAACTGTTCACCATTTATGTAGCAGATGTTATTTAGAAGATTTGTAAAATGACAATTTAAAACAACAAATAACTAAGAATTAAACATTTTTGTTTTAATACATGAAATGATTTTTTAAAAGATAACAACATATGAAAATGAAATTGTGAGCTTTGCTGACTGATAAAATGATATAAATAAAAATATTTCCTGAAACCAGCAGGTTTGTCAAGGTAAAAAGCTTTTCGTTGACAGCTGGTCACAGGATGCATCAAAGTCTTGAAATTCACAAACACTGACACGTGAAGTTAAATCTCGAACCTGGAAACATTGATAGCGCACTCTTTAAACTAGTCCCTGTACTACCCCCACCCAATCCATGTGGCCCTCCACCCCCTCCTCACACCTCGAACGTTCAGGTATAAAAAACACCCATGATTGAAGATCCTCACTCAATTTGAGTCACTACACTTGGCCCTGAAGATGGTCACCTGGTGGCCAAAATACGAATAGGCCAGAAACTTTGTGGAAGATTTCGTCGACATCGTTGGTACATCACGAAAAGCTATTTTTCTTGAACATCGTTGGTTTTTCTTTTTGTTCAGTCATTGTTGGGTTTTCTCCCCATTGTGGAATCTTGCCTCTTCATGAGATTTTGGCCTCATCATGGGAAGTTTGCCCCAACATTGGTTGTAATTAACACTTTGTTAGTGACCAGCTGTCAACGAAAATATTTTTACCTTGATGAACCTGCTGGTTTCAGGAAATGTTTTTATCTATATCATAACAACATATGGTCTATAGTAAATTACAAAAATGGTCAAAGGAATTTTTTAAAAACATTCAAGTATGGTATTTTTCTACATTGCAGTTTAAAAACCATGAAATCCCTTGCCTTCTGCATCAGACTCATAGAAATTTTCAAATTCATCCTCTGAATCGGAATTTACGATAGTGAGCTCATTGTCATCCACAATTAATGAGGAGCAAGGCTAAGGTTTGTTTCCATTTCTGCTTTCTGTACCTTTTTCATGATCGTAAAAAAGTCATGGAGAAATGGTGTTAAACCGAATGACCAGTCATGTTAGCCGAAAACCAGCCCTACTATAAAAATCGTGTTAGTCGGGGATATATAGCTACTTATAGGATTTCGTGGCTACTTATAATTTGCAAATTACCCTTAGTCTTAATTTTTTCCAACATGAGACTGCTCAACAAGAAAGATCAGGAAAAAATTATAACTTAATTGACGTACCATAAAAATGTCCCTAAACCTATATAAAATTTATTAATTAATCTTCATTGTATCACATAATGAAATTAAGCAAATTAGAAAAGCATCCAGGTTTGAGAGACAAAATTTTTGTACCTTAAATTGAGGAATACCTTAAATGAGGAGATGGTCTTCCCCTCTTATATTCAAACTTTTGTCAGGGAGCAGCGAGTGGAAGAGGCCCGTTTCATCTGCATTATAGATATCCTTGGGCTCATATACCTGAATAAGAGCAGGTATGCTCGAGTATACTCGGGTGAATCAGAGAAGCAGTTAACTAGTGACTCAACCCCATGCACAAGCTAAACTAAGGTCTCTAAGTATGAGAGGCTTTTTTCCTTTTGTGGGCATCAATCCACTCCATGAAAAAAAGGAAAAATTTAATATTTAGACAATTATAATCGAAGGAGGCAAACAAAGCATGTTTTCCATAGATTTCAGAAACAGCCTTAATAGTATATCTCAAAGATTTGACATGTTTTTATACTTTTGCTATAGTCGTTACCCTTGGCCTTTTCTCTCTTCCATCAAGTTATGTGGGAAGAAAAATATTTGGATACAAGACTTTATTTCAGATTGTTTATTACTAATTCTCTGTAAAAGTGTTTGGTTTCTGTCAAGTAATATGATTAATATTATAGTATAAATAATTAATTTTTAGATAAATGATCAAGTATAATTCGTAGGTAAGAAATGAAATAGTAATAGTTTAAAAGTAAATTTTTATTTTTATTATTTACAAAATGAAATTTATATTTTAGGTGTTGAACTAGAGGTTCAAATTGTGCCAATATCACAAGCCTTGCTTAATATTCCTGGACGCCAAAGCCAAGCAACAAATGAATTAGTATTCCAAGCAAAAGCATTGCCACCCTTGGGTTTTCGTTCTTACTATGTGAGTCGTGGAAATAAGCTAATGGTAGAAGTTGATCATACTAAAATAGGTGGAAGTAAGAAACACAAATCAAGAAAGATGAAGGATTTGGAGAGAGACTTCATTGTAGTTGGAAAAGGGGTAAGTATTGATATGTGTGAACAATAACTGTTTACTAAGTTGAATTATAATAGGCATTCCTTATTTTTTCATCAAGCTGCTTCTTCATTATGAGGTTGAATTTGTCACCTGCATGATCTGTAACAGTGTTAACAACCAGCATTAATAATGAAATGGTTATAATTTCTTTCCTCCTACAGGCAGTACAGGTTGGATTGGGGGTTGAAAGTGGTTTGATTGAGTGGATTGAAATGAAAGGAATCAGGATAAATGTCAAGCAAGAGTTTCTTTATTATGAGGGGATGAATGGTGATAATTCAGTTTTCAAGAAACGAGCTTCAGGTGCATATATTTTTAGACCTAATGGTACAGATGCAAAACCAATCTCTCAATCTGGCGCTGCTATTTCCCAAGTTTACAAAGGTAAATTTAATTTAGTGGTGTATTGTTGGGTCACATAAATATAATAATTTATGAGAAGCATTAAATTCATGGTATAGTAAAATAAGAAACAATCTCAAAGCTAGTAATTTAAATAGAACATAGAAAAGAGTTGCTTGAACTTAAGATCTATAAATAATGTCATCAGGATCTCACTTTCTGTTAAGTTTGAGTTGAAATATTTAAACTTAACACATTAATAAGTACTTTTTTTAGCTTATGAGATGCACATTTAAATAAAATTGGTATTATCACAAATGATCATTTATAAAGAATAATGATCATAATTTTAACAGTAAGAATATAGTAGTCAAATCACAAATATTGCCTAATATTAAGAGTTTATGGAATGTGGTCTAATGTAAAGTTTTCCTACCATGTTCATTTATAATAGTCGCTTGTATCATGAAATTTTTAGAGTTATGTCTCAAATACTTGACTTCCTGTATTGTGCACTTAAAATTTACTTCAAAGATAACACTTAACTCCAATAGACAACACCACTGCTAAGCTTAAGGAATTATTCAGAATTCTTCCATGTCGAGAAGCTCTGGTTCTTGTCTGTATTGTAAACAGCAGAAATCTGAGCTGAAATCATAAGTACAGGTGTAAAAGTAACTTCTGCTTAACCAAATCTTAAAGCAGCAGTTCACAAACCTTATGCATTTGCAACCCCCTCTAAGGGCTGCTATTTCCAGCCATGATTAAGTCTGTATCTGGAAACATTTACAGAAAATATTATGGCGTGATAACACTTAAATATAATGTTTTAGATAAATTGAATTCGTATATAAATAGGATGATCTAAAAAGTACAAAATTGCTTTGAGACTTGTATACCTAAATGTGCCCTGCATGAACTTGGCAGTTATATTAATTAAGCTGTCGGGATGCACACACAACTTAATTTTTTTCTGCGTGAGGTGGACCGAAATGATGTGTTATCTGTACTACAAAGAAAATTCTATTATTTATGTGCTGCATTGAGAAAAATGAAATGTTTTGACAGTTATTTTATTTGGAAGAGAATATTTGGAAGAGAATATTCCCATTAATATGTTTATGAAAAAATAATTTGGTGATAAAAACAATTATATAACTGGGGTGAAAAAAGACCCCAGTCATCCAAGATGTAACTATTCTCCAGTCACCCTGCGAGGGTTAAATAATTTATGCAACTTATATTTTTGAAAAACTCCATTCTGCTGAAACTGCAGTTATAGGAGTAGTTAATAAGATCCTCAATGCAATATATACATTTGGATACATATCTTCCATATTATATGTGCATAATAATTTTAAAAAATTCTAGTGCCACCACTGTCTATGGGAATAATGTCACGGAAATTTTTTAACACTTTGAGCAGATCTTTGCCATATATCGCAAGAATCGCCATCCTGCTAACTGAGATGAAGATCCATGCAGCGTTTTAATATCTTTTCATTATTTATGTTTCTTAAGTAACTTATTTTATGTAAAAACCAGAATGTATCTATGTGGCCCTTCATGGTGCGGGGCCCTATGTTCCGTAAGACCCAGGGCGATTGTCCTGGTTGCTGAATTGTTGTGCCGGCCTTGGTTCCGGACAGACAGAATTATGCTATTATAGTAATAATTTGCTCCCATATCTTACTTTGTACTTTTATTGAGTCATACTTTATTTCCGTTTTCATTTATATCTCTTAAAAATACTTCCTTTGCCCTCAACTATAGTGCTAATTTAAATATATTTGTCATGATTGCTTTTTTCTTATCACTAAAAGAAATGCAATGTTATTAGCATTTTGAATGACTGCTATGATGATTTTTATTCAGGTGAGATCGTGGATGAAGTTCATCAAAAGTTCTCAGATTGGGCCAGCCAAGTAATAAGAGTGTACAAGGAGGATAATCACGTTGAATTGAATTGGCTAATCGGACCAATTCCCACTGAGTAAGTGTTTGCTTTTTGATGTGGTACTTGCACACACACACACACAAACAGTGAGCTCTTACTATCTACAGAGTTTATATTCCTGAAAAACAGTGTAGATACCAAAACCAAGGGTATGTGTGGGGAAAATGCGATTTGGTGCCTGACGCAAGAATAAACATATTTTCAAAAGAACAAATATCTCTATTTACTATAAAAGAACATATTAATGGTGCATAAATGAAATTTTTTTAAATGTTGCTTTTAATGCTCAAGAAAATTTATAAAATTTAGCTGACATTTTATGAAATAAAGAAAAATATGTCTACTTGTAGGGTCTTTTTCCTTATTGCTGTTTGTGTGACTTCTGTATTGGGACTCCTTTGGAATTAAGAGCAACTTTCCTACAACAGATTTTTAAATGTATGCATTATTTACCCTACATATTTTTCTTTTGGGTATATAGTTCCTTATCAAGTTCTCCTATGTTTTAACTTATCTACATTATGGTAAAGCCAAGTTCTAGCATGTGTCTTGTGCTTGGACAAGACAAGATGGAAAAGTATACTCCATAAATGGAATGGACAGAGATTTCAAAGGCGTTCTTAATGGGAAATACATATGTAACGGTATCGAAAAATTGGACGATTCTTGAATTTTTATATCCGAAACTATAAGTTGTAATTATATGATCTCGGGGACTATCTTGTAGTAAATGTTGTCCTCGACTCAATTAAATTTTTTAGTCTATACTTCACAGATCATATAAAAGCATGGGAGAGAAATATATGGATTTTTAATTGTTGTTTGCCGAGAGAACCCACTTAGAGGTCGTTGTAGACAAAATATGCAGTTTTGCATGGGATTTTCTCAAATTTTTATCACCAAAACTATAACTTGTAATTGTATGGTCTTGCAGACTTTCTTGTAGTCAATTTTGTTCTCCATCCAAATAAATCTTTTAATCAATATCTTACAGATCATATAAGAGCTAAGGAGAGAAAATTAAGGTATTTCATTGTTACTTGATGGATGTCATTTAACGAGATACGAGTATAAGTTTATTAAAGTAATTACCGTGTATGCCGGTCTCTGAGACAACCCGGCATATAAGTTCACCATGAATTTTTTTACTAAAAAATTCATTTTCTACATATGCTCGCTACTTAAGTCAAGGCACTTTTTCACTCAATAAATCTTATAATCAGTTAAGTGGTCATGACAAAATAACAATTGTTAGCCTTCCGACTAATTTTATATTGGAAGACGTCGAATTGTCCGTTGATTTCTATTCTGGTCTTCATTTATTGTGGTCACAATTAACCCAATATCGTAACATCTGTTGCAGAGTATGAAATTGACAATTTCTATGAGTCTAATGCAGAAGGCGAGGGATTTCATGGTTTTTAAACTGCTATGTAGAAAAATATAATTCTTGAATGTTTTAAAAATTTCCTTAGAGTATTTTTGTAATTTTCTATAGATCGTATATTGTTATTTTTTGAAAAATTATTTCATATATTACAATGAAAATTTTTAATTCTTAGTTATTTGTTGTTTTAAATTATTTTACAAATCTTCTAAATAACGTCTGCTGAATAAATGGTAAAACAGTTGAACAGCTGATTCAAAATGGCAGTCATCTACATAGAAAAATATGCTGGAGGTGCCTTCACATTTTATATCCAGTGTGTTTGGCGATCCCAAGATTTCACAGGATTTTTTTAAGCTTCAAAGGTCGACTTGTAGACTGGCATATATCGCATGCAAAGTGGAAGTTCTAATTGACGGATTCAGTTCAAAATCACAATTGGGTGATAAATTTTCATAATGATCACTCATACTTAATTTAATTAAAATCCGTCCAGCGGTTTAGGAGATGAAAGTTGCGATAAACAGACTGACGGACCAGGCATGCCCGTAAGGCATCCGCTATTACCACTTCG
This sequence comes from Tanypteryx hageni, assembly GCA_028673005.1. Taxonomy (NCBI): domain Eukaryota; kingdom Metazoa; phylum Arthropoda; class Insecta; order Odonata; family Petaluridae; genus Tanypteryx; species Tanypteryx hageni. Next base: position 76,344,680 of record CM054118.1, on the reverse strand, counting down.
GTGGTAAAGAATGCCTAAAAATTTGGCTTTTTAGAATTTAGATGCAAGTAAAATATTCTTAATTTATAGAAAGTCTCCAAACGGTTTTAAATTACATAGTTATCTATTATAGAATTATTGAATCATTTAAATAATGTATAACAGAAAAGGAAAATTTAAAAAAAGCTTTATAAGAGTCGAGCACTTCAGCTATACTTGTGTCATGCTGGTTGGTTATGTATTTACCTGATTGTAAGCTGACCCCCATTTTTAACCCTTAACTACTCGCGCCGGGTCAAAATGACCCATGTTTTTTCTCGTTCAGTTGATATTATTTTTTCTGCCCGGTTTATATGGCAGTACCTCTAATATAATCTCTTCCTATGTGTAACTCTTTCTCTCAACATGGTTTTCGAGGTCATTTTGACACATTGTCACATAGTAACTTGAAATTTGACCCAATGCGAGTGGGAGCGTTTCTCGAAACTGAGGATATTTTACCCGATACGAGTAGCAGTGTTTCCGTCTGCAACATTGTATTTTGTGGAATAGCTGGGGGAGTCATCAAAGTTTTTCTCTCATCATCACCCTGACTATAAAAATAGTCAGTTATAATAGCAGACCATACATTTCGCCCAGACGCAGGTTTTCTATAATTCGAAGGTCTCTAAGCAGACGCGACCAGCAGTGTTTCATTCTGATAAGCTTTTTTGTTTTATGTTATAAGAACCCTTATGTTAGATCATGTTTAGTAGGACTTATATTATGTAATAACATGAATATTTATTATTTAACAACACAACAAATGAAGTGATTACATTTTTTGGATACTGGGTCAAATTGACCCGACGCGAGTAGTTACGTAACTTTTTGCCACGCGAGTAGTTAAGGATTAATGACCCCAAAAAATCAATATCACTGGTCGACTGTACTTATTGTATCAGATCAATGACTCTTCTGCATGGCATAAGCAGGTGAATATTACAGTAAGACATATGAACATTTCTCATATAATGGCATTGATTTATTCCATGGAAAAGTGTGGTTTTTCGAAAATCCAAGCGGGAAGGCTGAGTCTAAGTATTGCGAATGATATGCTTAATGACTGGTCCCAGCATCACCACCATGAATTAAGTGCCCCGCAAGAGCAGAAAAGTGATAATATTGTGGCATCGTAGCTATATTCGTTGAGCGACTGACATTATGTGAGGGATGTGTATAAATCGAATAACAGTCCAGAGAATCAATGATCTGTGTCATCAGTGCTGTCCCAAGCTCAGAAAATGGAGGCTATGAAAATGAAATATTATTATAAGTTAGTTATACTAAACATTTCCATACCCCAAGTTTTCTATCTCTTTTTGAAAACACAATGTCATATTGGAACAATTTTTGAAACGAGAAAAAAGTCTGCTATGACTGGGAATTGAACCCGGGTCTTCCACTTGCCGGGCGGATATTCTACCCCTGAACTATCGTAGCAGAACATTTTCTCTTGTTTCTGAACACGGATGTTTTCATTTGTGGGACGGGAACGTCCCACAAAGGAAAACATCCGTGTTCAGAAACGAGAGAAAATGTTCTGCTACGATAGTTCAGGGGTAGAATATCCGCCCGGCAAGTGGAAGACCCGGGTTCAATTCCCAGTCATAGCAGACTTTTTTCTCGTTTCAAAAATTGTTCCAACTTTCACAGCTTATGCCTGTCTGCATAGGATCTTCGGATCATATCATTCCATCAATTTCATGTTTGGCAATCTCACCATTTGAGAGGAAGGAGTTTCTTTCGATGATTCTCTTTGAGGACATCTGTCAGGGCAGTTTGATATTAGCTTGGCTAGTTCCCGTCCCACAAAGGAAAACATCCGTGTTCAGAAACGAGAGAAAATGTTCTGCTACGATAGTTCAGGGGTAGAATATCCGCCCGGCAAGTGGAAGACCCGGGTTCAATTCCCGGTCATAGCAGACTTTTTTCTCGTTTCAAAAATTGTTCCAACTTTCACAGCTTATGCCTGTCTGCATAGGATCTTCGGATCATATCATTCCATCAATTTCACAATGTCATATATCGCGTTCTGTTGATACAATATGGACAAATTTTTCTGTTATGCCTCTTGAAAGATTGTTAATCACAGTTATATAAATGATTAATATATAATGTTAATCAGACACAATTAAAAATTTAATAACATTATTCTTTCCTCAAAATTTTTTCTGGAGACATGATAGAGTCAGTCTGCGGGAAACTTTTCCCCTAATTAATACATCAAGCAAACAAAATTGCAGAAATGTTGAATGTTATGCATTAATCCTGGTTTGGACTTCGTGTTAAGTTGATTTTAGGATGAACTTGTTTGTAAGCTGAGAGGCGTTTTTGAATGTGGGTAAAAGGTAGAAAGAGGTCATCTTACAATTGGAGAAATATGATATATACTACAAAATCTTGACTGCAGATGGCGAGGGTTAACTGTGTTTGGGCATGCATATTCTTGTATGTGCATGTACACACATTTTTTCATAAACCTTTTAGCTAAAGTTGAACTTAAAGAAGAAATCTCCATAAAATACACAAAATAAATGCTTAACAATCAAATTGAAAAAAGTACTTACTCAGGCATCTTCAATAGCTGTAAAAGGTTATCTAAAACCATGTATGCATTTCCATCATCTGATAGCAGGAAAGCACATAAGGTTTTTTCATAACATTTACATGGCTATTGAAGATACCTAAGAAAGTATTTTTTTCAAATTGATTTTTAACTATTAATTTTGTGAATTTGTTTTCAGCCATAAGATGAGCTCAGATAAGAGATCTCTTGTGTATTTTTTATTTTATGTATTAATTTAGTTTCAATTTATTTTCAGTGACAAAATTGGTAAGGAAGTTATAAGTCGATTCAGCACTGAGATTAGAGCACATGGATTGTTTTACACTGATTCAAATGGACGTGAAATGCTTCAGAGAGTGAGGAGAGAGGGTGGGAATGATTCCTCTCACACTTCCCAACAACCACCAATTGTGGAAACAATATCAGCCAATTATTATCCCGTAACCTCCAGAATACGCATTGCAGGGTCTGGCAGCATAATGCCTATGGTATTCTCTGTTCTTACGGACAGAGCACAAGGTGGTTCTAGCATCCATGACGGAGAGGTTGAGCTGATGGTAATATTTGCATATTTTTATAAACTTCAAAAAATCAAAATCCATTTTTTGTTTTATCATTACTTGCTCACAAATAGTACTTTTTTAGTGTATCTGTGATTGTTTGGGATTGCAGATTGTGTTTGAATAAGTTTAAGATTGCATTTTTATTACTTTCCTTTAAAGAATCTTTTTAAAGTATAAATAATACATGTAGTGCATCCTTCATCAAATTCTGTCGATAAATACCACATTTACCCGAATCCAAGATGACCCCAAATCTAAGATGACCTCAAATCTAAGACGAACTCCCCTTTTAGCAGACTGTCAAAACAGAAAAAAGATTTTAGGAGCCAAATTTGTAATTTTAGTTTTCTTATTCAAAATCACAATAATTTAACGAAAATAAGTGTTTTAGTCGATATTATGGATTTACTGTAAAAATAACACTCCTACTAAACAAAATAACATGTAGACAACTGCCTAACTAATCCAACTTCAAAATAAAATTTTTCTATTTTTTCATAACTACGTAAAAAATTCGAAAATGCGAGAAAAAAAAGAATAGAAAGTTTTAACTAAAGTCTGTTTAAAAAAGTAAAATGCAAAATTTCCCAAAAAATGATAGAAATATCATCAAAATATATAACAACATTTAAAATCTCGCTTGAAGACTACTCGCGAAATCGGTACCAAAAATGCAATAAGAGGAAAAAAATGCTGCTCATTTGAGGTCTAAACTTGAACCGAGTGCCTTTCTTAGAGATGTATCCCTCACCATAAAGCCAACAGATACAACGGTATAGGGAACTGCATACATTTTTTATGCACATGTGCGTCAATGGCAATGAACATGTTAATGAAAAGTTTACTGTTTTAATTATGTATAATTGCAAGTGAATTATATTCTCATAGATTTGATCATTTATATTTTTTACCAAGCTTTAAGATGCAGATGTTCACAATGATATGAATATTACTTATATCCAATTGAAATTATTGTAATAGGTCCATCGTCGCCTGCTGCACGATGATGCTTTTGGTGTTGGTGAGGCTCTTAATGAGACTGCCTATGATGGTATTGGATTGGTAGCGCGAGGCCAACATTTCCTTCTCGCTGGCCCAATGGCTATGGATTATCCAGCATCTCCAGTATATGCAATGGAACGTGAGCTTGCAGAAAGAAAACTACTTTCTCCGTGGACATTCCTTTCAACAACACCACTTACTTTTGATGAGTGGACAAAGGAATCCATGAATGAGGTATTGCATTCGACTGTATTGAAAAAAATGTAGGCAAATGACTTTGAAAAACAAAGTAAGAATGCTGAAGTTTAGAGAATTTCAATGAAATATACTTTCTCTCATTGTAAAACATTGCTTGTAATTTTCATGTATCATTTTACCGGATATTTAAAAAATATTCATGTTTTTTTATTACAATTACTACACCATACATTTTTCTGGAATAATTGTAATCATCCTGTATATTTTATTTCAACAGTTTCAAGGTTTGAAATCTGCTCTTCCTCCAAGTGTCCATGTTTTGACCCTTGAGCCATGGAAAGCCAAGACCATCCTTTTCCGTCTAGAGCATATGTATGAGAAGAATGAGGATTCAGAACTGTCCCAGCCAGTAACTTTGAACTTACAGGCATGTACCACGCTATATCTTACCTTAAGTATAGTAATCCCTTACCAGCTGCAAGATTATTTTTCTGACAGTTGGCAAAACTTTGGTTGGTAAGGGACAGGGGTTATGGGAAATAGGGGAATAGGGGAAGTGATGCCTGGGAGATGTACTGTATTTTTTGGGTTATAAGACACACCCCAATTTCTTATAAGATTTTCCAGGAAAGAAATAATTTGGTTCACCAAAGCATTTAGGAAGGGTAACGTCATGCATCATTTCTAGCCATAATGAAATCTGTACCTGGCAACATTTAAAGAAAATATTATGCTTGATAACAGTTAAATATATAACAATGTAGGTAAACCTAATTTGTGAAAGTAAATGGAGATGATATAAACCATAAATAATTGTTTTGAATTTTGTATAGCTAAATGTGCCCTGCATGCACTCAGCAGTCCTATTAATTAGGATGTTGGAATGCGCTTCACACGTTGCATGTACAAACATCCCCAATCGATAGTATTGTATTAACCCGAAAGGAAGACGACTTTGAATTTAAGACGACCGCAGTAAAAAACAAGGTCTATTCAGGAAAACCCTTTGTAATACCAATTTTTAAAATAACATGCTGTGGTAACTTTGAGCCATCCACTAACACTGCCAGCATTACAGTAATGCTCACTTTTTCATACCTCAAAGTTTTTATAATGATGTTTTTTGTGCCTTTTTCATTAACTGTGTAAATGGATGGCATGTCGAAATGAATAGATGCTCATCTGCATTACCCATTTGGTTCCACAATACAATTACATGCTTCTGGAAAGCAATAAATTTGTCCATGTAGTCAGAAAGTAAACATTGACAAAGAGTTCTTTGTCATAGGCAAAAGCCATTATGATGCATCACCCATACGCACAGCTATTACTAGTCTTGAATTCTTGCTGTGTGTGAAATTTACTACAATTGAGCATCATAATTTCACTTAAATGGCAAATTCACCATAATCATGACAAATTCCACTATAGCTATTAGTCAGACATTGTGTGACTTTGCAGTCAGCTCAGACATGAAAAAATTGCTCATGTGCACAAATTCTCCGAGCCTTTTACATCAGAATTCACCAATTTTTTTGTTCACTAGGTTCCCTCTTTACAAAATCCTTTACAGGCAACAAATTAAGCAATCACCTAAAGAGCATTGGCCAGTTTGCAGTGAGGCAGTAAATTTAAGATGGCAATGAAAAATTTAAAGAACCTTAAGACATCTCTAGATGTAACTTTGATGTAAAACAGCATAAATTGATACACAGGTATTAATTGATCAGCAGCAGAACTTTGAATGGATGAAAGTCAAGGCGATGTAAATCGGGGTATACCTCTACCGTGGTTGTCTTATAACGTGGGTTGCTGTTCCTCTCCTGAAATCCACATTAAGGAAACAGTGTATCAACAGCCTGGAAATAAATGCAGAAAAAAGAATTAAGTTCAGTTTTGTTAGTTTGTCATCTAAATAAGGCCAATTTTTCTCTAGCATTGCTAATTTATGCATTTTTAGACAATATAAACCCACCAACTAAATGCTCCTGGCTTGGAAGATCTCAGTATCCTGGGTTATGTTCCATTGTAGCACTTTTTGGTTCTGAAAATTTTTCTGAAGACGTTAATTTATTTATTACTGTTTTCATTGGCTGATAAAAATTGAAATAATATTATGAAAAATATTAAATGCTATCAAGATGCCTGCCTGTTCATCAATATCCTTTGTTAGTCAGAATTAATGTACTTTTCAATAATATGTGGATAGATAGCCACTGAAGTGCTCATGAGATTGGGGTGCCTCTGGTGACTGGTTAGCAGTGCCTTGGGCCAGCACTGCTTCTCGCCATCTGTTAAAAAATGAGAAACATATATTTTAATGAATCTAACACAAATTCCATCATCATGCAAATTAAATTCTTTCCTAGTCTTAATGAATGAGCATATTGTGAGTAAACCCATACCAAATGAGTCTTTTAACATTTACTCAGACAACTGGGTGACACTTTTAGTGTGGCATGCTCAAACCACACAGCTTCTAGTATATTATATTTTATTCATTTGTGCTATGAATTCTGCAATGTATTTTCAGGAACTTTTTGGATCAATGAAGCTTTCAACGATTCGCGAGACTACTCTTGGTGCCAATCAGTGGCTTGAAGAATCAGAAAAACTGGTTTGGATAACAGAGTCGAACAATGTGACTGATGGAAGTGCAGGCATGGAAGATTCGACCGAGCGGAGTAACACTGGAGAAATATTTGACCCAACTAAAGTCACATTGGGGCCTATGGATATCAGAACTTTCATTATTGAATTTGCTTAATTAAAAAAATAACTAGCTTAATTAGTTTAACAAATAATCATGTTTTGTTTTGATTAGACACATTCAACAACTATGATATAATTACAATATGATTTTCATAGTAGTAGTAAGCAACAATCATTATACAAAACTTTTAAATTAATAGTTGTAATGTGTATTTAAATACGCTGCTGTAATAATTCGAATAATTTGGTGAGTTGGATGAAAGAAAATTCACAGATGTAATTTTTCCTTATATTAAGCAATGAAAATAAAAATTCTGTATGGCATAATTGCTTAAATCTATCACATTATTTTTAAGTGAATGAAAACAACAATTAACCATAAAATGATGTGGCTTATAGCACACAACTTAAAATATTTCTATAGTTTTGTTAAATAAAATATTCCTTATTTCAGTCAAATCTTCTGTTATAGAATTGTCCTTTCCACCAGTTACTATGGCATTCCAGAAGAGGGACTGCTTAATTCCCTGAAATTTTCTTTGAATTTTGCATCTTAATCACAGTAACAAAATATCAAAAATCTATAAAAGCCTTCTGTCCCTTTGTGGCTTCCTCTGTCATGCTATAAAGATGCGAACAACTCGATAAAGGATCAAGGTAGATGGGGATGGTAGAGGGGGTGTGAGGAGGGAGATTGGAGGGAAGGGATATAGAAGGGAAGGTATGTATACACAGAGATTAAGGGAGGTATAGAATTAGAAAAGGACGGGAGTAAATAGATAAAGAGGGAGACGGAGAAAAGATGGTGAGCTATGGATTGGGACAGGAGAAAATGAGAGGGGGGAGGGAGGGAGAGAGAGAGGGAAGGAAAGAGGAAGGGGGAGAGGGAGGGACGGTGAGAGGGAGGGAATATTATTATTTATTTATTATTATTACTTCATTTTCGACAAGGGGTTCATCGTTTATCATATCTTACTGATTTTTCATATCAAAATCAAATATATTTGGAATACTTTTATCATAATCCCATCATATTTGATGGGAAATTACACTAGTATATATATAATATCTTAAGGAAAGGGAAAGGTAGGTGTTGAAGGGAGCCTAGTGGGCACTTACCAAGTTGGCGAGCTGCTGAGGGTATCGAAGAGACACATGTAAAACACGGAAGCTTTTCGGGCATAAGCCCTTCCTCAGTGATGGAGAGAAGAGAGTAACTAATGTAAGTGACACACTGGGTGGAGAATAATGAATGGTTTGTGAATCTTATGTTTCTAACAGACATAACAGCACATTTGAATGCATTGAATGTCAACCTTCAAAGTAAAAGGCTAACCGTATGAAATTTATATGAAGGGTGGAAGTCATTTTACAAGAAATTGAAGCTCTTCAAGGATGATATTCTGACAGGAAATCTGTGATACTTCCCAAAACTAAAAACATTCATTGATAGCGATGAACATTTCAAAGTATTAGGGCCAAATTTGCATAAGCATATAATACTTTGTAAGGAAAAGTTGGCGCAATGATTCCAAGACTTGCAAACTCATGGTCCAATGTTCAGATATATTTCGTACCCTGAGAAAGCAAAAGAAATTGATCTTGAGTTGCAGTAAATCCAGTTTCTTGGAATTGTAAAAATGAAAACTGGTATTTAGATATCTGCTCATGTGCTTGGTTCCAGCTACCATAAAAATTCTCGGCAATGAAGAAAATTGCATTCTCCCTTTCGTTGGTATTTGGTACTAGTTACTATTGTGAACAAGTGTTTTTTCTAATGAAGAATAATCGTAATCCTGCTCCCAATCAGCTGACAATAGAAAATTCTGAAGAACGTCTTTGTCTTCAGACTACCAGCTATCAACCAGACCTGACCAAACTGGTATTAAAAATAGAAGGACAAGGGAGTCATTAAATCAGTGTTGATTATTTAGTTTCTTTTTCTAAAACACAAAAAATATTAGTATTTTTTAATGATGTTCATAATTGATGTTGAAATTTCTTATCAAATGTAACTGTAGAAGCTGCTGCTAATTTTGACAAGAGTTTTAAAATTTATTAAATGTAATGCTTTTAAAGCATTGTCATTATAGTTATATTATGAATAAATCATTTTAAACAAAAAATAATCCTGTAACCCAATTTTTTTAAGTGGCACACATAGCAGGGCCCAAATAGAAATATTGATAGAAGTGGCACGAGACAAAATCGTTGCCGACCTCTGTTGTAAAAAAAAATATATTAAACTTGAATTATTTTCTGTCCAGTTGTGTGAAGTAGCCTTCAAATATTTTGGTTGTTATCCAAGAATTTGTGTTAGCTCTGTATATTGCAGGCAGTGTCTTGACATTCTTGAAACATGGGTTTTTATATTTTCCAATTACGAGAGGTGGAAGTTTATCCCTACCATTGGCATTGCATGTAAGAAGCACAGTAACCCACTGTTTAGATTTGGTACAACCATGGCAAGAATCTCCTTGAAAAGAGAGGGTCTTACTTGCAGAAAATCATCATATATGTCGTAGAGGTCATAACCTTGAATCTCCTGCAATAATCTATCATTTTTCCAGTCTTCAGTGGTTGCTGGATCAAAACTCCTGCTCTCACCTGATAGAGTTCTGTAAACAACATTGTGTCTCTCTTCTTAAATCTGCCGATCCAACCATTAGAAGCCGAAAAGTTATCTTTTCCTAGACTAGCAGCGATGTGCAAGGCCTCCTTCAGGTGGGTGCCGTCTATGGAAGTATTACCTGCACGTGATTGCCTGAACCATGCAGCGAAAGCAGATTCCAGTTCCTCCATCGGCAAACATTTCAAAGATGTTCACTGCTTGGAGAAAGGGCCACATTGGGCATAACATCTTTCAATTTCTTCATGGTTTTCCACAATTGCGTTTAGTGTGCTCACTGAAAGTCCCAACCGTGATGCCAGTTCGACACGTTCCAATATGCGCATCAACTTGCGCTATAATACTAATTTTATCACTTATCGTAAATGCCTTCCATTTTGCTTTATTATACATATTTAAGACTAAAAAAATTAATGTATTTATCAGAATCCAAGACAAGGTTTTTTTTTCCAAATTTCAGCTTGTGAAAATAGAGGGTCTTTTTAAATTCCAGTACGAAGTGGTATACCGACAATATATCGCGCTCAATTCATCGTTCGTCAATTCGTCGCACGTCAATTCGTCACATGACAGACTCGTCGCGCGTCAATGCATCGCTCGACAAACTTATCGCGGGTCAATTTCGGTGCGAAACAATTTCATCGCGAGACATATTCGTCGCGAGACAAATTGGAAGGCGACACACCATGACTGGTGTATGGCAGGGGGATACACTTGCTGGGTTGGGTAGGGAGTCACCCCCTCCAATGTGTCTCGCCTCGGGTAATTCGCAAAGAGAATTGCTATTTATCCTGGTATTATTGAAATATAAAGAAAACTTTTGTTGTGGAAAAGCGTTCTTTAATAGTACTAGTAAATTAATAATTTACCACGAAGGCATGAACGGGTCTAAAAATGATTATAAAAGCACGTATAGCCATGCTTTTACACAAAGTTATACCCGGTTCTGTTAACTTTATGAATGAACGTGGTCCTAAAGATTACATCATAGTTCAGCACTACTTCAATCTCCACCATTATTTCTATCGAACGAACACAAGTAGATCGATAATCGCAAGCGAATATGTGTGGAGGGTAAACTTTTGCTATAATTGCGTAAATACGTTAATTTTGTTTCCTTTAAATTTATCGTAAACCTTACGTTTTACGGCAAAATTTATTTTAAAAAATGTTTAATAATTTTATTCAACTTTCGTTCTCGGTATTTTTCGCTCGGATGAGTATTTAACGAGATGCTTGCGTGGTAGGAGAAAGTCATAGTAACGGACACCTTAGCTTTTATTTCAATAATTTGTTCCCGCGAGGTAAAAATAATAAAACGTATTTTCTGAAAATCTGTCTTTTTACGAAGAAACTTGATTGAAACATTACAAAATATTTTCTGAGTAAGAAAATGGTATGACAAAAACAAGTCTAATTTTATAACATGACAAAGTGTGTCAGGTTGTACCGGATATATATTTAAAAATATTACAGGATTTAAATAACCCTCTTAGCTTCACCGCCATCACATTCATAAAAAAGAGGGGTTCCTTCTGTATTTGCGCAGTTTTCATGAGCGCACTCATTGCAAAAGTTGCATTTTATCCAATCTTCATTAAATGTTTCGCCACAAATGATGCATTCGGTGGTTTCATCTTTCTTTGTGTCAGGATGAGAACTGAATTGCAATTATCTTGCTAGTTTTTTGTTTCTTGGTCTGCTTTGATTTATTTAAGGCATTTTTATCACAATTTCTTTTCTCTTTTTCTTCTGTTCAGCCTTGTCTATGTAATATATGCTTGTCTTGCAGTTTGGATTTGAATAGGCTTGACGTGAGAATCTTACTTCTATCACCTGCGTTCAAATCCATCAACGAGAAATTTTCTTGAGCACTGCTTTTAATGTTTGATTGGTCTGTTCCGGTGTTGATGGCCTAATCAATGCTGTTGCTGTCTGCTGAAACACACTATAGCTGATAGCATTGAGTCAAAATCTTAGTGAACATTTGTCATATTAGTATGCCCATTAGTTATAACTATTACTTATAATCATTATCACTGGCACCTAACATTATAATATCCTTGCGAACAATTTTCTGCCTTAAATCAATTTAATTATGTTGTCAGATACAACCCGACAACATGCTGCCCTTACTACCCGAATAACCATGTGGCGAATAATAATTGTTATGTGAAATACGTTTAGTTCTCAGCAACGCCATTATAACACCGTAATTTTAAGTTGATAATGCCTATGTGATAAGTTAAAAATAATAAATTTACTTAGCAGTATCAGTTCAATCGGCTGCTAAAGATATGTTCAGGCGTTCAACACACACACAAAACTGATTCAATTTGCTGTCACGTCTAAACAACTCGATGCAGGAACTCCAACCGACTCATGCTCCCTGTAGCAAGTAATTAGTAAGTCACTGATGCCTGGAAAGTGCTTTCCTCTAGAACAGGGGTCGGCAACCTACGGCCCTCAAGAACGCTTTATGCGGCCCGCAAAGCTGTAATGAAAAAGTGATCTGGAAAATTTCTCATGGGCAATTTTCTATTTTTAGAGTAAAATTATGGTCTCAAAGCGTTTTCGGGCGAAGTTTTAACGCTAGTAAATTATGTAGACTTGATTTCGTTCATATGAAATCGCAGAATCTCTAGAAAAAGCTAATTTATTCGCTCATCCGGCCCGCCGAGGCTTTCTTGACTCCCAATGCGGCCCTCCGAAGCATTCACAACTGCAAATGCGGCCCGCCACGCAGAAAAGGTTGCCGACCTCTGATCTAGAAGGTTTCTTGAGAAACATGGATCGTCTGATACTACCTGCTGTCCGGTACTATATGACTTTTCCGACGTGGTAAAATGCATGCAGGTCCTTATGTAAAAATGTCGTTATTATGATCCGATTTTAACCAAAATTGGATTCGGCTGACTAATTTTAGTGGCACTCCGGTTTTTTAGAAGATTTTTCAGGAATAAATGTATTTTGGTTCACCAAGGCATTTAGGAATGACCATGTCGTGTATAATTTCCAGCCGTGATTAAGTCCGTATCCGGCATCAGGTACAGAAAATATTATTTCGAGACTTGTGCCCTGCGTGAACTCGGCAGTCATATAAATTAAGCTGTCGGAGTGCGCCGCACACGTCACTTGTATAAATACCCTTTACCTTAAGTGCAAGATGATATTTTAATTTAATGGGACAAATAATAGACGGAATGGATATGTAATATCGATACGTACGCTCAATTGGTCCTTTTTCTTCTGGAACTCCTTTTGCCTTGTGCATAACGATTTTGGTCGATACAGTAATACCAAACTTCCTCTGTTCTACTAGCCATCACTTCCTCCTCCAGTTGTGGCCATTTAGGACCAACCTTACGAAGACTATATTTCTCTTATCCCATCAGCTTTAGTTTTTCCTCATTTTCTCCATTTACGGATCATTTTTTTCTGTGGAAGGTGCACCGAAATGACGTGCTGCTGCTCGATTTCCGTGCGTTTTTGCGTATTGAATCACCTGAAGCTTATAGATAATAAGATCTTTTTATTCTTGTAACCATTGCGATCTCAATACACGTAACATTATTTATCCTAAACATCTGTAAAATATTTATGACATCTACACGAATTCGCGCTTTTCAACGGGATCATTAGGAACTTAAACTTCGCATACGCACCGAAATTGTAATCACTGTGAGCAGACACATATTAAAGCGCAATATCAAAATGCGTTGTTGTAATTCACGTTGCGTAAGGTTTTGCTGAATATATTAACAATGTTCTCCCTATTAAATATTAATGATGCATATTTAATGTTTTTGCGATGAATGACTGTCAATTACTCGTTTTGGGGATGAATGTGTTCTTTGGAATCAGTACTGAATGCAGTAATAATCTTATCTTTGGTCTATAAGACAGGCTGATTTTGGGAGTCATTTTTCTAGGAAAAAAGTGCCGAGAAATACGGAATATATGAAGCAAGTCACACTTTAGTCTCGCATTTTTTTTCGGAAGGGAACGTCTTATTAGATGCATGGGATTCCCATGACTCATAGACGCTCTACTCGTGCGCTGTACTTTCCCTAATTTAGATCACTCAGTCGCCGATGTCTAAAGTAAATGTAAAATATTTTTTCAAGTTTGTTGTGTCCGATTGTTTAGTAAAACTAGCGTCTGTATAGGGAAGTGTCCGGTTAATGGTGGAGTTTTTTCCCCTAAGAAGTGTAATAGGAACCTGCTAGGGACTAAAAAAGTGTCCATAAAAGTGGAGTGCCCGTATACAAAGGTTTAACTGTATTAAATTGAAACTAAAATATTTCAATTTTTAACTTTAGGCAAGCGGTAATTTAAATATCTACGTACAAAAATCTGTGGCTCATCGTTGCCGTTAAATCAAATTTTAAAATTAAGTGTGGTGAATGATAGTGTCTTATCAAATAAATTCTGGTCTAAAATACGCTTAAATCCATAAGATGCAGAGCAGTGACCCATGCAATATTTGTTTGAATGACATTATCTATAATATCAATTCTCTAAGGTATGTGAAGCATTATTGCGCATGCGAATAACTCAATCGAGGATCATGAATTTCATAAACGAGAGGAAAACGCGCACATCATGCGTCCATACATGCGAGGCAGAGGCGTTCTTTACGATTTATGCAATAATGCCAAAAAAGAAGAAGACAATGCTTAAAACATTAAGCAAAAGCATTTGCTAAAAGCGTAAGCAAACGCTGAAAGCATTTGCTTCCTTTTGAGTGAATAAAAGTTTGCTTTTGCTTATGAGCATTTGCTACTCAGTTTTAAGCAAATGCTTAAATTTTACGAAAAAAAGCACTTTACAATTCTTAACCCTCACTTGTTTTTGTTCACATTTAAAGTATTAGTTGAATGTTAAACTAACAACAAATAGTCGTAGTAGTTTATTTGGTCCAGTTATCAAGATATACATAGATATATTGGGTAATATTAAAAAATGTTAATTAATTAAATGTTAACTATTTCTTTTATAACTGAATTGAATAGTATCACAAATCATGGGTACATTTTTATTTAATTAGTTAAACTTAAAACAAATAGTACACAAGCATTTATTACAAGAAATGGAAGCCCAATTGATGTCAAAGTGGTGAAGGGTCTGAAAATGAGGAAACATCCGTACAAACGCAATTTGTGAAAATAATACAGGAAAACAAAATAATTTTGAATAAGAGCCAAGTCCCGGATATAAAAAAGAAGGATAAGGCATTGATTATAGTTGGGCAGAAATACCAACAGATATTTGGGAAAGGAATTCCTTGGGCGCAAATTAAGAAAATAATTCATAATATCAAGACGCAAATTAAAAATAAAACAGACATGAAGGCAACTGGAAACAAAAAAATGAAATTGAAACAGTGGGAGCAAGCATTTTATGAGGATTACAATCCAATTTTCTATCAAATAGAGGGTGCAACATCGAGTGGATTTGATGATTCACCTTCAGTAGCCTATGAATCTTCTCTTTTTTTACTTCTGGAACCCAAATAGTCGTAGGTTATAGGGAAGTTGAGAAAGAAAAGCCAGTGCCACGTAAAGTTTCGAAAGGAACACTTAGTAAGTACGAGACAGAAGAAACAAAAACCCCAAGTTTACAAGAGCTTCAGAGACTAGTTTTATTTAAACAGTTAAATTTGATCAATTTGCAGACAGAACGTTAGACTTATAAGTTAGAAAAATTGAAAGTTAATGAAACTTTTGTGCCCGAGGTGTATATTGCTGGCAGCAGTGATTACGATGATATTACGAGTTGACAATAACAATACAATGCAATTAGGTTAATAGTTAATTAAAATATATTTTATATAACAAAAATCTTCATGTTTTGTAAAAACTAAACATTTAATCAATACTATGCAATAAATCCGCTATTTGATTTCTTATTCTTTGACCTTTTCTCTTGATTTCTGCTTCAATTTCGATTTCTGCTTCAGTTCCAAATTCTTCCTCTTCATTCTCTGCATCAAGTAACTCGTAAGTATTAATCATCACTGTCTTTCAAATGTTTTGGCCACATAGTGTAATATGAAACAGCGTAAAATTAGGTTTGGTATTCTTTCCTAAGAGACCCTTACTTTGCAACTTATCATTGGGAAACGGCGTTTCAATCGGCCAGAAGCACCTTCAATAACTTCTTTCTTGAGCATGGATTCTACTATAAAATGTTTCTTGTGGCATCCGAGAATTTTTAAACGGAACCATTAACCAAGGTAAAATACCATAGCCGCTGTTTCCGAGAATAACTGAGGCACTGTTCCATTTAGACATGAAATCGTATAAATTGGATCGTTTAAGTATACGATTATCGTGAGCAGAACCTGGCCATCGGATATCAACAGTAGTGAAAATGTAATCCGAATCACAAGTCGCCTGAACATTTATGGACGGAAAACCTTTTCTATTTATATATTCATCCCCGATGTGACTCGGTTTTACTATTTGCACATGAGTACAATCGATTACACCAATTACAGCAGGAAATTTAAACTTCTGACTCCATTTTAATTTAGCTTCCGTGGTTTCTGCAGTTGTCTTTGGGAATTTTATCCAGTCATTTGCCTTTATAGAGGTTTTGGACGCCACAAATTTCACAGTTGTGCGGTGTACGTGATGATCTTCCCCGACTCCTATTTGAAATCCGGGATCACTTAAAAAATATTAATATTAACTTAAAAATATTTCCATCTTCTATTTGGAAGACAGTGTTCCGCCACGTCTCTCTTGATATTCTCCGAGAAATAGGTTTGAAATAAACTCCACATTTTCTTCAGAGAACCGATATAAATTTTTATAACCGTTCCTAGTTGAAACTCGTCTTTTCTCGTATTTTTTAACTTTTTTTGTCACCATAAACTTTGTCATATCAATTACTATTTAGGGTAAATTATTGTGAAAATAGAATACTTCAAAATATTTTATTGTTAGGAAGCCCTTTACCTCGCTTAAAAAAACTAAGCATATGCTTAAAGCATTAAGTAAAAGCTCGGTTTTATTCACACAATTTTAAGCAAATGGTTATTCTTTCTAGCAAAAGCAAATGCTATTTTTTTATTCACCCCAAATCAAGCATTTGCTTAAAAAATAGTAGAAATCTTAGGCATTTGCTTATTTTTTATTCACTCGACCCAATGTCTAAGAACTGAAAAATGGTATGCCAGTAGTGATGCCAAGGGAATATCAAATTTTTAATGTACTGATTTATTTCCTAATCAGTTATAATTAATAAAACAATCGACAATTATTTAAAACTTACCTCACTCGAATGGTAGTAATATAATATTTAGGTATGTTCATGTTCATTCCTTCGTCGTAAATTACCCATTTCTTTTCACTTACAAACGCTCTGTATACGTAAAGAAAATAAGCCTATTTACATTCATATTGAAAAAAGAACTTTGTTATTTCCACAAAAAAATTGTGGAAATAACAAAGTTCTTTTTTCAATATGAGTAAATTCCACCGAGTTGAGCCTAACCTCATTACTGCTATTTACATTCATTTCTTCGTCGTAGATAATCCATTTCCCTTTATTTACTAAAGGTTGCGTGACCACGAAAGAAAATTAAATTAATTATTTATTTACAGCAGATATTGTTTATTTCAGTTATCACGAAGGTTGTTTTTGATGACAAAAATTAAAAAACAAAAGATAATTTTTCGAAGCTCAAAGTAAATTACGAGTTTCTCGTTTGATTTTCTTGAAATCGGCTAATCCTTCGACAGAAATGTACTGAACAAAAAAGATGCCATTTGACTAGTTCTACATTGTTTGGTTAAAGACTTTTTGTTATAAGTGGTTTTACGATATATGAACAAAAGTTCATTTTTTGTCACCAGTAAAAGTATCACTCCCAATTAGCCTATGGGAACCATTTATGTCATTTTCTTAGTCCTTATGTCCTAAGTATACATCCGCCCAGTAGTTTCGCAGATGAAACATGCGGACGGACGGACACGGCCTGACCATAAGGAGTTCTGTTTATTTGTATAAAGAAGGCCTAAAAACTTCCCCGTTGAATTTCAACGGGCATTCCCCTAGTTTACCTTTAAAGTTAAAAAATAATTCTCATTAATGACAGTTCGAAAAATTTGCCAGAGAGATTTCACCTTCCAATTCTTATGGTAGCAGAAATTTTTAGTGGATTCGGTAATCAACAGATGCCTCCTTATATTTCATGAAAATATGCGAGTTTCAAGTCGGATATGTTCCTTACACCCTTTTTCGCGTGAGCTTCTCTCTTGGTCTTCATTCAAGGACAAAATACGGATCGAAAAGAAGAATATTTGTCTTGAGTGAGGAACCGGGGTGAGAATTAAATGTATCAACTGAAATTTCGACAGAGACAGGGAGGGAGAGAGACAGAGAGAGATGGACGGAGAGAGAATGAGGTCGCAGATAAAGCCTCTATTAGTCACATCATATGCTGTATGCCACATAGGCGATTGCTAAGGGCTCTCTTTCCTCATATGGACGCTTATCGTGGGAATTAGTCTGTTTTACGTAGGAAGTGTCGGCCATTCTGAGAGAATGAGGGGAGGGGGGTGGGGGGATTGGAGAAGGCGTGCGATTCGTTGACGCGAAAGATGAGCAACGACGTGACACACACTATTCTAAGATAACCGTTGTGCGTGTCATTTTGAATGCCTGAAGAATGCCTCATCCGCTTAGTCCGGTGGTCTTCGAATTGGGCTGTGCCGCCCCCACGGACTCATCGGCCCTTATGGACATAGGAGGAGATATAAGGGGTTTACGCAATATTAGCTCGCTTATACTTGGGCGTAGAGCCTTCGTCATCTTCAAGTCATTTACAAAAAGTTCGTTAAACATACAAATTTCATTTTATTTAAAAATTTATAGAAAGCTCCATAAATAATATATTAATTCATATATAATATAATATATATTTAACGTGTACAGTAATAACTCGATCAACGGAAAGGATGCGTTCCTGAAGGATGTTGCGTTATACGAAATTGCGTTAAACAGTAATATAAGCAGTTGCAGACATGATGCCAAATGAAATTATCTTTTTATGTGGTTGTGTTTAAATAAAGAGCAATGTTTATTCTTTGCAAACCAGGTTTGGAATTTATTTTTCCACCTGGAAATTTATTCTACAGTGTTAATGTTAATAACGGCTATATTAAGTAAATTTTGTTAAGGATAGTTATCGCGTTTCTTATGCATAGTAAGACATTTTGTTATATTTTTTGCTATATGTATGATGTTTTATTGTTAAATAAGAAATTTTAAGTATTTTTGTTATTTTCACTACGAAAATTGACTTTTTATTTCATGGTGTGTCGCGGGAGCTGGATCATTTAAAAAGTGTGTCGCCAAAGCAAAAAGATTGAAAAACACTGTTGTAAGGTTTAGGATACGTTCCAAAAAAGGCAAGAGGAGCCGCATTTTCACCTATTAGACATTTTTATTATAAAAAATGACAAAGGAGAAACCTCCTTATAACCATACAAATTAAAAAAGAAGTACACAAATACACACCGGTTTAGTGGAAATTACTCCACGCCAGGGAGCGAACACTCACACAATCTCACACACTCCAGGTTTAGGGGAAATAACGTATTGTCCCGAATATAAATCGACCTCGAATATAACGCGGTCCTAAGATTTTTGGAAAGTTTTTCAAGAAAAAACTAAACCTAGAATATAACGCGAACCTAAACAACCTACAGCCAATCTAACACGAGTTCCTCGTCCACCCCTTCTCCTACGCGTGAAAGACAACACCTGACATTAACTTTTCATTTGGCATCCTTTTACGATTTAAAATTTCGTAGGGAGTCGGTTTTCGCCCGTCGCCCGTGACTGCAAGCATAGCAGTTATCCTTGATTTCTCATACCGGTGGATTTTAACTACGCCGATTTAGCTACGACTATTTTAAAATTCATGTGATAACATCGTCGGATACCTCTGTTAACCTGGGATTTGCAAGAACCTTTTTTTCTCAACATGATCAACACCCTTTTTGTCACCCATTGTTAAATAACGGATGGATAAAAAATCGCTAAGGTAGTTACAAAGAATACGTCGACGCACTTATAGCTTCACTGCAATGACTACCGAGGGATTCAGCAGCCGATTGGGCTCTTCTATCTATTCTCGCCTCGCATGTTTTTCAAGTGCAATGTAACGTAGGCATAATGTGTCTGCAATGTAAAGAAGTAACAGACGTGCGAATTGTAAGGTGATTTTTCGAAACACGATTTTACGATCTTATAAAATCACTAGTACTCGAATATAACGCCGGAACTATTTCTAAAATTTCATTTTTCGGAATAAAACATGCCGTTATATTCGGAACAATACGGTACTCCAGGCCAGGGATCCTAGTTTACACGCGCGCAAACAAATAAACCGAATTGTATTTCTTATTAGAAAAAGAATGCCTATAAAACGTAATTCAAACACCACTGTAAAAACTTAAAAGAAATTACTTAAATAATTAACAAATTAAAGAATACAAAAAAAATTAAATAACATGTGATATGGATGAATGTGCGACCGCTATGGGGATTGCAGCGGCTCTTAAAAGCAATATCTTTTCGTCAATTCCGTACGGGCTTGATTTTAGTCTTTCATGAAATAAAACCACATTTACTTTGCAATAGAAAATGTTTCATCTCGAGTGTTTTCTCAATATTATCAAATTTTAAAATGCAATTATATAATGCCTTGCACCGATTTTCACGCGTTTCTTATGAAGTGTAAAAATAAAATATTGGGGTCAGAAAAACCACCCTAAAAAGAAACTGTAACTGTAACGGAATAAAACATTGAAATGCATAATGTGTAATTTCATTTTAATAACTACGACAATTATAACAATGATATAGGATAAACAATTGATGTGCATTTATTCGCAAAACTACAGATATGGAGATAGAGGAATTATTACTATAAAAACAGGTAATTAACTGTATTACAAAGTAAATCTTTCGAAACACCTTCTCTTTCACGTAATTTCAGTAACTGATAATCATATTGGTACATCGCTACTACGATCCACTGGCTTGTGTTGTGGTTTCTTTAGGATATGAAGGACTAGATCGAATAATGGTAAGTATGGAATCGTAGCTGGACTGCATAATACGTATTTGGCAGTTAGTCCTTCCTCTCTTAGTCGACATTATTGGATATCCTAATGCCTTGAAAATAATCATGCTAGGATGTGACCATGTCGCGACCTATTTTGTGAAAGTGTCCTTGCCTTCAGCAGTTGGCCCTTTTGGTGCGTTCATCAAGACTTTTAAATATCCTGAATTCATGAATTTTTTAATTATATAATTTTTTAAAAATTTCAACTTTATTTTCTAAACATTCCAAAAGCTTACAACATTTCTTAAAAAATTAAAATTTTCATATCGAAAAACACAAAGTTTCGTAAATTTTAAAAATTTTCAGTAATCCCAAAATTCCAAAAATACTTTTACCACTTCCAAATTTTAAATTTCCAAAATATTGGGGTCAGAAAAACTACCCCAAAAAGAAAATTTTTCGATATTCGGTTAATTTTGGTACGCGTTATCCAATAACCTATTAGGATGTACAATTTCAGAACTGTAGCCCTACTTGTTGTACCTTCAAATGCATGCCAACTTATGTCATATATCCTTATTTATCCTATATTCTCCTAAATAAGAATCAGATATTTATAGCAGATATCGTGAAATTACTTTCTCCCTAAATTCATTTTTGTGAATAAATTAATGCAGAAATAGGGTAACATCTCATTTCGCGGATTAATTCTTTGTATTAGGAAGGAAGCGCATTGCAGGAATTGAATGGCATTGTTGTGGAAGGATACCTTAGCAACGGATCAGTGTAGCAACGTACTGTTAATATCATTTCCAAAGCCTCTGCGATAAATCATCATGGATCCTATTAACTACATGTTTTCGCTCAGTATTCTTGGAAGAATTTGTCTGCTCTTTGGCCGCATATTTAAATATACAGTTAGGATACGTGGCCAAATAACTTACAGAGCCTCAAATATGTTGCAAGACATATCGGAAATATAAAATATACGAGAATTCCAGGATCCTACATTCATCTTAACGTAAGGATCTATTACTGTTCTGATGTAGTTATAAATGCCAAAATGCACATATTAGTTATATTTCTGCTTGATATCTGATTACGAGGGGTTGAAAACACATTTTCTGGGATTGCATAGATGTCATTTAATAATGAGATTCTAGGAGAAAATAACCTCGTATTAATCAGATTAACATTAATGACGGTTCATGAAACATTCTCTTATACCTATTGAAAGCAGAAATACCACCACTCATTTAGTTTTAATGAAATCTTGAATTTTTAATAACATAAATAATGCAGGTGTAAGAGTTATGATGTCATGGCTGCAGTTGTATTAAATAAATCTACTCAAAGTTATTGTTTAGCTTGCCATGGACTATATAATCATGATATTTTTTAAATTTTCGTGGGAATGGCTGCTCCGACTATTCGCAAATATCTAAACAGAAAATTAATAAGCTATGTTCTGGAGGAACCATTTTTTCTTCCCATTAAATTGAAGGTAAAACCATAAATTTCCTAAATAAAATCTAATGAAATTAGTATTAATAAATGTTTCTTGGATTATCTAACCGATGGACCAAGTGTTTTATAGAAATTTAAAGAAGCTGCATAACAAGAAAATCCTTCAATCGTTCATTCCTTGCAGACGTACACGGACTGCGGTTGCCTTAAAAAAAAACTTAATAGAACATTTTATGCGTATTAGCCATGTTGCCGACTGAGTTGAGAGACTACCAGCTGGGAAGAAGTGAGAAAAACACCAGCCACCGATTGCAAAAAGAACACTAACCTTCGCCTAAACATCAGGAAGTGTAATAAATTAAATGTGGCGAGGAAGGAGAGAACGGCGGGCTTCAGTTACTCTGGAGACGTTTTCATCACGTGAGAGGAGGCGCTTGGCTTGCTAAATTACCAATAATAAGTTTCATACCTTCGTAAAATAGCTGTAAATGCAGTTACCGTGTTGGTCTGAATATAAGTCGCACCTCTTTAACAATAGGATTCATACAACGGGAAAAACTTTTTAATGCAGAAAAATCTTAAAGTATATTTGTCGACATTATTTCCTACATACATGTTTACTCATTTACACAACTATCTTTGTTTCTATCCCACGCATTACTCCTTTTAGTCACTGTTACTATCCTTACAACAACGAACATTATTTTCTTCTACAGGATATTTTATTTGTATTTATTTTTTGTTTCTTCCGAATAATTCGAACCTTTTATTTTAAAATTCGCCTCGCAGCCATGGATCATTACTTGACTCAAAATTGACCTTTCCTTAACATGATCATCCGTTATTTACAAGAAATTTAGTGCTCAAAAACAAAACTCAGCGGTGAGAGCCTCACGAAAACTGCGATAAATTGCGTTATTCCATCAAATTCACTTGATTTTAATTATTTACTTAAATTATCCAAAACAGAACTCGGCCCTTGAACATTAAATGTAGTAGTAAAATAATAAAACAAAAAACTGAAGGTTATGGAAAATAAATTTTTCAGCAACATAGAATGGAATTGTCTAAGTGGACGATTCAGGAAGAAAGCCATGCATTTGCGTGGAAACATAGGGAAGGGTGAAGAAAAGGAGACTTAATCATTTTTCAAAGTATATAAAGCGTCGATAGTAAAGAAACAATCTGCTAATTTCAACACCATTTTTGTCGCCACTATTATGGAAAAATAGAACAGAGAAAGAGAGAGACGCAGAGTTGGTTGGAAGTTCTCTTGAGAAATTTCGCACCGCTGCCACCGAGGCCAATGGCCATGTTGAAGGGAAGAGAGGAGCATCTGCGTTGGGGGAAGTGGAGAGGGTAGGCAGACAACAAAAGCACTTGGTGTCGAAGGATTGGGAGGGGAGTGGAGATGGAATGGAGGAAGAGAAGTTGGAAGCGAAATCATTATTGAACGAAGAAGACCTTTCCGCTCCTGAGAATGTCACACTCTTTATTAAATACTGCGTTGGGAAATCTTCCTTATCTGCGGCTGTTGAAGATTTAAAAAGAAAGTAAAATCGAATATTTTCGCAGCGATGATGATCGATGGTTTCGGTGACACTTGCGCCCGAAGCATGATACGTCCGACGTTGTTTCGCCACCGTTGCAGGTTGCTTCGCCTTGAAGCTACCTGCAACGTTCTCGATGCGTCGGATGCACCATGTGCCGGACGCAGCTGTCACCGAAAGCCACCACGAGCATCGAAGACCCAACACGCTTTCTTGTTTCTACGGACGTGGAAAATCTCTGACGACCTCCACTCCGGACGACTTGGAGAGGTTGGATATTTTACAGGGAGGACATGATCTTGATTCACAACATGTAGCAGGTCGCACCAAAAGTCCACTGCATCCTCAAAGCTGCCGTAGCGAAAAACATTCCAGGGTAAGGGCGACAACGAGCGGTTGATTGTCCCCACTCTTACCTTCTTCCACGCTCTAACCAATCTGTGAGGGGGTAGATTGGTGGAAGCACTGTCGCTTTTGGACGGACGGGAAAACATTACGTTCGACGATTAATTGGTGCGCGGGAGAGTTTAACATCACGTTATCCTGGATGGCGAGCCCTCAAGTGTTGGAGACGTTACATTGGTATTGTTGGTTAAAAAGGCCATTTGTATAAAGAATCCATAAAAACCTTGCTCTTACTGCTACAATAATATTTTCTATGTGGTTTAAAAGCTATTTGTCTATGTTTTGAAATCCAAAATTGCAAGCCCTTACGTGTTGAAGTGGTTATAACGGCACTGTTCTTACCCTTGGATGAAATTGTCAAGAAATTCAGAGTCGAGAGCCGGAATACAATGGCCGACGTTAAAATATTCAGAGCCAACTCTGAGTCTAAAGTCAACAAAGACAACATATTTCTCTGACAAAGCAACTCTAATTATTGAGTCGAAGCACTGTTTTCCAGTGGACGGACATCATTACTCAGCGGAATGAAGAATCAGCCAATATATATATTTTGAAGAAATCGGTCTCCACTTCTACCAAAAACGCTCAGGCAGTCGAGAATTTCGAGCTCGGACAGGGAAAATTCGCAGTCGCTGATTGCATTATTCAAACTGAGGACGTTATCTCGGCCATTTATGAATTCGAACGCAAATTGATTTCCTCTTTGATAAACCATAACGTATGTGATTACAATAATTGCAGAGCATTGCTAAGCTTACACCACCGTCATCTCTATAAAGACTCTATAATTACTTCGCTCTTACCGCTACAAAAATATTCGCTATGTGGGTTAATACTTTGGATTAAGTTGCAAAATTATACAAACCTCGATTTTTCAATAGGCAAACTTAGGAAAAAGTGTGCGAATTATATTCAGGCCAATATGGTATGCATCAGGATTACTACAGTGTCTCTGGTAACGTTGATGTCATTTTTCATAAAATAATTTCGGATATATGAAATGAAAATTTCCGGAAAAAAATGTCAAACCTTAATGTTTTAATTAGAACTACAGAGTCTCTGGTAACGTTGATGTCATTTTTCATAAAATAATTTCGGATATATGAAATGAAATTTTCCGGAAAAAATGTCAAACCTTAATGTTTTAATTAGAACTACAGAGTCTCTGGTAACGTTGATGTCATTTTTCATAAAATATTTTCGGCTATATGAAATGAAATTCTCCGGAAGCAAATGTCAAACCTTAATGTTTTAATTATTACTACAGAGTCTCTGGTAACGTTGATGTCATTTTCCATAAAATATTTTCGGATAAATGAAATGAAATTTTCCGGAAATAAAAGTAAAAACCTTAATGTTTAATTATTACTACAGTGTCTCTGGTAACGTTGATGTCATTTTTCATAAAATATTTTCGGCTATATGAAATGAAATTCTCCGGAAGAAAATGTCAAACCTTAATGTTTTCATTATTACTACAGAGTCTCTGGTAACATTGATGTCATTTTCCATAAAATATTTTCGGATAAATGAAATGAAATTTTCCGGAAATAAAAGTAAAAACCTTAATGTTTAATTATTACTACAGAGTCTCTGGTAACGTTGATGTCATTTTTCATAAAATATTTTCGGCTATATGAAATGAAATTCTCAGGAAGAAAATGTCAAACCTTAATGTTTTCATTATTACTACAGAGTCTCTGGTAACGTTGATGTCATTTTTCATAAAATATTTTCGGCTATATGAAATGAAATTCTCCGGAAGCAAATTTCAAACCTTAATGTTTTAATTATAACTACAGTGTCTCAGGTAACATTGTTGTAATTTTTCATTAAATATTTTCGGATAAATGAAATGAAATTCTCCGAAAGCAAATGTCATACATTTATATTTTAATTGTTTTAAATCTGCTGTTGCTGTAACGGAATAAAACATTGAAATGCATAATGTGTAATTTCATTTAAATAACTACGACAATTATAACAATGATATAGGATAAACAATTGATGTACATTTATTCGCAAAACTACAGATATGGAGATAGAAGAATTATTACTATAAAAACAGGTAATTAACTGTATTACAAAGTAAATCTTTCGAAACACCTTCTCTTTCACGTAATTTCAGTAACTGATAATCATATTGGTACATCGCTACTACGATCCACTGGCTTGTGTTGTGGTTTCTTTAGGTTATGAAGGACTAGATCGAATAATGGTAAGTATGGAGTCGTAGCTGGACTGCATAATACGTATTTGGCAGTTAGTCCTTCCTCTCTTAGTCGACATTATTGGATATCCTAATGCCTTGAAAATAATCATGCTAGGATGTGACCATGTCGCGACCTATTTTGTGAAAGTGTCCTTGCCTTCAGCAGTTGGCCCTTTTGGTGCGTTCATCAAGACTTTCAAAAATCCTGAATTCATGAATTTTTTAATTATATAATTTTTAAAAAATTTCAACTTTATTTTTTAAACATTCCAAAAGCTTACAATATTTCTTAAAAAATTAAAATTTTCATATCGAAAAACACAAAGTTTCGTAAATTTTAAAAATTTTCAGTAATCCCAAAATTCCAAAAATACTTTTACCACTTCCAAATTTTAAATTTCCAAAATATTGGGGTCAGAAAAACTACCCCAAAAAGAAAATTTTTCGATATTCGGTTAATTTTGGTACGCGTTATCCAATAACCTATTAGGATGTACAATTTCAGACCTGTAGCCCTACTTGTTGTACCTTCAAATGCATGCCAACTTATGTCATATATCCTATATTCTCCTAAATAAAAATCAGATATTTATAGCAGATATCGTGAAATTACTTTCTCCCTAAATTCATTTATTGTGAATAAATTAATGCAGAAATAGGGTAACATCTCATTTCGCGGATTAATTCTTTGTATTAGGAAGGAAGCGCATTGCAGGAATTGAATGGCATTGTTGTGGAAGGATACCTTAGCAACGGATCAGTGTAGCAACGTACTGTTAATATCATTTCCAAAGCCTCTGCGATAAATCATCATGGATCCTATTAATTACATGTTTTCGCTCAATATTCTTGGAAGAATTTGTCTGCTCTTTGGCCGCATATTTAAATATACAGTTAGGATACGTGGCCAAATAACTTACAGAGCCTCAAATATGTTGCAAGACATATCGGAAATATAAAATATACGAGAATTCCAGGATCCTACATTCATCTTAACGTAAGGATCTATTACTGTTCTGATGTAGTTATAAATGCCAAAATGCACATATTAGTTATATTTCTGCTTGATATCTGATTACGAGGGGTTGAAAACACATTTTCTGGGATTGCATAGATGTCATTTAATAATGAGATTCTAGGAGAAAATAACCTCGTATTAATCAGGTTAACATTAATGACGGTTCATGAAACATTCTCTTATACCTATTGAAAGCAGAAATACCACCACTCATTTAGTTTTAATGAAATCTTGAATTTTTAATAACATAAATAATGCAGGTGTAAGAGTTATGATGTCATGGCTGCAGTTGTATTAAATAAATCTACTCAAAGTTATTGTTTAGCTTACCATGGACTATATAATCATGATATTTTTTAAATTTTCATGGGAATGGCTGCTCCGACTATTCGCAAATATCTAAACAGTAAATTAATAAGCTATGTTCTGGAGGAACCATTTTTTCTTCCCATTAAATTGAAGGTAAAACCATAAATTTCCTAAATAAAATCTAATGAAATTAGTATTAATAAATGTTTCTTGGATTATCTAACCGATGGACCAAGTGTTTTATAGAAATTTAAAGAAGCTGCATAACAAGAAAATCCTTCAATCGTTCATTCCTTGCAGACGTACACGGACTGCGGTTGCCTTAAAAAAAAACTTAATAGAACATTTTATGCGTATTAGCCATGTTGCCGACTGAGTTGAGAGACTACCAGCTGGGAAGAAGTGAGAAAAACACCAGCCACCGATTGCAAAAAGAACACTAACCTTCGCCTAAACATCAGGAAGTGTAATAAATTAAATGTGGCGAGGAAGGAGAGAACGGCGGGCTTCAATTACTCTGGAGACGTTTTCATCACGTGAGAGGAGGCGCTTGGCTTGCTAAATTACCAATAATAAGTTTCATACCTTCGTAAAATAGCTGTAAATGCAGTTACCGTGTTGGTCTGAATATAAGTCGCACCTCTTTAACAATAGGATTCATACAACGGGAAAAACTTTTTAATGCAGAAAAATCTTAAAGTATATTTGTCGACATTATTTCCTACATACATGTTTACTCATTTACACAACTATCTTTGTTTCTATCCCACGCATTACTCCTTTTAGTCACTGTTACTATCCTTACAACAACGAACATTATTTTCTTCTACAGGATATTTTATTTGTATTTATTTTTTGTTTCTTCCGAATAATTCGAACCTTTTATTTTAAAATTCGCCTCGCAGCCATGGATCATTACTTGACTCAAAATTGACCTTTCCTTAACATGATCATCCGTTATTTACAAGAAATTTAGTGCTCAAAAACAAAACTCAGCGGTGAGAGCCTCACGAAAACTGCGATAAATTGCGTTATTCCATCAAATTCACTTGATTTTAATTATTTACTTAAATTATCCAAAACAGAACTCGGCCCTTGAACATTAAATGTAGTAGTAAAATAATAAAACAAAAAACTGAAGGTTATGGAAAATAAATTTTTCAGCAACATAGAATGGAATTGTCTAAGTGGACGATTCAGGAAGAAAGCCATGCATTTGCGTGGAAACATAGGGAAGGGTGAAGAAAAGGAGACTTAATCATTTTTCAAAGTATATAAAGCGTCGATAGTAAAGAAACAATCTGCTAATTTCAACACCATTTTTGTCGCCACTATTATGGAAAAATAGAACAGAGAAAGAGAGAGACGCAGAGTTGGTTGGAAGTTCTCTTGAGAAATTTCGCACCGCTGCCACCGAGGCCAATGGCCATGTTGAAGGGAAGAGAGGAGCATCTGCGTTGGGGGAAGTGGAGAGGGTAGGCAGACAACAAAAGCACTTGGTGTCGAAGGATTGGGAGGGGAGTGGAGATGGAATGGAGGAAGAGAAGTTGGAAGCGAAATCATTATTGAACGAAGAAGACCTTTCCGCTCCTGAGAATGTAACACTCTTTATTAAATACTGCGTTGGGAAATCTTCCTTATCTGCGGCCGTTGAAGATTTAAAAAGAAAGTAAAATCGAATATTTTCGCAGCGATGATGATCGATGGTTTCGGTGACACTTGCGCCCGAAGCATGATACGTCCGACGTTGTTTCGCCACCGTTGCAGGTTGCTTCGCCTTGAAGCTACCTGCAACGTTCTCGATGCGTCGGATGCACCATGTGCCGGACGCAGCTGTCACCGAAAGCCACCACGAGCATCGAAGACCCAACACGCTTTCTTGTTTCTACGGACGTGGAAAATCTCTGACGACCTCCACTCCGGACGACTTGGAGAGGATGGATATTTTACAGGGAGGACATGATCTTGATTCACAACATGTAGCAGGTCGCACCAAAAGCCCACTGCATCCTCAATGCTGCCGTAGCGAAAAACATTCCAGGGTAAGGGCGACAACGAGCGGTTGATTGTCCCCACTCTTACCCTCTTCCACGCTCTAACCAATCTGTGAGGGGGTAGATTGGTGGAAGCACTGTCGCTTTGAGGACGGACGGGAAAACATTACGTTCGACGATTAATTGGAGCGCGGGAGAGTTTAACATCACGTTATCCTGGATGGCGAGCCCTCAAGTGTTGGAGACGTTACATTGGCATTGTTGGTTAAAATGGCCATCTGTATAAAGAATCCATAAAAACCTTGCTCTTACTGCTACAATAATATTTTCTATGTGGTTTAAAAGCTATTTGTCTATGTTTTGAAATCCAAAATTGCAAGCCCTTACGTGTTGAAGTGGTTATAACGGCACTGTTCTTACCCTTGGATGAAATTGTCAAGAAATTCAGAGTCGAGAGCCGGAATACAATGGCCGACGTTAAAATATTCAGAGCCAACTCTGAGTCTAAAGTCAACAAAGACAACATATTTCTCTGACAAAGCAACTCTAATTATTGAGTCGAAGCACTGTTTTCCAGTGGACGGACATCATTACTCAGCGGAATGAAGAATCAGCCAATATATATATTTTGAAGAAATCGGTCTCCACTTCTACCAAAAACGCTCAGGCAGTCGAGAATTTCGAGCTCGGACAGGGAAAATTCGCAGTCGCTGATTGCATTATTCAAACTGAGGACGTTATCTCGGCCATTTATGAATTCGAACGCAAATTGATTTCCACTTTGATAAACCATAACGTATGTGATTACAATAATTGCAGAGCATTGCTAAGCTTACACCACCGTCATCTCTATAAAGACTCTATAATTACTTCGCTCTTACCGCTACAAAAATATTCGCTATGTGGGTTAATACTTTGGATTAAGTTGCAAAATTATACAAACCTCGATTTTTCAATAGGCAAACTTAGGAAAAAGTGTGCGAATTATATTCAGGCCAATATGGTATGCATCAGGATTACTACAGTGTCTCTGGTAACATTGATGTCATTTTTCATAAAATAATTTCGGATATATGAAATTTTCCGGAAAAAAATGTCAAACCTTAATGTTTTCATTATTACTACAGTGTCTCTGGTAACGTTGATGTCATTTTTCATAAAATATTTTCGGCTATATGAAATGAAATTCTCCGGAAGCAAATGTCAAACCTTAATGTTTTAATTATTACTACAGAGTCTCTGGTAACGTTGATGTCATTTTTCATAAAATATTTTCGGATAAATGAAATGAAATTTTCCGGAAATAAATGTCAAACCTTAATGTTTTAATTATTACTACAGTGTCTCTGGTAACGTTGATGTCATTTTTCATAAAATATTTTCGGATATATGAAATGAAATTCTCCGGAAGCAAATGTCAAACCTTAATGTTTTCATTATAACTACAGTGTCTCTGGTAACGTTGATGTCATTTTTCATAAAATATTTTCGGATATATGAAATGAAATTCTCAGGAAGCAAATGTCAAACCTTAATGTTTTAATTATAACTACAGAGTCTCTGGTAACGTTGATGTCATTTTTCATAATATATTGTCGGATATATGAAATGAAATTCTCCGGAAGCAAATTTCAAACCTTAATGTTTTCATTATAACTACAGTGTCTCAGGTAACATTGTTGTAATTTTTCATAAAATATTTTCGGATAAATGAAATGAAATTCTCCGGAAGCAAATGTCATACATTTATGTTTTAATTGTTTTAAATCTGCTGTTGCTGTAACGGAATAAAACATTGAAATGCATAATGTGTAATTTCATTTAAATAACTACGACAATTATAACAATGATATATGATAAACAATTGATGTACATTTATTCGCAAAACTACAGATATGGAGATAGAAGAATTATTACTATAAAAACAGGTAATTAACTGTATTACAAAGTAAATCTTTCGAAACACCTTCTCTTTCACGTAATTTCAGTAACTGATAATCATATTGGTACATCGCTACTACGATCCACTGGCTTGTGTTGTAGTTTCTTTAGGATATGAAGGACTAGATCGAATAATGGTAAGTATGGAGTCGTAGCTGGACTGCATAATACGTATTTGGCAGTTAGTCCTTCCTCTCTTAGTCGACATTATTGGATATCCTAATGCCTTGAAAATAATCATGCTAGGATGTGACCATGTCGCGACCTATTTTGTGAAAGTGTCCTTGCCTTCAGCAGTTGGCCCTTTTGGTGCGTTCATCAAGACTTTTAAATATCCTGAATTCATGAATTTTTTAATTATATAATTTTTAAAAAATTTCAACTTTATTTTTTAAACATTCCGAAAGCTTACAATATTTCTTAAAAAATTAAAATTTTCATATCGAAAAACACAAAGTTTCGTAAATTTTAAAATCTTTCAGTAATCCCAAAATTCCAAAAATACTTTTACCACTTCCAAATTTTAAATTTCCAAAATATTGGGGTCAGAAAAACTACCCCAAAAAGAAAATTTTTCGATATTCGGTTAATTTTGGTACGCGTTATCCAATAACCTATAAGGATGTACAATTTCAGACCTGCAGCCCTACTTGTTGTACCTTCAAATGCATGCCAACTTATGTCATATATCCTATATTCTCCTAAATAAGAATCAGATATTTATAGCAGATATCGTGAAATTACTTTCTCCCTAAATTCATTTATTGTGAATAAATTAATGCAGAAATAGGGTAACATCTCATTTCGCGGATTAATTCTTTGTATTAGGAAGGAAGCGCATTGCAGGAATTGAATGGCATTGTTGTGGAAGGATACCTTAGCAACGGATCAGTGTAGCAACGTACTGTTAATATCATTTCCAAAGCCTCTGCGATAAATCATCATGGATCCTATTAACTACATGTTTTCGCTCAGTATTCTTGGAAGAATTTGTCTGCTCTTTGGCCGCATATTTAAATATACAGTTAGGATACGTGGCCAAATAACTTACAGAGCCTCAAATATGTTGCAAGACATATCGGAAATATAAAATATACGAGAATTCCAGGATCCTACATTCATCTTAACGTAAGGATCTATTACTGTTCTGATGTAGTTATAAATGCCAAAATGCACATATTAGTTATATTTCTGCTTGATATCTGATTACGAGGGGTTGAAAACACATTTTCTGGGATTGCATAGATGTCATTTAATAATGAGATTCTAGGAGAAAATAACCTCGTATTAATCAGATTAACATTAATGACGGTTCATGAAACATTCTCTTATACCTATTGAAAGCAGAAATACCACCACTCATTTAGATTTAATGAAATCTTGAATTTTTAATAACATAAATAATGCAGGTGTAAGAGTTATGATGTCATGGCTGCAGTTGTATTAAATAAATCTACTCAAAGTTATTGTTTAGCTTACCATGGACTATATAATCATGATATTTTTTAAATTTTCGTGGGAATGGCTGCTCCGACTATTCGCAAATATCTAAACAGAAAATTAATAAGCTATGTTCTGGAGGAACCATTTTTTCTTCCCATTAAATTGAAGGTAAAACCATAAATTTCCTAAATAAAATCTAATGAAATTAGTATTAATAAATGTTTCTTGGATTATCTAATCGATGGACCAAGTGTTTTATAGAAATTTAAAGAAGCTGCATAACAAGAAAATCCTTCAATCGTTCATTCCTTGCAGACGTACACGGACTGCGGTTGCCTTAAAAAAAAACTTAATAGAACATTTTATGCGTATTAGCCATGTTGCTGACTGAGTTGAGAGACTACCAGCTGGGAAGAAGTGAGAAAAACACCAGCCACCGATTGCAAAAAGAACACTAACCTTCGCCTAAACATCAGGAAGTGTAATAAATTAACTGTGGCGAGGAAGGAGAGAACGGCGGGCTTCAGTTACTCTGGAGACGTTTTCATCACGTGAGAGGAGGCGCTTGGCTTGCTAAATTACCAATAATAAGTTTCATACCTTCGTAAAATAGCTGTAAATGCAGTTACCGTGTTGGTCTGAATATAAGTCGTACCTCTTTAACAATAGGATTCATACAACGGGAAAAACTTTTTAATGCAGAAAAATCTTAAAGTATATTTGTCGACATTATTTCCTACATACATGTTTACTCATTTACACAACTATCTTTGTTTCTATCCCACGCATTACTCCCTTTAGTCACTGTTACTATCCTTACAACAACGAACATTATTTTCTTCTACAGGATATTTTATTTGTATTTATTTTTTGTTTCTTCCGAATAATTCGAACCTTTTATTTTAAAATTCGCCTCGCAGCCATGGATCATTACTTGACTCAAAATTGACCTTTCCTTAACATGATCATCCATTATTTACAAGAAATTTAGTGCTCAAAAACAAAACTCAGCGGTGAGAGCCTCACGAAAACTGCGATAAATTGCGTTATTCCATCAAATTCACTTGATTTTAATTATTTACTTAAATTATCCAAAACAGAACTCGGCCCTTGAACATTAAATGTAGTAGTAAAATAATAAAACAAAAAACTGAAGGTTATGGAAAATAAATTTTTCAGCAACATAGAATGGAATTGTCTAAGTGGACGATTCAGGAAGAAAGCCATGCATTTGCGTGGAAACATAGGGAAGGGTGAAGAAAAGGAGACTTAATCATTTTTCAAAGTATATAAAGCGTCGATAGTAAAGAAACAATCTGCTAATTTCAACACCATTTTTGTCGCCACTATTATGGAAAAATCGAACAGAGAAAGAGAGAGACGCAGAGTTGGTTGGAAGTTCTCTTGAGAAATTTCGCACCGCTGCCACCGAGGCCAATGGCCATGTTGAAGGGAAGAGAGGAGCATCTGCGTTGGGGGAAGTGGAGAGGGTAGGCAGACAACAAAAGCACTTGGTGTCGAAGGATTGGGAGGGGAGTGGAGATGGAATGGAGGAAGAGAAGTTGGAAGCGAAATAATTATTGAACGAAGAAGACCTTTCCGCTCCTGAGAATGTCACACTCTTTATTAAATACTGCGTTTGGAAATCTTCCTTATCTGCGGCCGTTGAAGATTTAAAAAGAAAGTAAAATCGAATATTTTCGCAGCGATGATGATCGATGGTTTCGGTGACACTTGCGCCCGAAGCATGATACGTCCGACGTTGTTTCGCCACCGTTGCAGGTTGCTTCGCCTTGAAGCTACCTGCAACGTTCTCGATGCGTCGGATGCACCATGTGCCGGACGCAGCTGTCACCGAAAGCCACCACGAGCATCGAAGACCCAACACGCTTTCTTGTTTCTACGGACGTGGAAAATCTCTGACGACCTCCACTCCGGACGACTTGGAGAGGATGGATATTTTACAGGGAGGACATGATCTTGATTCACAACATGTAG
Organism: Tanypteryx hageni; assembly: GCA_028673005.1. Classification (NCBI taxonomy): domain Eukaryota; kingdom Metazoa; phylum Arthropoda; class Insecta; order Odonata; family Petaluridae; genus Tanypteryx; species Tanypteryx hageni. Next base: position 76,309,566 of record CM054118.1, on the reverse strand, counting down.
CAGGTCGCACCAAAAGCCCACTGCATCCTCAATGCTGCCGTAGCGAAAAACATTCCAGGGTAAGGGCGACAACGAGCGGTTGATTGTCCCCACTCTTACCCTCTTCCACGCTCTAACCAATCTGTGAGGGGGTAGATTGGTGGAAGCACTGTCGCTTTGAGGACGGACGGGAAAACATTACGTTCGACGATTAATTGGAGCGCGGGAGAGTTTAACATCACGTTATCCTGGATGGCGAGCCCTCAAGTGTTGGAGACGTTACATTGGCATTGTTGGTTAAAATGGCCATCTGTATAAAGAATCCATAAAAACCTTGCTCTTACTGCTACAATAATATTTTCTATGTGGTTTAAAAGCTATTTGTCTATGTTTTGAAATCCAAAATTGCAAGCCCTTACGTGTTGAAGTGGTTATAACGGCACTGTTCTTACCCTTGGATGAAATTGTCAAGAAATTCAGAGTCGAGAGCCGGAATACAATGGCCGACGTTAAAATATTCAGAGCCAACTCTGAGTCTAAAGTCAACAAAGACAACATATTTCTCTGACAAAGCAACTCTAATTATTGAGTCGAAGCACTGTTTTCCAGTGGACGGACATCATTACTCAGCGGAATGAAGAATCAGCCAATATATATATTTTGAAGAAATCGGTCTCCACTTCTACCAAAAACGCTCAGGCAGTCGAGAATTTCGAGCTCGGACAGGGAAAATTCGCAGTCGCTGATTGCATTATTCAAACTGAGGACGTTATCTCGGCCATTTATGAATTCGAACGCAAATTGATTTCCACTTTGATAAACCATAACGTATGTGATTACAATAATTGCAGAGCATTGCTAAGCTTACACCACCGTCATCTCTATAAAGACTCTATAATTACTTCGCTCTTACCGCTACAAAAATATTCGCTATGTGGGTTAATACTTTGGATTAAGTTGCAAAATTATACAAACCTCGATTTTTCAATAGGCAAACTTAGGAAAAAGTGTGCGAATTATATTCAGGCCAATATGGTATGCATCAGGATTACTACAGTGTCTCTGGTAACATTGATGTCATTTTTCATAAAATAATTTCGGATATATGAAATTTTCCGGAAAAAAATGTCAAACCTTAATGTTTTCATTATTACTACAGAGTCTCTGGTAACGTTGATGTCATTTTCCATAAAATATTTTAGGATAAATGAAATGAAATTTTCCGGAAATAAAAGTAAAAACCTTAATGTTTAATTATTACTACAGTGTCTCTGGTAACGTTGATGTCATTTTTCATAAAATATTTTCGGCTATATGAAATGAAATTCTCCGGAAGCAAATGTCAAACCTTAATGTTTTAATTATTACTACAGAGTCTCTGGTAACGTTGATGTCATTTTCCATAAAATATTTTCGGATAAATGAAATGAAATTTTCCGGAAATAAATGTCAAACCTTAATGTTTTCATTATAACTACAGTGTCTCTGGTAACGTTGATGTCATTTTTCATAAAATATTTTCGGATATATGAAATGAAATTCTCCGGAAGCAAATGTCAAACCTTAATGTTTTAATTATTACTACAGAGTCTCTGGTAACGTTGATGTCATTTTCCATAAAATATTTTCGGATAAATGAAATGAAATTTTCCGGAAATATATGTCAAACCTTAATGTTTAATTATTACTACAGTGTCTCTGGTAACGTTGATGTCATTTTTCATAAAATATTTTCGGATATATGAAATGAAATTCTCAGGAAGCAAATGTCAAACCTTAATGTTTTCATTATAACTACAGTGTCTCTGGTAACGTTGATGTCATTTTTCATAAAATATTTTCGGATATATGAAATGAAATTCTCAGGAAGCAAATGTCAAACCTTAATGTTTTCATTATAACTACAGTGTCTCTGGTAACGTTGATGTCATTTTTCATAAAATATTTTCGGATATATGAAATGAAATTCTCAGGAAGCAAATGTCAAACCTTAATGTTTTCATCATAACTACAGTGTCTCTGGTAACGTTGATGTCATTTTTCATAAAATATTTTCGGATATATGAAATGAAATTCTCAGGAAGCAAATGTCAAACCTTAATGTTTTCATTATAACTACAGTGTCTCTGGTAACGTTGATGTCATTTTTCATAAAATATTTTCGGATATATGAATTGAAATTCTCAGGAAGCAAATGTCAAACCTTAATGTTTTCATTATAACTACAGTGTCTCTGGTAACGTTGATGTCATTTTTCATAAAATATTTTCGGATATATGAAATGAAATTCTCAGGAAGCAAATGTCAAACCTTAATGTTTTCATTATAACTACAGTGTCTCTGGTAACGTTGATGTCATTTTTCATAAAATATTTTCGGATATATGAATTGAAATTCTCAGGAAGCAAATGTCAAACCTTAATGTTTTAATTATAACTACAGAGTCTCTGGTAACGTTGATGTCATTTTTCATAATATATTATCGGATATATGAAATGAAATTCTCCGGAAGCAAATTTCAAACCTTAATGTTTTCATTATCACTACAGTGTCTCAGGTAACATTGTTGTAATTTTTCATAAAATATTTTCGGATAAATGAAATGAAATTCTCCGGAAGCAAATGTCATACATTTATGTTTTAATTGTTTTAAATCTGCTGTTGCTGTAACGGAATAAAACATTGAAATGCATAATGTGTAATTTCATTTAAATAACTACGACAATTATAACAATGATATATGATAAACAATTGATGTACATTTATTCGCAAAACTACAGATATGGAGATAGAAGAATTATTACTATAAAAACAGGTAATTAACTGTATTACAAAGTAAATCTTTCGAAACACCTTCTCTTTCACGTAATTTCAGTAACTGATAATCATATTGGTACATCGCTACTACGATCCACTGGCTTGTGTTGTAGTTTCTTTAGGATATGAAGGACTAGATCGAATAATGGTAAGTATGGAGTCGTAGCTGGACTGCATAATACGTATTTGGCAGTTAGTCCTTCCTCTCTTTGTCGACATTATTGGATATCCTAATGCCTTGAAAATAATCATGCTAGGATGTGACCATGTCGCGACCTATTTTGTGAAAGTGTCCTTGCCTTCAGCAGTTGGCCCTTTTGGTGCGTTCATCAAGACTTTTAAATATCCTGAATTCATGAATTTTTTAATTATATAATTTTTAAAAAATTTCAACTTTATTTTTTAAACATTCCAAAAGCTTACAATATTTCTTAAAAAATTAAAATTTTCATATCGAAAAACACAAAGTTTCGTAAATTTTAAAAATTTTCAGTAATCCCAAATTTCCAAAAATACTTTTACCACTTCCAAATTTTAAATTTCCAAAATATTGGGGTCAGAAAAACTACCCCAAAAAGAAATTTTTTCGATATTCGGTTAATTTTGGTACGCGTTATCCAATAACCTATAAGGATGTACAATTTCAGACCTGTAGCCCTACTTGTTGTACCTTCAAATGCATGCCAACTTATGTCATATATCCTATATTCTCCTAAATAAGAATCAGATATTTATAGCAGATATCGTGAAATTACTTTCTCCCTAAATTCATTTATTGTGAATAAATTAATGCAGAAATAGGGTAACATCTCATTTCGCGGATTAATTCTTTGTATTAGGAAGGAAGCGCATTGCAGGAATCGAATGGCATTGTTGTGGAAGGATACCTTAGCAACGGATCAGTGTATCAACGTACTGTTAATATCATTTCCAAAGCCTCTGCGATAAATCATCATGGATCCTATTAACTACATGTTTTCGCTCAGTATTCTTGGAAGAATTTGTCTGCTCTTTGGCCGCATATTTAAATATACAGTTAGGATACGTGGCCAAATAACTTACAGAGCCTCAAATATGTTGCAAGACATATCGGAAATATAAAATATACGAGAATTCCAGGATCCTACATTCATCTTAACGTAAGGATCTATTACTGTTCTGATGTAGTTACAAATGCCAAAATGCACATATTAGTTATATTTCTGCTTGATATCTGATTACGAGGGCTTGAAAACACATTTTCTGGGATTGCATAGATGTCATTTAATAATGAGATTCTAGGAGAAAATAACCTCGTATTAATCAGATTAACATTAATGACGGTTCATGAAACATTCTCTTATACCTATTGAAAGCAGAAATACCACCACTCATTTAGTTTTAAAGAAATCTTGAATTTTTAATAACATAAATAATGCAGGTGTAAGAGTTATGATGTCATGGCTGCAGTTGTATTAAATAAATCTACTCAAAGTTATTGTTTAGCTTACCATGGACTATATAATCATGATATTTTTTAAATTTTCATGGGAATGGCTGCTCCGACTATTCGCAAATATCTAAACAGAAAATTAAAAAGCTATGTTCTGGAGGAACCATTTTTTCTTCCCATTAAATTGAAGGTAAAACCATAAATTTCCTAAATAAAATCTAATGAAATTAGTATTAATAAATGTTTCTTGGATTATCTAACCGATGGACCAAGTGTTTTATAGAAATTTAAAGAAGCTGCATAACAAGAAAATCCTTCAATCGTTCATTCCTTGCAGACGTACACGGACTGCGGTTGCCTTAAAAAAAAAACTTAATAGAACATTTTATGCGTATTAGCCATGTTGCCGACTGAGTTGAGAGACTACCAGCTGGGAAGAAGTGAGAAAAACACCAGCCACCGATTGCAAAAAGAACACTAACCTTCGCCTAAACATCAGGAAGTGTAATAAATTAACTGTGGCGAGGAAGGAGAGAACGGCGGGCTTCAGTTACTCTGGAGACGTTTTCATCACGTGAGAGGAGGCGCTTGGCTTGCTAAATTACCAATAATAAGTTTCATACCTTCGTAAAATAGCTGTAAATGCAGTTACCGTGTTGGTCTGAATATAAGTCGCACCTCTTTAACAATAGGATTCATACAACGGGAAAAACTTTTTAATGCAGAAAAATCTTAAAGTATATTTGTCGACATTATTTCCTACATACATGTTTACTCATTTACACAACTATCTTTGTTTCTATCCCACGCATTACTCCCTTTAGTCACTGTTACTATCCTTACAACAACGAACATTATTTTCTTCTACAGGATATTTTATTTGTATTTATTTTTTGTTTCTTCCGAATAATTCGAACCTTTTATTTTAAAATTCGCCTCGCAGCCATGGATCATTACTTGACTCAAAATTGACCTTTCCTTAACATGATCATCCATTATTTACAAGAAATTTAGTGCTCAAAAACTAAACTCAGCGGTGAGAGCCTCACGAAAACTGCGATAAATTGCGTTATTCCATCAAATTCACTTGATTTTAATTATTTACTTAAATTATCCAAAACAGAACTCGGTCCTTGAACATTAGATGTAGTAGTAAAATAATAAAACAAAAAACTGAAGGTTATGGAAAATAAATTTTTCAGCAACATAGAATAGAATTGTCTAAGTGGACGATTCAGGAAGAAAGCCATGCATTTGCGTGGAAACATAGGGAAGGGTGAAGAAAAGGAGACTTAATCATTTTTCAAAGTATATAAAGCGTCGATAGTAAAGAAACAATCTGCTAATTTCAACACCATTTTTGTCGCCACTATTATGGAAAAATAGAACAGAGAAAGAGAGAGACGCAGAGTTGGTTGGAAGTTCTCTTGAGAAATTTCGCACCGCTGCCACCGAGGCCAATGGCCATGTTGAAGGGAAGAGAGGAGCATCTGCGTTGGGGGAAGTGGAGAGGGTAGGCAGACAACAAAAGCACTTGGTGTCGAAGGATTGGGAGGGGAGTGGAGATGGAATGGAGGAAGAGAAGTTGGAAGCGAAATAATTATTGAACGAAGAAGACCTTTCCGCTCCTGAGAATGTCACACTCTTTATTAAATACTGCGTTGGGAAATCTTCCTTATCTGCGGCTGTTGAAGATTTAAAAAGAAAGTAAAATCGAATATTTTCGCAGCGATGATGATCGATGGTTTCGGTGACACTTGCGCCCGAAGCATGATACGTCCGACGTTGTTTCGCCACCGTTGCAGGTTGCTTCGCCTTGAAGCTACCTGCAACGTTCTCGATGCGTCGGATGCACCATGTGCCGGACGCAGCTGTCACCGAAAGCCACCACGAGCATCGAAGACCCAACACGCTTTCTTGTTTCTACGGACGTGGAAAATCTCTGACGACCTCCACTCCGGACGACTTGGAGAGGTTGGATATTTTACAGGGAGGACATGATCTTGATTCACAACATGTAGCAGGTCGCACCAAAAGTCCACTGCATCCTCAAAGCTGCCGTAGCGAAAAACATTCCAGGGTAAGGGCGACAACGAGCGGTTGATTGTCCCCACTCTTACCTTCTTCCACGCTATAACCAATCTGTGAGGGGGTAGATTCGTGGAAGCACTGTCGCTTTGAGGACGGACGGGAAAACATTACGTTCGACGATTAATTGGAGCGCGGGAGAGTTTAACATCACGTTATCCTGGATGGCGAGCCCTCAAGTGTTGGAGACGTTACATTGGCATTGTTGGTTAAAATGGCCATCTGTATAAAGAATCCATAAAAACCTTGCTCTTACTGCTACAATAATATTTTCTATGTGGTTTAAAAGCTATTTGTCTCTGTTTTGAAATCCAAAATTGCAAGCCCTTACGTGTTGAAGTGGTTATATCGGCACTGTTCTTACCCTTGGATGAAATTGTCAAGAAATTCAGAGTCGAGAGCCGAAATACAATGGCCGACGTTAAAATATTCAGAGCCAACTCTGAGTCTAAAGTCAACAAAGACAACATATTTCTCTGACAAAGCAACTCTAATTAATGAGTCGAAGCACTGTTTTCCAGTGGACGGACATCATTACTCAGCGGAATGAAGAATCAGCCAATATATATATTTTGAAGAAATCGGTCTCCACTTCTACCAAAAACGCTCAGGCAGTCGAGAATTTCGAGCTCGGACAGGGAAAATTCGCAGTCGCTGATTGCATTATTCAAACTGAGGACGTTATCTCGGCCATTTATAAATTCGAACGCAAATTGATTTACACTTTGATAAACCATAACGTATGTGATTACAATAATTGCAGAGCATTGCTAAGCTTACACCACCGTCATCTCTATAAAGACTCTATAATTACTTCGCTCTTACCGCTACAAAAATATTCGCTATGTGGGTTAATACTTTGGATTAAGTTGCAAAATTATACAAACCTCGATTTTTCAATAGGCAAACTTAGGAAAAAGTGTGCGAATTATATTCAGGCCAATATGGTATGTATCAGGATTACTACAGTGTCTCTGGTAACGTTGATGTCATTTTTCATAAAATATTTTCGGCTATATGAAATGAAATTCTCCGGAAGCAAATGTCAAACCTTAATGTTTTAATTATTACTACAGAGTCTCTGGTAACGTTGATGTCATTTTCCATAAAATATTTTCGGATAAATGAAATGAAATTTTCCGGAAATAAATGTCAAACCTTAATGTTTAATTATTACTACAGTGTCTCTGGTAACGTTGATGTCATTTTTCATAAAATATTTTCGGATATATGAAATGAAATTCTCCGGAAGCAAATGTCATACCTTAATGTTTTAATTATTACTACAGAGTCTCTGGTAACGTTGATGTCATTTTTCATAAAATATTTTCGGATAAATGAAATGAAATTCTCCGGAAGCAAATGTCATACATTTATGTTTTAATTGTTTTAAATCTGCTGTTGCTGTAACGGAATAAAACATTGAAATGCATAATGTGTAATTTCATTTAAATAACTACGACAATTATAACAATGATATAGGATAAGCAATTGATGTTTATTTATGTGAAAAACTACAGATATGGAGATAGAAGAATTATTACTATAAAAACAGGTAATTAACTGTATTACAAAGTAAATCTTTCGAAACACCTTCTCTTTCACGTAATTTCAGTAACTGATAATCATATTGGTACATCGCTACTACGATCCACTGGCTTGTGTTGTGGTTTCTTTAGGATATGAAGGACTAGATCGAATAATGGTAAGTATGGAATCGTAGCTGGACTGCATAATACGTATTTGGCAGTTAGTCCTTCCTCTCTTTGTCGACATTATTGGATATCCTAATGCCTTGAAAATAATCATGCTAGGATGTGACCATGTCGCGACCTATTTTGTGAAAGTGTCCTTGCCTTCAGCAGTTGGCCCTTTTGGTGCGTTCATCAAGACTTTTAAATATCCTGAATTCATGAATTTTTTAATTATATAATTTTTAAAAAATTTCAACTTTATTTTTTAAACATTCCAAAAGCTTACAATATTTCTTAAAAAATTAAAATTTTCATATCGAAAAACACAAAGTTTCGTAAATTTTAAAAATTTTCAGTAATCCCAAAATTCCAAAAATACTTTTACCACTTCCAAATTTTAAATTTCCAAAATATTGGGGTCAGAAAAACTACCCCAAAAAGAAAATTTTTCGATATTCGGTTAATTTTGGTACGCGTTATCCAATAACCTATAAGGATGTACAATTTCAGACCTGTAGCCCTATTTGTTGTACCTTCAAATGCATGCCAACTTATGTCATATATCCTATATTCTCCTAAATAAGAATCAGATATTTATAGCAGATATCGTGAAATTACTTTCTCCCTAAATTCATTTATTGTGAATAAATTAATGCAGAAATAGGGTAACATCTCATTTCGCGGATTAATTCTTTGTATTAGGAAGGAAGCGCATTGCAGGAATCGAATGGCATTGTTGTGGAAGGATACCTTAGCAACGGATCAGTGTATCAACGTACTGTTAATATCATTTCCAAAGCCTCTGCGATAAATCATCATGGATCCTATTAACTACATGTTTTCGCTCAGTATTCTTGGAAGAATTAGTCTGCTCTTTGGCCGCATATTTAAATATACAGTTAGGATACGTGGCCAAATAACTTACAGAGCCTCAAATATGTTGCAAGACATATCGGAAATATAAAATATACGAGAATTCCAGGATCCTACATTCATCTTAACGTAAGGATCTATTACTGTTCTGATGTAGTTACAAATGCCAAAATGCACATATTAGTTATATTTCTGCTTGATATCTGATTACGAGGGCTTGAAAACACATTTTCTGGGATTGCATAGATGTCATTTAATAATGAGATTCTAGGAGAAAATAACCTCGTATTAATCAGATTAACATTAATGACGGTTCATGAAACATTCTCTTATACCTATTGAAAGCAGAAATACCACCACTCATTTAGTTTTAAAGACATCTTGAATTTTTAATAATATAAATAATACAGGTGTAAGAGTTATGATGTCATGGCTGCAGTTGTATTAAATAAATCTACTCAAAGTTATTGTTTAGCTTACCATGGACTATATAATCATGATATTTTTTAAATTTTCATGGGAATGGCTGCTCCGACTATTCGCAAATATCTAAACAGAAAATTAATAAGCTATGTTCTGGAGGAACCATATTTTCTTCCCATTAAATTGAAGGTAAAACCATAAATTTCCTAAATAAAATCTAATGAAATTAGTATTAATAAATGTTTCTTGGATTATCTAACCGATGGACCAAGTGTTTTATAGAAATTTAAAGAAGCTGCATAACAAGAAAATCCTTCAATCGTTCATTCCTTGCAGACGTACACGGACTGCGGTTGCCTTAAAAAAAAAACTTAATAGAACATTTTATGCGTATTAGCCATGTTGCCGACTGAGTTGAGAGACTACCAGCTGGGAAGAAGTGAGAAAAACACCAGCCACCGATTGCAAAAAGAACACTAACCTTCGCCTAAACATCAGGAAGTGTAATAAATTAACTGTGGCGAGGAAGGAGAGAACGGCGGGCTTCAGTTACTCTGGAGACGTTTTCATCACGTGAATGGAGGCGCTTGGCTTGCTAAATTACCAATAATAAGTTTCATACCTTCGTAAAATAGCTGTAAATTCAGTTACCGTGTTGGTCTGAATATAAGTCGCACCTCTTTAACAATAGGATTCATACAACGGGAAAAACTTTTTAATGCAGAAAAATCTTAAAGTATATTTGTCGACATTATTTCCTACATACATGTTTACTCATTTACACAACTATCTTTGTTTCTATCCCACGCATTACTCCCTTTAGTCACTGTTACTATCCTTACAACAACGAACATTATTTTCTTCTACAGGATATTTTATTTGTATTTATTTTTTGTTTCTTCCGAATAATTCGAACCTTTTATTTTAAAATTCGCCTCGCAGCCATGGATCATTACTTGACTCAAAATTGACCTTTCCTAAACATGATCATCCATTATTTACAAGAAATTTAGTGCTCAAAAACTAAACTCAGCGGTGAGAGCCTCACGAAAACTGCGATAAATTGCGTTATTCCATCAAATTCACTTGATTTTAATTATTTACTTAAATTATCCAAAACAGAACTCGGTCCTTGAACATTAGATGTAGCAGTAAAATAATAAAACAAAAAACTGAAGGTTATGGAAAATAAATTTTTCAGCAACATAGAATGGAATTGTCTAAGTGGACGATTCAGGAAGAAAGCCATGCATTTGCGTGGAAACATAGGGAAGGGTGAAGAAAAGGAGACTTAATCATTTTTCAAAGTATATAAAGCGTCGATAGTAAAGAAACAATCTGCTAATTTCAACACCATTTTTGTCGCCACTATTATGGAAAAATAGAACAGAGAAAGAGAGAGACGCAGAGTTGGTTGGAAGTTCTCTTGAGAAATTTCGCACCGCTGCCACCGAGGCCAATGGCCATGTTGAAGGGAAGAGAGGAGCATCTGCGTTGGGGGAAGTGGAGAGGGTAGGCAGACAACAAAAGCACTTGGTGTCGAAGGATTGGGAGGGGAGTGGAGATGGAATGGAGGAAGAGAAGTTGGAAGCGAAATAATTATTGAACGAAGAAGACCTTTCCGCTCCTGAGAATGTCACACTCTTTATTAAATACTGCGTTGGGAAATCTTCCTTATCTGCGGCTGTTGAAGATTTAAAAAGAAAGTAAAATCGAATATTTTCGCAGCGATGATGATCGATGGTTTCGGTGACACTTGCGCCCGAAGCATGATACGTCCGACGTTGTTTCGCCACCGTTGCAGGTTGCTTCGCCTTGAAGCTACCTGCAACGTTCTCGATGCGTCGGATGCACCATGTGCCGGACGCAGCTGTCACCGAAAGCCACCACGAGCATCGAAGACCCAACACGCTTTCTTGTTTCTACGGACGTGGAAAATCTCTGACGACCTCCACTCCGGACGACTTGGAGAGGATGGATATTTTACAGGGAGGACATGATCTTGATTCACAACATGTAGCAGGTCGCACCAAAAGCCCACTGCATCCTCAATGCTGCCGTAGCGAAAAACATTCCAGGGTAAGGGCGACAACGAGCGGTTGATTGTCCCCACTCTTACCTTCTTCCACGCTCTAACCAATCTGTGAGGGGGTAGATTCGTGGAAGCACTGCCGCTTTGAGGACGGACGGGAAAACATTACGTTCGACGATTAATTGGAGCGCGGGAGAGTTTAACATCACGTTATCCTGGATGGCGAGCCCTCAAGTGTTGGAGACGTTACATTGGCATTGTTGGTTAAAATGGCCATCTGTATAAAGAATCCATAAAAACCTTGCTCTTACTGCTACAATAATATTTTCTATGTGGTTTAAAAGCTATTTGTCTATGTTTTGAAATCCAAAATTGCAAGCCCTTACGTGTTGAAGTGGTTATATCGGCACTGTTCTTACCCTTGGATGAAATTGTCAAGAAATTCAGAGTCGAGAGCCGGAATACAATGGCCGACGTTAAAATATTCAGAGCCAACTCTGAGTCTAAAGTCAACAAAGACAACATATTTCTCTGACAAAGCAACTCTAATTAATGAGTCGAAGCACTGTTTTCCAGTGGACGGACATCATTACTCAGCGGAATGAAGAATCAGCCAATATATATTTTTTGAAGAAATCGGTCTCCACTTCTACCAAACACGCTCAGGCAGTCGAGAATTTCGAGCTCGGACAGGGAAAATTCGCAGTCGCTGATTGCATTATTCAAACTGAGGACGTTATCTCGGCCATTTATGAATTCGAACGCAAATTGATTTCCACTTTGATAAACCATAACGTATGTGATTACAATAATTGCAGAGCATTGCTAAGCTTACACCACCGTCATCTCTATAAAGACTCTATAATTACTTCGCTCTTACCGCTACAAAAATATTCGCTATGTGGGTTAATACTTTGGATTTAGTTGCAAAATTATAGAAACCTCGATTTTTCAATAGGCAAACTTAGGAAAAAGTGTGCGAATTATATTCAGGCCAATAAGGTATGCATCAGGATTACTACAGTGTCTCTGGTAACATTGATGTCATTTTTCATAAAATAATTTCGGATATATGAAATTTTCCGGAAAAAAATGTCAAACCTTAATGTTTTCATTATTACTACAGAGTCTCTGGTAACGTTGATGTCATTTTTCATAAAATAATTTCGGATATATGAAATGAAATTTTCCGGAAAAAAATGTCAAACCTTAATGTTTTAATTAGAACTACAGAGTCTCTGGTAACGTTGATGTCATTTTTCATAAAATATTTTCGGCTATATGAAATGAAATTCTCCGGAAGCAAATGTCAAACCTTAATGTTTTAATTATTACTACAGAGTCTCTGGTAACGTTGATGTCATTTTCCATAAAATATTTTCGGATAAATGAAATGAAATTTTCCGGAAATAAAAGTAAACCATTACGTTCGACGATTAATTGGAGCGCGGGAGAGTATAACATCACGTTATCCTGGATGGCGAGCCCTCAAGTGTTGGAGACGTTACATTGGCATTGTTGGTTAAAATGGCCATCTGTATAAAGAATCCATAAAAACCTTGCTCTTACTGCTACAATAATATTTTCTATGTGGTTTAAAAGCTATTTGTCTCTGTTTTGAAATCCAAAATTGCAAGCCCTTACGTGTTGAAGTGGTTATATCGGCACTGTTCTTACCCTTGGAGAAATTGTCAAGAAATTCAGAGTCGAGAGCCGAAATACAATGGCCGACGTTAAAATATTCAGAGCCAACTCTGAGTCTAAAGTCAACAAAGACAACATATTTCTCTGACAAAGCAACTCTAATTAATGAGTCGAAGCACTGTTCTCCAGTGGACGGATATCATTACTCAGCGGAATGAAGAATCAGCCAATATATATATTTTGAAGAAATCGGTCTCCACTTCTACCAAAAACGCTCAGGCAGTCGAGAATTTCGAGCTCGGACAGGGAAAATTCGCAGTCGCTGATTGCATTATTCAAACTGAGGACGTTATCTCGGCCATTTATAAATTCGAACGCAAATTGATTTACACTTTGATAAACCATAACGTATGTGATTACAATAATTGCAGAGCATTGCTAAGCTTACACCACCGTCATCTCTATAAAGACTCTATAATTACTTCGCTCTTACCGCTACAAAAATATTCGCTATGTGGGTTAATACTTTGGATTAAGTTGCAAAATTATACAAACCTCGATTTTTCAATAGGCAAACTTAGGAAAAAGTGTGCGAATTATATTCAGGCCAATATGGTATGTATCAGGATTACTACAGTGTCTCTGGTAACGTTGATGTCATTTTTCATAAAATATTTTCGGCTATATGAAATGAAATTCTCCGGAAGCAAATGTCAAACCTTAATGTTTTAATTATTACTACAGAGTCTCTGGTAACGTTGATGTCATTTTCCATAAAATATTTTCGGATAAATGAAATGAAATTTTCCGGAAATAAATGTCAAACCTTAATGTTTAATTATTACTACAGTGTCTCTGGTAACGTTGATGTCATTTTTCATAAAATATTTTCGGATATATGAAATGAAATTCTCCGGAAGCAAATGTCAAACCTTAATGTTTTAATTATTACTACAGAGTCTCTAGTAACGTTGATGTCATTTTTCATAAAATATTTTCGGATAAATGAAATGAAATTCTCCGGAAGCAAATGTCATACATTTATGTTTTAATTGTTTTAAATCTGCTGTTGCTGTAACGGAATAAAACATTGAAATGCATAATGTGTAATTTCATTTAAATAACTACGACAATTATAACAATGATATAGGATAAGCAATTGATGTTTATTTATGTGAAAAACTACAGATATGGAGATAGAAGAATTATTACTATAAAAACAGGTAATTAACTGTATTACAAAGTAAATCTTTCGAAACACCTTCTCTTTCACGTAATTTCAGTAACTGATAATCATATTGGTACATCGCTACTACGATCCACTGGCTTGTGTTGTGGTTTCTTTAGGATATGAAGGACTAGATCGAATAATGGTAAGTATGGAATCGTAGCTGGACTGCATAATACGTATTTGGCAGTTAGTCCTTCCTCTCTTTGTCGACATTATTGGATATCCTAATGCCTTGAAAATAATCATGCTAGGATGTGACCATGTCGCGACCTATTTTGTGAAAGTGTCCTTGCCTTCAGCAGTTGGCCCTTTTGGTGCGTTCATCAAGACTTTTAAATATCCTGAATTCATGAATTTTTTAATTATATAATTTTTTAAAAATTTCAACTTTATTTTCTAAACATTCCAAAAGCTTACAACATTTCTTAAAAAATTAAAATTTTCATATCGAAAAACACAAAGTTTCGTAAATTTTAAAAATTTTCAGTAATCCCAAAATTCCAAAAATACTTTTACCACTTCCAAATTTTAAATTTCCAAAATATTGGGGTCAGAAAAACTACCCCAAAAAGAAAATTTTTCGATATTCGGTTAATTTTGGTACGCGTTATCCAATAACCTATAAGGATGTACAATTTCAGACCTGTAGCCCTACTTGTTGTACCTTCAAATGCATGCCAACTTATGTCATATATCCTATATTCTCCTAAATAAGAATCAGATATTTATAGCAGATATCGTGAAATTACTTTCTCCCTAAATTCATTTATTGTGAATAAATTAATGCAGAAATAGGGTAACATCTCATTTCGCGGATTAATTCTTTGTATTAGGAAGGAAGCGCATTGCAGTAATTGAATGGCATTGTTGTGGAAGGATACCTTAGCAACGGATCAATGTAGCAACGTACTGTTAATATCATTTCCAAAGCCTCTGCGATAAATCATCATGGATCCTATTAACTACATGTTTTCGCTCAGTATTCTTGGAAGAATTTGTCTGCTCTTTGGCCGCATATTTAAATATACAGTTAGGATACGTGGCCAAATAACTTACAGAGCCTCAAATATGTTGCAAGACATATCGGAAATATAAAATATACGAGAATTCCAGGATCCTACATTCATCTTAACGTAAGGATCTATTACTGTTCTGATGTAGTTACAAATGCCAAAATGCACATATTAGTTATATTTCTGCTTGATATCTGATTACGAGGGCTTGAAAACACATTTTCTGGGATTGCATAGATGTCATTTAATAATGAGATTCTAGGAGAAAATAACCTCGTATTAATCAGATTAACATTAATGACGGTTCATGAAACATTCTCTTATACCTATTGAAAGCAAAAATACCACCACTCATTTAGATTTAAAGAAATCTTGAATTTTTAATAACATAAATAATGCAGGTGTAAGAGTTATGATGTCACGGCTGCAGTTGTATTAAATAAATCTACTCAAAGTTATTGTTTAGCTTACCATGGACTATATAATCATGATATTTTTTAAATTTTCATGGGAATGGCTGCTCCGACTATTCGCAAATATCTAAACAGAAAATTAATAAGCTATGTTCTGGAGGAACCATTTTTTCTTCCCATTAAATTGAAGGTAAAACCATAAATTTCCTAAATAAAATGTAATGAAATTAGTATTAATAAATGTTTCTTGGATTATCTAACCGATGGACCAAGTGTTTTATAGAAATTTAAAGAAGCTGCATAACAAGAAAATCCTTCAATCGTTCATTCCTTGCAGACGTACACGGACTGCGGTTGCCTTAAAAAAAAACGTAATAGAACATTTTATGCGTATTAGCCATGTTGCCGACTGAGTTGAGAGACTACCAGCTGGGAAGAAGTGAGAAAAACACCAGCCACCGATTGCAAAAAGAACACTAACCTTCGCCTAAACATCAGGAAGTGTAATAAATTAACTGTGGCGAGGAAGGAGAGAACGGCGGGCTTCAGTTACTCTGGAGACGTTTTCATCACGTGAGAGGAGGCGCTTGGCTTGCTAAATTACCAATAATAAGTTTCATACCTTCGTAAAATAGCTGTAAATGCAGTTACCGTGTTGGTCTGAATATAAGTCGCACCTCTTTAACAATAGGATTCATACAACGGGAAAAACTTTTTAATGCAGAAAAATCTTAAAGTATATTTGTCGACATTATTTCCTACATACATGTTTACTCATTTACACAACTATCTTTGTTTCTATCCCACGCATTACTCCCTTTAGTCACTGTTACTATCCTTACAACAACGAACATTATTTTCTTCTACAGGATATTTTATTTGTATTTATTTTTTGTTTCTTCCGAATAATTCGAACCTTTTATTTTAAAATTCGCCTCGCAGCCATGGATCATTACTTGACTCAAAATTGACCTTTCCTTAACATGATCATCCATTATTTACAAGAAATTTAGTGCTCAAAAACTAAACTCAGCGGTGAGAGCCTCACGAAAACTGCGATAAATTGCGTTATTCCATCAAATTCACTTGATTTTAATTATTTACTTAAATTATCCAAAACAGAACTCGGTCCTTGAACATTAGATGTAGTAGTAAAATAATAAAACAAAAAACTGAAGGTTATGGAAAATAAATTTTTCAGCAACATAGAATAGAATTGTCTAAGTGGACGATTCAGGAAGAAAGCCATGCATTTGCGTGGAAACATAGGGAAGGGTGAAGAAAAGGAGACTTAATCATTTTTCAAAGTATATAAAGCGTCGATAGTAAAGAAACAATCTGCTAATTTCAACACCATTTTTGTCGCCACTATTATGGAAAAATAGAACAGAGAAAGAGAGAGACGCAGAGTTGGTTGGAAGTTCTCTTGAGAAATTTCGCACCGCTGCCACCGAGGCCAATGGCCATGTTGAAGGGAAGAGAGGAGCATCTGCGTTGGGGGAAGTGGAGAGGGTAGGCAGACAACAAAAGCACTTGGTGTCGAAGGATTGGGAGGGGAGTGGAGATGGAATGGAGGAAGAGAAGTTGGAAGCGAAATAATTATTGAACGAAGAAGACCTTTCCGCTCCTGAGAATGTCACACTCTTTATTAAATACTGCGTTGGGAAATCTTCCTTATCTGCGGCTGTTGAAGATTTAAAAAGAAAGTAAAATCGAATATTTTCGCAGCGATGATGATCGATGGTTTCGGTGACACTTGCGCCCGAAGCATGATACGTCCGACGTTGTTTCGCCACCGTTGCAGGTTGCTTCGCCTTGAAGCTACCTGCAACGTTCTCGATGCGTCGGATGCACCATGTGCCGGACGCAGCTGTCACCGAAAGCCACCACGAGCATCGAAGACCCAACACGCTTTCTTGTTTCTACGGACGTGGAAAATCTCTGACGACCTCCACTCCGGACGACTTGGAGAGGATGGATATTTTACAGGGAGGACATGATCTTGATTCACAACATGTAGCAGGTCGCACCAAAAGTCCACTGCATCCTCAAAGCTGCCGTAGCGAAAAACATTCCAGGGTAAGGGCGACAACGAGCGGTTGATTGTCCCCACTCTTACCTTCTTCCACGCTATAACCAATCTGTGAGGGGGTAGATTCGTGGAAGCACTGTCGCTTTGAGGACGGACGGGAAAACATTACGTTCGACGATTAATTGGAGCGCGGGAGAGTTTAACATCACGTTATCCTGGATGGCGAGCCCTCAAGTGTTGGAGACGTTACATTGGCATTGTTGGTTAAAATGGCCATCTGTATAAAGAATCCATAAAAACCTTGCTCTTACTGCTACAATAATATTTTCTATGTGGTTTAAAAGCTATTTGTCTCTGTTTTGAAATCCAAAATTGCAAGCCCTTACGTGTTGAAGTGGTTATATCGGCACTGTTCTTACCCTTGGATGAAATTGTCAAGAAATTCAGAGTCGAGAGCCGAAATACAATGGCCGACGTTAAAATATTCAGAGCCAACTCTGAGTCTAAAGTCAAGAAAGACAACATATTTCTCTGACAAAGCAACTCTAATTAATGAGTCGAAGCACTGTTTTCCAGTGGACGGACATCATTACTCAGCGGAATGAAGAATCAGCCAATATATATATTTTGAAGAAATCGGTCTCCACTTCTACCAAAAACGCTCAGGCAGTCGAGAATTTCGAGCTCGGACAGGGAAAATTCGCAGTCGCTGATTGCATTATTCAAACTGAGGACGTTATCTCGGCCATTTATGAATTCGAACGCAAATTGATTTCCACTTTGATAAACCATAACGTATGTGATTACAATAATTGCAGAGCATTGCTAAGCTTACACCACCGTCATCTCTATAAAGACTCTATAATTACTTCGCTCTTACCGCTACAAAAATATTCGCTATGTGGGTTAATACTTTGGATTTAGTTGCAAAATTATACAAACCTCGATTTTTCAATAGGCAAACTTAGGAAAAAGTGTGCGAATTATATTCAGGCCAATACGGTATGTATCAGGATTACTACAGTGTCTCTGGTAACGTTGATGTCATTTTTCATAAAATATTTTCGGCTATATGAAATGAAATTCTCCGGAAGCAAATGTCAAACCTTAATGTTTTAATTATTACTACAGAGTCTCTGGTAACGTTGATGTCATTTTCCATAAAATATTTTCGGATAAATGAAATGAAATTTTCCGGAAATAAATGTCAAACCTTAATGTTTAATTATTACTACAGTGTCTCTGGTAACGTTGATGTCATTTTTCATAAAATATTTTCGGATATATGAAATGAAATTCTCCGGAAGCAAATGTCAAACCTTAATGTTTTAATTATTACTACAGAGTCTCTGGTAACGTTGATGTCATTTTTCATAAAATATTTTCGGCTGTATGAAATGAAATTCTCCGGAAGCAAATTTCAAACCTTAATGTTTTCATTATAACTACAGTGTCTCTGGTAACATTGTTGTAATTTTTCATAAAATATTTTCGGATAAATGAAATGAAATTCTCCGGAAGCAAATGTCATACATTTATGTTTTAATTGTTTTAAATCTGCTGTTGCTGTAACGGAATAAAACATTGAAATGCATAATGTGTAATTTCATTTAAATAACTACGACAATTATAACAATGATATAGGATAAGCAATTGATGTTTATTTATGTGAAAAACTACAGATATGGAGATAGAAGAATTATTACTATAAAAACAGGTAATTAACTGTATTACAAAGTAAATCTTTCGAAACACCTTCTCTTTCACGTAATTTCAGTAACTGATAATCATATTGGTACATCGCTACTACGATCCACTGGCTTGTGTTGTGGTTTCTTTAGGATATGAAGGACTAGATCGAATAATGGTAAGTATGGAATCGTAGCTGGACTGCATAATACGTGTTTGGCAGTTAGTCCTTCCTCTCTTTGTCGACATTATTGGATATCCTAATGCCTTGAAAATAATCATGCTAGGATGTGACCATGTCGCGACCTATTTTGTGAAAGTGTCCTTGCCTTCAGCAGTTGGCCCTTTTGGTGCGTTCATCAAGACTTTTAAATATCCTGAATTCATGAATTTTTTAATTATATAATTTTTAAAAAATTTCAACTTTATTTTTTAAACATTCCAAAAGCTTACAATATTTCTTAAAAAATTAAAATTTTCATATCGAAAAACACAAAGTTTCGTAAATTTTAAAAATTTTCAGTAATCCCAAAATTCCAAAAATACTTTTACCACTTCCAAATTTTAAATTTCCAAAATATTGGGGTCAGAAAAACTACCCCAAAAAGAAAATTTTTCGATATTCGGTTAATTTTGGTACGCGTTATCCAATAACCTATAAGGATGTACAATTTCAGACCTGTAGCCCTACTTGTTGTACCTTCAAATGCATGCCAACTTATGTCATATATCCTATATTCTCCTAAATAAGAATCAGATATTTATAGCAGATATCGTGAAATTACTTTCTCCCTAAATTCATTTATTGTGAATAAATTAATGCAGAAATAGGGTAACATCTCATTTCGCGGATTAATTCTTTGTATTAGGAAGGAAGCGCATTGCAGGAATTGAATGGCATTGTTGTGGAAGGATACCTTAGCAACGGATCAGTGTAGCAACGTACTGTTAATATCATTTCCAAAGCCTCTGCGATAAATCATCATGGATTCTATTAACTACATGTTTTCGCTCAGTATTCTTGGAAGAATTTGTCTGCTCTTTGGCCGCATATTTAAATATACAGTTAGGATACGTGGCCAAATAACTTACAGAGCCTCAAATATGTTGCAAGACATATCGGAAATATAAAATATACGAGAATTCCAGGATCCTACATTCATCTTAACGTAAGGATCTATTACTGTTCTGATGTAGTTACAAATGCCAAAATGCACATATTAGTTATATTTCTGCTTGATATCTGATTACGAGGGCTTGAAAACACATTTTCTGGGATTGCATAGATGTCATTTAATAATGAGATTCTAGGAGAAAATAACCTCGTATTAATCAGATTAACATTAATGACGGTTCATGAAACATTCTCTTATACCTATTGAAAGCAGAAATACCACCACTCATTTAGTTTTAAAGAAATCTTGAATTTTTAATAACATAAATAATGCAGGTGTAAGAGTTATGATGTCATGGCTGCAGTTGTATTAAATAAATCTACTCAAAGTTATTGTTTAGCTTACCATGGACTATATAATCATGATATTTTTTAAATTTTCATGGGAATGGCTGCTCCGACTATTCGCAAATATCTAAACAGAAAATTAATAAGCTATGTTCTGGAGGAACCATATTTTCTTCCCATTAAATTGAAGGTAAAACCATAAATTTCCTAAATAAAATGTAATGAAATTAGTATTAATAAATGTTTCTTGGATTATCTAACCGATGGACCAAGTGTTTTATAGAAATTTAAAGAAGCTGCATAACAAGAAAATCCTTCAATCGTTCATTCCTTGCAGACGTACACGGACTGCGGTTGCCTTAAAAAAAAAACTTAATAGAACATTTTATGCGTATTAGCCATGTTGCCGACTGAGTTGAGAGACTACCAGCTGGGAAGAAGTGAGAAAAACACCAGCCACCGATTGCAAAAAGAACACTAACCTTCGCCTAAACATCAGGAAGTGTAATAAATTAACTGTGGCGAGGAAGGAGAGAACGGCGGGCTTCAGTTACTCTGGAGACGTTTTCATCACGTGAGAGGAGGCGCTTGGCTTGCTAAATTACCAGTAATAAGTTTCATACCTTCGTAAAATAGCTGTAAATGCAGTTACCGTGTTGGTCTGAATATAAGTCGCACCTCTTTAACAATAGGATTCATACAACGGGAAAAACTTTTTAATGCAGAAAAATCTTAAAGTATATTTGTCGACATTATTTCCTACATACATGTTTACTCATTTACACAACTATCTTTGTTTCTATCCCACGCATTACTCCCTTTAGTCACTGTTACTATCCTTACAACAACGAACATTATTTTCTTCTACAGGATATTTTATTTGTATTTATTTTTTGTTTCTTCCGAATAATTCGAACCTTTTATTTTAAAATTCGCCTCGCAGCCATGGATCATTACTTGACTCAAAATTGACCTTTCCTTAACATGATCATCCATTATTTACAAGAAATTTAGTGCTCAAAAACTAAACTCAGCGGTGAGAGCCTCACGAAAACTGCGATAAATTGCGTTATTCCATCAAATTCACTTGATTTTAATTATTTACTTAAATTATCCAAAACAGAACTCGGTCCTTGAACATTAGATGTAGTAGTAAAATAATAAAACAAAAAACTGAAGGTTATGGAAAATAAATTTTTCAGCAACATAGAATAGAATTGTCTAAGTGGACGATTCAGGAAGAAAGCCATGCATTTGCGTGGAAACATAGGGAAGGGTGAAGAAAAGGAGACTTAATCATTTTTCAAAGTATATAAAGCGTCGATAGTAAAGAAACAATCTGCTAATTTCAACACCATTTTTGTCGCCACTATTATGGAAAAATAGAACAGAGAAAGAGAGAGACGCAGAGTTGGTTGGAAGTTCTCTTGAGAAATTTCGCACCGCTGCCACCGAGGCCAATGGCCATGTTGAAGGGAAGAGAGGAGCATCTGCGTTGGGGGAAGTGGAGAGGGTAGGCAGACAACAAAAGCACTTGGTGTCGAAGGATTGGGAGGGGAGTGGAGATGGAATGGAGGAAGAGAAGTTGGAAGCGAAATAATTATTGAACGAAGAAGACCTTTCCGCTCCTGAGAATGTCACACTCTTTATTAAATACTGCGTTGGGAAATCTTCCTTATCTGCGGCTGTTGAAGATTTAAAAAGAAAGTAAAATCGAATATTTTCGCAGCGATGATGATCGATGGTTTCGGTGACACTTGCGCCCGAAGCATGATACGTCCGACGTTGTTTCGCCCCCGTTGCAGGTTGCTTCGCCTTGAAGCTACCTGCAACGTTCTCGATGCGTCGGATGCACCATGTGCCGGACGCAGCTGTCACCGAAAGCCACCACGAGCATCGAAGACCCAACACGCTTTCTTGTTTCTACGGACGTGGAAAATCTCTGACGACCTCCACTCCGGACGACTTGGAGAGGATGGATATTTTACAGGGAGGACATGATCTTGATTCACAACATGTAGCAGGTCGCACCAAAAGTCCACTGCATCCTCAAAGCTGCCGTAGCGAAAAACATTCCAGGGTAAGGGCGACAACGAGCGGTTGATTGTCCCCACTCTTACCTTCTTCCACGCTATAACCAATCTGTGAGGGGGTAGATTCGTGGAAGCACTGTCGCTTTGAGGACGGACGGGAAAACATTACGTTCGACGATTAATTGGAGCGCGGGAGAGTTTAACATCACGTTATCCTGGATGGCGAGCCCTCAAGTGTTGGAGACGTTACATTGGAATTGTTGGTTAAAATGGCCATCTGTATAAAGAATCCATAAAAACCTTGCTCTTACTGCTACAATAATATTTTCTATGTGGTTTAAAAGCTATTTGTCTCTGTTTTGAAATCCAAAATTGCAAGCCCTTACGTGTTGAAGTGGTTATATCGGCACTGTTCTTACCCTTGGATGAAATTGTCAAGAAATTCAGAGTCGAGAGCCGAAATACAATGGCCGACGTTAAAATATTCAGAGCCAACTCTGAGTCTAAAGTCAACAAAGACAACATATTTCTCTGACAAAGAAACTCTAATTAATGAGTCGAAGCACTGTTTTCCAGTGGACGGACATCATTACTCAGCGGAATGAAGAATCAGCCAATATATATTTTTTGAAGAAATCGGTCTCCACTTCTACCAAAAACGCTCAGGCAGTCGAGAATTTCGAGCTCGGACAGGGAAAATTCGCAGTCGCTGATTGCATTATTCAAACTGAGGACGTTATCTCGGCCATTTATAAATTCGAACGCAAATTGATTTACACTTTGATAAACCATAACGTATGTGATTACAATAATTGCAGAGCATTGCTAAGCTTACACCACCGTCATCTCTATAAAGACTCTATAATTACTTCGCTCTTACCGCTACAAAAATATTCGCTATGTGGGTTAATACTTTGGATTAAGTTGCAAAATTATACAAACCTCGATTTTTCAATAGGCAAACTGAGGAAAAAGTGTGCGAATTATATTCAGTCCAATATGGTATGTATCAGGATTACTACAGTGTCTCTGGTAACGTTGATGTCATTTTTCATAAAATATTTTCGGCTATATGAAATGAAATTCTCCGGAAGCAAATGTCAAACCTTAATGTTTTAATTATTACTACAGAGTCTCTGGTAACGTTGATGTCATTTTCCATAAAATATTTTCGGATAAATGAAATGAAATTTTCCGGAAATAAATGTCAAACCTTAATGTTTAATTATTACTACAGTGTCTCTGGTAACGTTGATGTCATTTTTCATAAAATATTTTCGGATATATGAAATGAAATTCTCCGGAAGCAAATGTCAAACCTTAATGTTTTAATTATTACTACAGAGTCTCTGGTAACGTTGATGTCATTTTTCATAAAATATTTTCGGATAAATGAAATGAAATTCTCCGGAAGCAAATGTCATACATTTATGTTTTAATTGTTTTAAATCTGCTGTTGCTGTAACGGAATAAAACATTGAAATGCATAATGTGTAATTTCATTTAAATAACTACGACAATTATAACAATGATATAGGATAAGCAATTGATGTTTATTTATGTTAAAAACTACAGATATGGAGATGGAAGAATTATTACTATAAAAACAGGTAATTAACTGTATTACAAAGTAAATCTTTCGAAACACCTTCTCTTTCACGTAATTTCAGTAACTGATAATCATATTGGTACATCGCTACTACGATCCACTGGCTTGTGTTGTGGTTTCTTTAGGATATGAAGGACTAGATCGAATAATGGTAAGTATGGAATCGTAGCTGGACTGCATAATACGTATTTAGCAGTTAGTCCTTCCTCTCTTTGTCGACATTATTGGATATCCTAATGCCTTGAAAATAATCATGCTAGGATGTGACCATGTCGCGACCTATTTTGTGAAAGTGTCCTTGCCTTCAGCAGTTGGCCCTTTTGGTGCGTTCATCAAGACTTTTAAATATCCTGAATTCATGAATTTTTTAATTATATAATTTTTAAAAAATTTCAACTTTATTTTTTAAACATTCCAAAAGCTTACAATATTTCTTAAAAAATTAAAATTTTCATATCGAAAAACACAAAGTTTCGTAAATTTTAAAAATTTTCAGTAATCCCAAAATTCCAAAAATACTTTTACCACTTCCAAATTTTAAATTTCCAAAATATTGGGGTCAGAAAAACTACCCCAAAAAGAAAATTTTTCGATATTCGGTTAATTTTGGTACGCGTTATCCAATAACCTATAAGGATGTACAATTTCAGACCTGTAGCCCTACTTGTTGTACCTTCAAATGCATGCCAACTTATGTCATATATCCTATATTCTCCTAAATAAGAATCAGATATTTATAGCAGATATCGTGAAATTACTTTCTCCCTAAATTCATTTATTGTGAATAAATTAATGCAGAAATAGGGTAACATCTCATTTCGCGGATTAATTCTTTGTATTAGGAAGGAAGCGCATTGCAGTAATTGAATGGCATTGTTGTGGAAGGATACCTTAGCAACGGATCAATGTAGCAACGTACTGTTAATATCATTTCCAAAGCCTCTGCGATAAATCATCATGGATCCTATTAACTACATGTTTTCGCTCAGTATTCTTGGAAGAATTTGTCTGCTCTTTGGCCGCATATTTAAATATACAGTTAGGATACGTGGCCAAATAACTTACAGAGCCTCAAATATGTTGCAAGACATATCGGAAATATAAAATATACGAGAATTCCAGGATCCTACATTCATCTTAACGTAAGGATCTATTACTGTTCTGATGTAGTTACAAATGCCAAAATGCACATATTAGTTATATTTCTGCTTGATATCTGATTACGAGGGCTTGAAAACACATTTTCTGGGATTGCATAGATGTCATTTAATAATGAGATTCTAGGAGAAAATAACCTCGTATTAATCAGATTAACATTAATGACGGTTCATGAAACATTCTCTTATACCTATTGAAAGCAGAAATACCACCACTCATTTAGTTTTAAAGAAATCTTGAATTTTTAATAACATAAATAATGCAGGTGTAAGAGTTATGATGTCATGGCTGCAGTTGTATTAAATAAATCTACTCAAAGTTATTGTTTAGCTTACCATGGACTATATAATCATGATATTTTTTAAATTTTCATGGGAATGGCTGCTCCGACTATTCGCAAATATCTAAACAGAAAATTAATAAGCTATGTTCTGGAGGAACCATATTTTCTTCCCATTAAATTGAAGGTAAAACCATAAATTTCCTAAATAAAATGTAATGAAATTAGTATTAATAAATGTTTCTTGGATTATCTAACCGATGGACCAAGTGTTTTATAGAAATTTAAAGAAGCTGCATAACAAGAAAATCCTTCAATCGTTCATTCCTTGCAGACGTACACGGACTGCGGTTGCCTTAAAAAAAAAACTTAATAGAACATTTTATGCGTATTAGCCATGTTGCCGACTGAGTTGAGAGACTACCAGCTGGGAAGAAGTGAGAAAAACACCAGCCACCGATTGCAAAAAGAACACTAACCTTCGCCTAAACATCAGGAAGTGTAATAAATTAACTGTGGCGAGGAAGGAGAGAACGGCGGGCTTCAGTTACTCTGGAGACGTTTTCATCACGTGAGAGGAGGCGCTTGGCTTGCTAAATTACCAATAATAAGTTTCATACCTTCGTAAAATAGCTGTAAATGCAGTTACCGTGTTGGTCTGAATATAAGTCGCACCTCTTTAACAATAGGATTCATACAACGGGAAAAACTTTTTAATGCAGAAAAATCTTAAAGTATATTTGTCGACATTATTTCCTACATACATGTTTACTCATTTACACAACTATCTTTGTTTCTATCCCACGCATTACTCCCTTTAGTCACTGTTACTATCCTTACAACAACGAACATTATTTTCTTCTACAGGATATTTTATTTGTATTTATTTTTTGTTTCTTCCGAATAATTCGAACCTTTTATTTTAAAATTCGCCTCGCAGCCATGGATCATTACTTGACTCAAAATTGACCTTTCCTTAACATGATCATCCATTATTTACAAGAAATTTAGTGCTCAAAAACTAAACTCAGCGGTGAGAGCCTCACGAAAACTGCGATAAATTGCGTTATTCCATCAAATTCACTTGATTTTAATTATTTACTTAAATTATCCAAAACAGAACTCGGTCCTTGAACATTAGATGTAGTAGTAAAATAATAAAACAAAAAACTGAAGGTTATGGAAAATAAATTTTTCAGCAACATAGAATAGAATTGTCTAAGTGGACGATTCAGGAAGAAAGCCATGCATTTGCGTGGAAACATAGGGAAGGGTGAAGAAAAGGAGACTTAATCATTTTTCAAAGTATATAAAGCGTCGATAGTAAAGAAACAATCTGCTAATTTCAACACCATTTTTGTCGCCACTATTATGGAAAAATAGAACAGAGAAAGAGAGAGACGCAGAGTTGGTTGGAAGTTCTCTTGAGAAATTTCGCACCGCTGCCACCGAGGCCAATGGCCATGTTGAAGGGAAGAGAGGAGCATCTGCGTTGGGGGAAGTGGAGAGGGTAGGCAGACAACAAAAGCACTTGGTGTCGAAGGATTGGGAGGGGAGTGGAGATGGAATGGAGGAAGAGAAGTTGGAAGCGAAATAATTATTGAACGAAGAAGACCTTTCCGCTCCTGAGAATGTCACACTCTTTATTAAATACTGCGTTGGGAAATCTTCCTTATCTGCGGCTGTTGAAGATTTAAAAAGAAAGTAAAATCGAATATTTTCGCAGCGATGATGATCGATGGTTTCGGTGACACTTGCGCCCGAAGCATGATACGTCCGACGTTGTTTCGCCACCGTTGCAGGTTGCTTCGCCTTGAAGCTACCTGCAACGTTCTCGATGCGTCGGATGCACCATGTGCCGGACGCAGCTGTCACCGAAAGCCACCACGAGCATCGAAGACCCAACACGCTTTCTTGTTTCTACGGACGTGGAAAATCTCTGACGGCCTCCACTCCGGACGACTTGGAGAGGATGGATATTTTACAGGGAGGACATGATCTTGATTCACAACATGTAGCAGGTCGCACCAAAAGTCCACTGCATCCTCAAAGCTGCCGTAGCGAAAAACATTCCAGGGTAAGGGCGACAACGAGCGGTTGATTGTCCCCACTCTTACCTTCTTCCACGCTATAACCAATCTGTGAGGGGGTAGATTCGTGGAAGCACTGTCGCTTTGAGGACGGACGGGAAAACATTACGTTCGACGATTAATTGGAGCGCGGGAGAGTTTAACATCACGTTATCCTGGATGGCGAGCCCTCAAGTGTTGGAGACGTTACATTGGCATTGTTGGTTAAAATGGCCATCTGTATAAAGAATCCATAAAAACCTTGCTCTTACTGCTACAATAATATTTTCTATGTGGTTTAAAAGCTATTTGTCTCTGTTTTGAAATCCAAAATTGCAAGCCCTTACGTGTTGAAGTGGTTATATCGGCACTGTTCTTACCCTTGGATGAAATTGTCAAGAAATTCAGAGTCGAGAGCCGAAATACAATGGCCGACGTTAAAATATTCAGAGCCAACTCTGAGTCTAAAGTCAACAAAGACAACATATTTCTCTGACAAAGCAACTCTAATTAATGAGTCGAAGCACTGTTTTCCAGTGGACGGACATCATTACTCAGCGGAATGAAGAATCAGCCAATATATATTTTTTGAAGAAATCGGTCTCCACTTCTACCAAACACGCTCAGGCAGTCGAGAATTTCGAGCTCGGACAGGGAAAATTCGCAGTCGCTGATTGCATTATTCAAACTGAGGACGTTATCTCGGCCATTTATGAATTCGAACGCAAATTGATTTCCACTTTGATAAACCATAACGTATGTGATTACAATAATTGCAGAGCATTGCTAAGCTTACACCACCGTCATCTCTATAAAGACTCTATAATTACTTCGCTCTTACCGCTACAAAAATATTCGCTATGTGGGTTAATACTTTGGATTTAGTTGCAAAATTATACAAACCTCGATTTTTCAATAGGCAAACTTAGGAAAAAGTGTGCGAATTATATTCAGGCCAATACGGTATGCATCAGGATTACTACAGTGTCTCTGGTAACATTGATGTCATTTTTCATAAAATAATTTCGGCTATATGAAATGAAATTCTCCGGAAGCAAATGTCAAACCTTAATGTTTTCATTATTACTACAGTGTCTCTGGTAACGTTGATGTCATTTTTCATAAAATATTTTCGGCTATATGAAATGAAATTCTCCGGAAGCAAATGTCAAACCTTAATGTTTTAATTATTACTACAGAATCTCTGGTAACGTTGATGTCATTTTCCATAAAATATTTTCTGATAAATGAAATGAAATTTTCCGGAAATAAATGTCAAACCTTAATGTTTAATTATTACTACGGTGTCTCTGGTAACGTTGATGTCATTTTTCATAAAATATTTTCGGATATATGAAATGAAATTCTCCGGAAGCAAATGTCAAACCTTAATGTTTTAATTATTACTACAGAGTCTCTGGTAACGTTGATGTCATTTTTCATAAAATATTTTCGGCTATATGAAATGAAATTCTCCGGAAGCAAATTTCAAACCTTAATGTTTTCATTATAACTACAGTGTCTCTGGTAACATTGTTGTAATTTTTCATAAAATATTTTCGGATAAATGAAATGAAATTCTCCGGAAGCAAATGTCATACATTTATGTTTTAATTGTTTTAAATCTGCTGTTGCTGTAACAGAATAAAACATTGAAATGCATAATGTGTAATTTCATTTAAATAACTACGACAATTATAACAATGATATAGGATAAGCAATTGATGTTTATTTATTCGCAAAACTACAGATATGGAGATGGAAGAATTATTACTATAAAAACAGGTAATTAACTGTATTACAAAGTAAATCTTTCGAAACACCTTCTCTTTCACGTAATTTCAGTAACTGATAATCATATTGGTACATCGCTACTACGATCCACTGGCTTGTGTTGTAGTTTCTTTAGGATATGAAGGACTAGATCGAATAATGGTAAGTATGGAATCGTAGCTGGACTGCATAATACGTATTTGGCAGTTAGTCCTTCCTCTCTTTGTCGACATTATTGGATATCCTAATGCCTTGAAAATAATCATGCTAGGATGTGACCATGTCGCGACCTATTTTGTGAAAGTGTCCTTGCCTTCAGCAGTTGGCCCTTTTGGTGCGTTCATCAAGACTTTTAAATATCCTGAATTCATGAATTTTTTAATTATATAATTTTTAAAAAATTTCAACTTTATTTTTTAAACATTCCAAAAGCTTACAATATTTCTTAAAAAATTAAAATTTTCATATCGAAAAACACAAAGTTTCGTAAATTTTAAAAATTTTCAGTAATCCCAAAATTCCAAAAATACTTTTACCACTTCCAAATTTTAAATTTCCAAAATATTGGGATCAGAAAAACTACCCCAAAAAGAAAATTTTTCGATATTCGGTTAATTTTGGTACGCGTTATCCAATAACCTATAAGGATGTACAATTTCAGACCTGTAGCCCTACTTGTTGTACCTTCAAATGCATGCCAACTTATGTCATATATCCTATATTCTCCTAAATAAGAATCAGATATTTATAGCAGATATCGTGAAATTACTTTCTCCCTAAATTCATTTATTGTGAATAAATTAATGCAGAAATAGGGTAACATCTCATTTCGCGGATTAATTCTTTGTATTAGGAAGGAAGCGCATTGCAGGAATTGAATGGCATTGTTGTGGAAGGATACCTTAGCAACGGATCAGTGTAGCAACGTACTGTTAATATCATTTCCAAAGCCTCTGCGATAAATCATCATGGATCCTATTAACTACATGTTTTCGCTCAGTATTCTTGGAAGAATTTGTCTGCTCTTTGGCCGCATATTTAAATATACAGTTAGGATACGTGGCAAAATAACTTACAGAGCCTCAAATATGTTGCAAGACATATCGGAAATATAAAATATACGAGAATTCCAGGATCCTACATTCATCTTAACGTAAGGATCTATTACTGTTCTGATGTAGTTACAAATGCCAAAATGCACATATTAGTTATATTTCTGCTTGATATCTGATTACGAGGGCTTGAAAACACATTTTCTGGGATTGCATAGATGTCATTTAATAATGAGATTCTAGGAGAAAATAACCTCGTATTAATCAGATTAACATTAATGACGGTTCATGAAACATTCTCTTATACCTATTGAAAGCAGAAATACCACCACTCATTTAGTTTTAATGAAATCTTGAAATTTTAATAACATAAATAATGCAGGTGTAAGAGTTATGATGTCATGGCTGCAGTTGTATTAAATAAATCTACTCAAAGTTATTGTTTAGCTTACCATGGACTATATAATCATGATATTTTTTAAATTTTCATGGGAATGGCTGCTCCGACTATTCGCAAATATATAAACAGAAAATTAATAAGCTATGTTCCGGAGGAACCATATTTTCTTCCCATTAAATTGAAGGTAAAACCATAAATTTCCTAAATAAAATGTAATGAAATTAGTATTAATAAATGTTTCTTGGATTATCTAACCGATGGACCAAGTGTTTTATAGAAATTTAAAGAAGCTGCATAACAAGAAAATCCTTCAATCGTTCATTCCTTGCAGACGTACACGGACTGCGGTTGCCTTAAAAAAAAACGTAATAGAACATTTTATGCGTATTAGCCATGTTGCCGACTGAGTTGAGAGACTACCAGCTGGGAAGAAGTGAGAAAAACACCAGCCACCGATTGCAAAAAGAACACTAACCTTCGCCTAAACATCAGGAAGTGTAATAAATTAACTGTGGCGAGGAAGGAGAGAACGGCGGGCTTCAGTTACTCTGGAGACGTTTTCATCACGTGAGAGGAGGCGCTTGGCTTGCTAAATTACCAGTAATAAGTTTCATACCTTCGTAAAATAGCTGTAAATGCAGTTACCGTGTTGGTCTGAATATAAGTCGCACCTCTTTAACAATAGGATTCATACAACGGGAAAAACTTTTTAATGCAGAAAAATCTTAAAGTATATTTGTCGACATTATTTCCTACATACATGTTTACTCATTTACACAACTATCTTTGTTTCTATCCCACGCATTACTCCCTTTAGTCACTGTTACTATCCTTACAACAACGAACATTATTTTCTTCTACAGGATATTTTATTTGTATTTATTTTTTGTTTCTTCCGAATAATTCGAACCTTTTATTTTAAAATTCGCCTCGCAGCCATGGATCATTACTTGACTCAAAATTGACCTTTCCTTAACATGATCATCCATTATTTACAAGAAATTTAGTGCTCAAAAACTAAACTCAGCGGTGAGAGCCTCACGAAAACTGCGATAAATTGCGTTATTCCATCAAATTCACTTGATTTTAATTATTTACTTAAATTATCCAAAACAGAACTCGGTCCTTGAACATTAGATGTAGTAGTAAAATAATAAAACAAAAAACTGAAGGTTGTGGAAAATAAATTTTTCAGCAACATAGAATGGAATTGTCTAATGTAAGTGGACGATTCAGGAAGAAAGCCATGCATTTGCGTGGAAACATAGGGAAGGGTGAAGAAAAGGAGACTTAATCATTTTTCAAAGTATATAAAGCGTCGATAGTAAAGAAACAATCTGCTAATTTCAACACCATTTTTGTCGCCACTATTATGGAAAAGTAGAACAGAGAAAGAGAGAGACGCAGAGTTGGTTGGAAGTTCTCTTGAGAAATTTCGCACCGCTGCTACCGAGGCCAATGGCCATGTTGAAGGGAAGAGAGGAGCATCTGCGTTGGGGGAAGTGGAGAGGGTAGGCAGACAACAAAAGCACTTGGTGTCGAAGGATTGGGAGGGGAGTGGAGATGGAATGGAGGAAGAGAAGTTGGAAGCGAAATAGTTATTGAACGAAGAAGACCTTTCCGCTCCTGAGAATGTCACACTCTTTATTAAATACTGCGTTGGGAAATCTTCCTTATCTGCGGCTGTTGAAGATTTAAAAAGAAAGTAAAATCGAATATTTTCGCAGCGATGATGATCGATGGTTTCGGTGACACTTGCGCCCGAAGCATGATACGTCCGACGTTGTTTCGCCACCGTTGCAGGTTGCTTCGCCTTGAAGCTACCTGCAACGTTCTCGATGCGTCGGATGCACCATGTGCCGGACGCAGCTGTCACCGAAAGCCACCACGAGCATCGAAGACCCAACACGCTTTCTTGTTTCTACGGACGTGGAAAATCTCTGACGACCTCCACTCCGGACGACTTGGAGAGGATGGATATTTTACAGGGAGGACATGATCTTGATTCACAACATGTAGCAGGTCGCACCAAAAGTCCACTGCATCCTCAAAGCTGCCGTAGCGAAAAACATTCCAGGGTAAGGGCGACAACGAGCGGTTGATTGTCCCCACTCTTACCTTCTTCCACGCTATAACCAATCTGTGAGGGGGTAGATTCGTGGAAGCACTGTCGCCTTGAGGACGGACGGGAAAACATTACGTTCGACGATTAATTGGAGCGCGGGAGAGTTTAACATCACGTTATCCTGGATGGCGAGCCCTCAAGTGTTGGAGACGTTACATTGGCATTGTTGGTTAAAATGGCCATCTGTATAAAGAATCCATAAAAACCTTGCTCTTACTGCTATAATAATATTTTCTATGTGGTTTAAAAGCTATTTGTCTCTGTTTTGAAATCCAAAATTGCAAGCCCTTACGTGTTGAAGTGGTTATATCGGCACTGTTCTTACCCTTGGATGAAATTGTCAAGAAATTCAGAGTCGAGAGCCGAAATACAATGGCCGACGTTAAAATATTCAGAGCCAACTCTGAGTCTAAAGTCAACAAAGACAACATATTTCTCTGACAAAGCAACTCTAATTAATGAGTCGAAGCACTGTTTTCCAGTGGACGGACATCATTACTCAGCGGAATGAAGAATCAGCCAATATATATTTTTTGAAGAAATCGGTCTCCACTTCTACCAAAAACGCTCAGGCAGTCGAGAATTTAGGGCTCGGACAGGGAAAATTCGCAGTCGCTGATTGCATTATTCAAACTGAGGACGTTATCTCGGCGATTTATGAATTCGAACGCAAATTGATTTCCACTTTGATAAACCATAACGTATGTGATTACAATATTTGCAGAGCATTGCTATGTTTACACCACCGTCATCTCTATAAAGACTCTATATTTACTTCGCTCTTACCGCTACAAAAATATTCGCTATGTGGGTTAATACTTTGGATTAAGTTGCAAAATTATACAAACCTCGATTTTTCAATAGGCAAACTTAGGAAAAAGTGTGCGAATTATATTCAGGCCAATATGGTATGTATCAGGATTACTACAGTGTCTCTGGTAACATTGATGTCATTTTTCATAAAATAATTTCGGATATATGAAATGAAATTTTCCGGAAAAAAAGGTCAAACCTTAATGTTTTAATTATTACTACAGAGTCTCTGGTAACGTTGATGTCATTTTTCATAAAATATTTTCGGCTATATGAAATGAAATTCTCCGGAAGCAAATGTCAAACCTTAATGTTTTAATTATTACTACAGAGTCTCTGGTAACGTTGATGTCATTTTCCATAAAATATTTTCGGATATATGAAATGAAATTCTCCGGAAGCAAATGTCAAACCTTAATGTTTTAATTATTACTACAGAGTCTCTGGTAACGTTGATGTCATTTTTCATAAAATATTTTCGGCTATATGAAATGAAATTCTTCGGAAGCAAATTTCAAACCTTAATGTTTTCATTATAACTACAGTGTCTCTGGTAACATTGTTGTAATTTTTCATAAAATATTTTCGGATAAATGAAATGAAATTCTCCGGAAGCAAATGTCATACATTTATGTTTTAATTGTTTTAAATCTGCTGTTGCTGTAACGGAATAAAACATTGAAATGCATAATGTGTAATTTCATTTAAATAACTACGACAATTATAACAATGATATAGGATAAGCAATTGATGTTTATTTATGTGAAAAACTACAGATATGGAGATAGAAGAATTATTACTATAAAAACAGGTAATTAACTGTATTACAAAGTAAATCTTTCGAAACACCTTCTCTTTCACGTAATTTCAGTAACTGATAATCATATTGGTACATCGCTACTACGATCCACTGGCTTGTGTTGTAGTTTCTTTAGGATATGAAGGACTAGATCGAATAATGGTAAGTATGGAATCGTAGCTGGACTGCATAATACGTATTTGGCAGTTAGTCCTTCCTCTCTTTGTCGACATTATTGGATATCCTAATGCCTTGAAAATAATCATGCTAGGATGTGACCATGTCGCGACCTATTTTGTGAAAGTGTCCTTGCCTTCAGCAGTTGGCCCTTTTGGTGCGTTCATCAAGACTTTTAAATATCCTGAATTCATGAATTTTTTAATTATATAATTTTTAAAAAATTTCAACTTTATTTTTTAAACATTCCAAAAGCTTACAATATTTCTTAAAAAATTAAAATTTTCATATCGAAAAACACAAAGTTTCGTAAATTTTAAAAATTTTCAGTAATCCCAAAATTCCAAAAATACTTTTACCACTTCCAAATTTTAAATTTCCAAAATATTGGGGTCAGAAAAACTACCCCAAAAAGAAAATTTTTCGATATTCGGTTAATTTTGGTACGCGTTATCCAATAACCTATAAGGATGTACAATTTCAGACCTGTAGCCCTACTTGTTGTACCTTCAAATGCATGCCAACTTATGTCATATATCCTATATTCTCCTAAATAAGAATCAGATATTTATAGCAGATATCGTGAAATTACTTTCTCCCTAAATTCATTTATTGTGAATAAATTAATGCAGAAATAGGGTAACATCTCATTTCGCGGATTAATTCTTTGTATTAGGAAGGAAGCGCATTGCAGGAATTGAATGGCATTGTTGTGGAAGGATACCTTAGCAACGGATCAGTGTAGCAACGTACTGTTAATATCATTTCCAAAGCCTCTGCGATAAATCATCATGGATCCTATTAACTACATGTTTTCGCTCAGTATTCTTGGAAGAATTTGTCTGCTCTTTGGCCGCATATTTAAATATACAGTTAGGATACGTGGCCAAATAACTTACAGAGCCTCAAATATGTTGCAAGACATATCGGAAATATAAAATATACGAGAATTCCAGGATCCTACATTCATCTTAACGTAAGGATCTATTACTGTTCTGATGTAGTTACAAATGCCAAAATGCACATATTAGTTATATTTCTGCTTGATATCTGATTACGAGGGCTTGAAAACACATTTTCTGGGATTGCATAGATGTCATTTAATAATGAGATTCTAGGAGAAAATAACCTCGTATTAATCAGATTAACATTAATGACGGTTCATGAAACATTCTCTTATACCTATTGAAAGCAGAAATACCACCATTCATTTAGTTTTAATGAAATCTTGAAATTTTAATAACATAAATAATGCAGGTGTAAGAGTTATGATGTCATGGCTGCAGTTGTATTAAATAAATCTACTCAAAGTTATTGTTTAGCTTACCATGGACTATATAATCATGATATTTTTTAAATTTTCATGGGAATGGCTGCTCCGACTATTCGCAAATATCTAAACAGAAAATTAATAAGCTATGTTCTGGAGGAACCATATTTTCTTCCCATTAAATTGAAGGTAAAACCATAAATTTCCTAAATAAAATGTAATGAAATTAGTATTAATAAATGTTTCTTGGATTATCTAACCGATGGACCAAGTGTTTTATAGAAATTTAAAGAAGCTGCATAACAAGAAAATCCTTCAATCGTTCATTCCTTGCAGACGTACACGGACTGCGGTTGCCTTAAAAAAAAAAACTTAATAGAACATTTTATGCGTATTAGCCATGTTGCCGACTGAGTTGAGAGACTACCAGCTGGGAAGAAGTGAGAAAAACACCAGCCACCGATTGCAAAAAGAACACTAACCTTCGCCTAAACATCAGGAAGTGTAATAAATTAACTGTGGCGAGGAAGGAGAGAACGGCGGGCTTCAGTTACTCTGGAGACGTTTTCATCACGTGAGAGGAGGCGCTTGGCTTGCTAAATTACCAATAATAAGTTTCATACCTTCGTAAAATAGCTGTAAATGCAGTTACCGTGTTGGTCTGAATATAAGTCGCACCTCTTTAACAATAGGATTCATACAACGGGAAAAACTTTTTAATGCAGAAAAATATTAAAGTATATTTGTCGACATTATTTCCTACATACATGTTTACTCATTTACACAACTATCTTTGTTTCTATCCCACGCATTACTCCCTTTAGTCACTGTTACTATCCTTACAACAACGAACATTATTTTCTTCTACAGGATATTTTATTTGTATTTATTTTTTGTTTCTTCCGAATAATTCGAACCTTTTATTTTAAAATTCGCCTCGCAGCCATGGATCATTACTTGACTCAAAATTGACCTTTCCTTAACATGATCATCCATTATTTACAAGAAATTTAGTGCTCAAAAACTAAACTCAGCGGTGAGAGCCTCACGAAAACTGCGATAAATTGCGTTATTCCATCAAATTCACTTGATTTTAATTATTTACTTAAATTATCCAAAACTGAACTCGGTCCTTGAACATTAGATGTAGTAGTAAAATAATAAAACAAAAAACTGAAGGTTGTGGAAAATAAATTTTTCAGCAACATAGAATGGAATTGTCTAATGTAAGTGGACGATTCAGGAAGAAAGCCATGCATTTGCGTGGAAACATAGGGAAGGGTGAAGAAAAGGAGACTTAATCATTTTTCAAAGTATATAAAGCGTCGATAGTAAAGAAACAATCTGCTAATTTCAACACCATTTTTGTCGCCACTATTATGCAAAAATAGAACAGGGAAAGAGAGAGACGCAGAGTTGGTTGGAAGTTCTCTTGAGAAATTTCGCACCGCTGCCACCGAGGCCAATGGCCATGTTGAAGGGAAGAGAGGAGCATCTGCGTTGGGGGAAGTGGAGAGGGTAGGCAGACAACAAAAGCACTTGGTGTCGAAGGATTGGGAGGGGAGTGGAGATGGAATGGAGGAAGAGAAGTTGGAAGCGAAATAATTATTGAACGAAGAAGACCTTTCCGCTCCTGAGAATGTCACACTCTTTATTAAATACTGCGTTGGGAAATCTTCCTTATCTGCGGCTGTTGAAGATTTAAAAAGAAAGTAAAATCGAATATTTTCGCAGCGATGATGATCGATGGTTTCGGTGACACTTGCGCCCGAAGCATGATACGTCCGACGTTGTTTCGCCACCGTTGCAGGTTGCTTCGCCTTGAAGCTACCTGCAACGTTCTCGATGCGTCGGATGCACCATGTGCCGGACGCAGCTGTCACCGAAAGCCACCACGAGCATCGAAGACCCAACACGCTTTCTTGTTTCTACGGACGTGGAAAATCTCTGACGACCTCCACTCCGGACGACTTGGAGAGGATGGATATTTTACAGGGAGGACATGATCTTGATTCACAACATGTAGCAGGTCGCACCAAAAGTCCACTGCATCCTCAAAGCTGCCGTAGCGAAAAACATTCCAGGGTAAGGGCGACAACGAGCGGTTGATTGTCCCCACTCTTACCTTCTTCCACGCTATAACCAATCTGTGAGGGGGTAGATTCGTGGAAGCACTGTCGCTTTGAGGACGGACGGGAAAACATTACGTTCGACGATTAATTGGAGCGCGGGAGAGTTTAACATCACGTTATCCTGGATGGCGAGCCCTCAAGTGTTGGAGACGTTACATTGGCATTGTTGGTTAAAATGGCCATCTGTATAAAGAATCCATAAAAACCTTGCTCTTACTGCTACAATAATATTTTCTATGTGGTTTAAAAGCTATTTGTCTCTGTTTTGAAATCCAAAATTGCAAGCCCTTACGTGTTGAAGTGGTTATATCGGCACTGTTCTTACCCTTGGATGAAATTGTCAAGAAATTCAGAGTCGAGAGCCGAAATACAATGGCCGACGTTAAAATATTCAGAGCCAACTCTGAGTCTAAAGTCAACAAAGACAACATATTTCTCTGACAAAGCAACTCTAATTAATGAGTCGAAGCACTGTTTTCCAGTGGACGGACATCATTACTTAGCGGAATGAAGAATCAGCCAATATATATTTTTTGAAGAAATCGGTCTCCACTTCTACCAAAAACGCTCAGGCAGTCGAGAATTTAGGGCTCGGACAGGGAAAATTCGCAGTCGCTGATTGCATTATTCAAACTGAGGACGTTATCTCGGCCATTTATGAATTCGAACGCAAATTGATTTCCACTTTGATAAACCATAACGTATGTGATTACAATAATTGCAGAGCATTGCTAAGCTTACACCACCGTCATCTCTATAAAGACTCTATAATTACTTCGCTCTTACCGCTACAAAAATATTCGCTATGTGGGTTAATACTTTGGATTTAGTTGCAAAATTATACAAACCTCGATTTTTCAATAGGCAAACTTAGGAAAAAGTGTGCGAATTATATTCAGGCCAATATGGTATGTATCAGGATTACTACAGTGTCTCTGGTAACGTTGATGTCATTTTTCATAAAATATTTTCGGCTATATGAAATGAAATTCTCCGGAAGCAAATGTCAAACCTTAATGTTTTAATTATTACTACAGAGTCTCTGGTAACGTTGATGTCATTTTCCATAAAATATTTTCGGATAAATGAAATGAAATTTTCCGGAAATAAATGTCAAACCTTAATGTTTAATTATTACTACAGTGTCTCTGGTAACGTTGATGTCATTTTTCATAAAATATTTTCGGATATATGAAATGAAATTCTCCGGAAGCAAATGTCAAACCTTAATGTTTTAATTATTACTACAGAGTCTCTGGTAACGTTGATGTCATTTTTCATAAAATATTTTCGGCTGTATGAAATGAAATTCTCCGGAAGCAAATTTCAAACCTTAATGTTTTCATTATAACTACAGTGTCTCTGGTAACATTGTTGTAATTTTTCATAAAATATTTTCGGATAAATGAAATGAAATTCTCCGGAAGCAAATGTCATACATTTATGTTTTAATTGTTTTAAATCTGCTGTTGCTGTAACGGAATAAAACATTGAAATGCATAATGTGTAATTTCATTTAAATAACTACGACAATTATAACAATGATATAGGATAAGCAATTGATGTTTATTTATGTGAAAAACTACAGATATGGAGATAGAAGAATTATTACTATAAAAACAGGTAATTAACTGTATTACAAAGTAAATCTTTCGAAACACCTTCTCTTTCACGTAATTTCAGTAACTGATAATCATATTGGTACATCGCTACTACGATCCACTGGCTTGTGTTGTAGTTTCTTTAGGATATGAAGGACTAGATCGAATAATGGTAAGTATGGAATCGTAGCTGGACTGCATAATACGTATTTGGCAGTTAGTCCTTCCTCTCTTTGTCGACATTATTGGATATCCTAATGCCTTGAAAATAATCATGCTAGGATGTGACCATGTCGCGACCTATTTTGTGAAAGTGTCCTTGCCTTCAGCAGTTGGCCCTTTTGGTGCGTTCATCAAGACTTTTAAATATCCTGAATTCATGAATTTTTTAATTATATAATTTTTAAAAAATTTCAACTTTATTTTTTAAACATTCCAAAAGCTTACAATATTTCTTAAAAAATTAAAATTTTCATATCGAAAAACACAAAGTTTCGTAAATTTTAAAAATTTTCAGTAATCCCAAAATTCCAAAAATACTTTTACCACTTCCAAATTTTAAATTTCCAAAATATTG
Organism: Tanypteryx hageni; assembly: GCA_028673005.1. Lineage (NCBI taxonomy): Eukaryota > Metazoa > Arthropoda > Insecta > Odonata > Petaluridae > Tanypteryx > Tanypteryx hageni. The sequence goes on along the minus strand of CM054118.1, from coordinate 76,268,876 downwards.
GGGTCAGAAAAACTACCCCAAAAAGAAAATTTTTCGATATTCGGTTAATTTTGGTACGCGTTATCCAATAACCTATAAGGATGTACAATTTCAGACCTGTAGCCCTACTTGTTGTACCTTCAAATGCATGCCAACTTATGTCATATATCCTATATTCTCCTAAATAAGAATCAGATATTTATAGCAGATATCGTGAAATTACTTTCTCCCTAAATTCATTTATTGTGAATAAATTAATGCAGAAATAGGGTAACATCTCATTTCGCGGATTAATTCTTTGTATTAGGAAGGAAGCGCATTGCAGGAATTGAATGGCATTGTTGTGGAAGGATACCTTAGCAACGGATCAGTGTAGCAACGTACTGTTAATATCATTTCCAAAGCCTCTGCGATAAATCATCATGGATCCTATTAACTACATGTTTTCGCTCAGTATTCTTGGAAGAATTTGTCTGCTCTTTGGCCGCATATTTAAATATACAGTTAGGATACGTGGCCAAATAACTTACAGAGCCTCAAATATGTTGCAAGACATATCGGAAATATAAAATATACGAGAATTCCAGGATCCTACATTCATCTTAACGTAAGGATCTATTACTGTTCTGATGTAGTTACAAATGCCAAAATGCACATATTAGTTATATTTCTGCTTGATATCTGATTACGAGGGCTTGAAAACACATTTTCTGGGATTGCATAGATGTCATTTAATAATGAGATTCTAGGAGAAAATAACCTCGTATTAATCAGATTAACATTAATGACGGTTCATGAAACATTCTCTTATACCTATTGAAAGCAGAAATACCACCATTCATTTAGTTTTAATGAAATCTTGAAATTTTAATAACATAAATAATGCAGGTGTAAGAGTTATGATGTCATGGCTGCAGTTGTATTAAATAAATCTACTCAAAGTTATTGTTTAGCTTACCATGGACTATATAATCATGATATTTTTTAAATTTTCATGGGAATGGCTGCTCCGACTATTCGCAAATATCTAAACAGAAAATTAATAAGCTATGTTCTGGAGGAACCATATTTTCTTCCCATTAAATTGAAGGTAAAACCATAAATTTCCTAAATAAAATGTAATGAAATTAGTATTAATAAATGTTTCTTGGATTATCTAACCGATGGACCAAGTGTTTTATAGAAATTTAAAGAAGCTGCATAACAAGAAAATCCTTCAATCGTTCATTCCTTGCAGACGTACACGGACTGCGGTTGCCTTAAAAAAAAAAACTTAATAGAACATTTTATGCGTATTAGCCATGTTGCCGACTGAGTTGAGAGACTACCAGCTGGGAAGAAGTGAGAAAAACACCAGCCACCGATTGCAAAAAGAACACTAACCTTCGCCTAAACATCAGGAAGTGTAATAAATTAACTGTGGCGAGGAAGGAGAGAACGGCGGGCTTCAGTTACTCTGGAGACGTTTTCATCACGTGAGAGGAGGCGCTTGGCTTGCTAAATTACCAATAATAAGTTTCATACCTTCGTAAAATAGCTGTAAATGCAGTTACCGTGTTGGTCTGAATATAAGTCGCACCTCTTTAACAATAGGATTCATACAACGGGAAAAACTTTTTAATGCAGAAAAATATTAAAGTATATTTGTCGACATTATTTCCTACATACATGTTTACTCATTTACACAACTATCTTTGTTTCTATCCCACGCATTACTCCCTTTAGTCACTGTTACTATCCTTACAACAACGAACATTATTTTCTTCTACAGGATATTTTATTTGTATTTATTTTTTGTTTCTTCCGAATAATTCGAACCTTTTATTTTAAAATTCGCCTCGCAGCCATGGATCATTACTTGACTCAAAATTGACCTTTCCTTAACATGATCATCCATTATTTACAAGAAATTTAGTGCTCAAAAACTAAACTCAGCGGTGAGAGCCTCACGAAAACTGCGATAAATTGCGTTATTCCATCAAATTCACTTGATTTTAATTATTTACTTAAATTATCCAAAACTGAACTCGGTCCTTGAACATTAGATGTAGTAGTAAAATAATAAAACAAAAAACTGAAGGTTGTGGAAAATAAATTTTTCAGCAACATAGAATGGAATTGTCTAATGTAAGTGGACGATTCAGGAAGAAACCATGCATTTGCGTGGAAACATAGGGAAGGGTGAAGAAAAGGAGACTTAATCATTTTTCAAAGTATATAAAGCGTCGATAGTAAAGAAACAATCTGCTAATTTCAACACCATTTTTGTCGCCACTATTATGCAAAAATAGAACAGGGAAAGAGAGAGACGCAGAGTTGGTTGGAAGTTCTCTTGAGAAATTTCGCACCGCTGCCACCGAGGCCAATGGCCATGTTGAAGGGAAGAGAGGAGCATCTGCGTTGGGGGAAGTGGAGAGGGTAGGCAGACAACAAAAGCACTTGGTGTCGAAGGATTGGGAGGGGAGTGGAGATGGAATGGAGGAAGAGAAGTTGGAAGCGAAATAATTATTGAACGAAGAAGACCTTTCCGCTCCTGAGAATGTCACACTCTTTATTAAATACTGCGTTGGGAAATCTTCCTTATCTGCGGCTGTTGAAGATTTAAAAAGAAAGTAAAATCGAATATTTTCGCAGCGATGATGATCGATGGTTTCGGTGACACTTGCGCCCGAAGCATGATACGTCCGACGTTGTTTCGCCCCCGTTGCAGGTTGCTTCGCCTTGAAGCTACCTGCAACGTTCTCGATGCGTCGGATGCACCATGTGCCGGACGCAGCTGTCACCGAAAGCCACCACGAGCATCGAAGACCCAACACGCTTTCTTGTTTCTACGGACGTGGAAAATCTCTGACGACCTCCACTCCGGACGACTTGGAGAGGATGGATATTTTACAGGGAGGACATGATCTTGATTCACAACATGTAGCAGGTCGCACCAAAAGTCCACTGCATCCTCAAAGCTGCCGTAGCGAAAAACATTCCAGGGTAAGGGCGACAACGAGCGGTTGATTGTCCCCACTCTTACCTTCTTCCACGCTATAACCAATCTGTGAGGGGGTAGATTCGTGGAAGCACTGTCGCTTTGAGGACGGACGGGAAAACATTACGTTCGACGATTAATTGGAGCGCGGGAGAGTTTAACATCACGTTATCCTGGATGGCGAGCCCTCAAGTGTTGGAGACGTTACATTGGCATTGTTGGTTAAAATGGCCATCTGTATAAAGAATCCATAAAAACCTTGCTCTTACTGCTACAATAATATTTTCTATGTGGTTTAAAAGCTATTTGTCTCTGTTTTGAAATCCAAAATTGCAAGCCCTTACGTGTTGAAGTGGTTATATCGGCACTGTTCTTACCCTTGGATGAAATTGTCAAGAAATTCAGAGTCGAGAGCCGAAATACAATGGCCGACGTTAAAATATTCAGAGCCAACTCTGAGTCTAAAGTCAACAAAGACAACATATTTCTCTGACAAAGCAACTCTAATTAATGAGTCGAAGCACTGTTTTCCAGTGGACGGACATCATTACTTAGCGGAATGAAGAATCAGCCAATATATATTTTTTGAAGAAATCGGTCTCCACTTCTACCAAAAACGCTCAGGCAGTCGAGAATTTAGGGCTCGGACAGGGAAAATTCGCAGTCGCTGATTGCATTATTCAAACTGAGGACGTTATCTCGGCCATTTATGAATTCGAACGCAAATTGATTTCCACTTTGATAAACCATAACGTATGTGATTACAATAATTGCAGAGCATTGCTAAGCTTACACCACCGTCATCTCTATAAAGACTCTATAATTACTTCGCTCTTACCGCTACAAAAATATTCGCTATGTGGGTTAATACTTTGGATTTAGTTGCAAAATTATACAAACCTCGATTTTTCAATAGGCAAACTTAGGAAAAAGTGTGCGAATTATATTCAGGCCAATATGGTATGTATCAGGATTACTACAGTGTCTCTGGTAACGTTGATGTCATTTTTCATAAAATATTTTCGGCTATATGAAATGAAATTCTCCGGAAGCAAATGTCAAACCTTAATGTTTTAATTATTACTACAGAGTCTCTGGTAACGTTGATGTCATTTTCCATAAAATATTTTCGGATAAATGAAATGAAATTTTCCGGAAATAAATGTCAAACCTTAATGTTTAATTATTACTACAGTGTCTCTGGTAACGTTGATGTCATTTTTCATAAAATATTTTCGGATATATGAAATGAAATTCTCCGGAAGCAAATGTCAAACCTTAATGTTTTAATTATTACTACAGAGTCTCTGGTAACGTTGATGTCATTTTTCATAAAATATTTTCGGCTGTATGAAATGAAATTCTCCGGAAGCAAATTTCAAACCTTAATGTTTTCATTATAACTACAGTGTCTCTGGTAACATTGTTGTAATTTTTCATAAAATATTTTCGGATAAATGAAATGAAATTCTCCGGAAGCAAATGTCATACATTTATGTTTTAATTGTTTTAAATCTGCTGTTGCTGTAACGGAATAAAACATTGAAATGCATAATGTGTAATTTCATTTAAATAACTACGACAATTATAACAATGATATAGGATAAGCAATTGATGTTTATTTATGTGAAAAACTACAGATATGGAGATAGAAGAATTATTACTATAAAAACAGGTAATTAACTGTATTACAAAGTAAATCTTTCGAAACACCTTCTCTTTCACGTAATTTCAGTAACTGATAATCATATTGGTACATCGCTACTACGATCCACTGGCTTGTGTTGTAGTTTCTTTAGGATATGAAGGACTAGATCGAATAATGGTAAGTATGGAATCGTAGCTGGACTGCATAATACGTATTTGGCAGTTAGTCCTTCCTCTCTTTGTCGACATTATTGGATATCCTAATGCCTTGAAAATAATCATGCTAGGATGTGACCATGTCGCGACCTATTTTGTGAAAGTGTCCTTGCCTTCAGCAGTTGGCCCTTTTGGTGCGTTCATCAAGACTTTTAAATATCCTGAATTCATGAATTTTTTAATTATATAATTTTTAAAAAATTTCAACTTTATTTTTTAAACATTCCAAAAGCTTACAATATTTCTTAAAAAATTAAAATTTTCATATCGAAAAACACAAAGTTTCGTAAATTTTAAAAATTTTCAGTAATCCCAAAATTCCAAAAATACTTTTACCACTTCCAAATTTTAAATTTCCAAAATATTGGGGTCAGAAAAACTACCCCAAAAAGAAAATTTTTCGATATTCGGTTAATTTTGGTACGCGTTATCCAATAACCTATAAGGATGTACAATTTCAGACCTGTAGCCCTACTTGTTGTACCTTCAAATGCATGCCAACTTATGTCATATATACTTCTTTATCCTATATTCTCCTAAATAAGATTCAGATATTTATAGCAGATATCGTGAAATTACTTTCTCCCTAAATTCATTTATTGTGAATAAATTATTGCAGAAATAGGGTAACATCTCATTTCGCGGATTAATTCTTTGTATTAGGAAGGAAGCGCATTGCAGGAATTGAATGGCATTGTTGTGGAAGGATACCTTAGCAACGGATCAGTGTAGCAACGTACTGTTAATATCATTTCCAAAGCCTCTGCGATAAATCATCATGGATCCTATTAACTACATGTTTTCGCTCAGTATTCTTGGAAGAATTTGTCTGCTCTTTGGCCGCATATTTAAATATACAGTTAGGATACGTGGCCAAATAACTTACAGAGCCTCAAATATGTTGCAAGACATATCGGAAATATAAAATATACGAGAATTCCAGGATCCTACATTCATCTTAACGTAAGGATCTATTACTGTTCTGATGTAGTTACAAATGCCAAAATGCACATATTAGTTATATTTCTGCTTGATATCTGATTACGAGGGCTTGAAAACACATTTTCTGGGATTGCATAGATGTCATTTAATAATGAGATTCTAGGAGAAAATAACCTCGTATTAATCAGATTAACATTAATGACGGTTCATGAAACATTCTCTTATACCTATTGAAAGCAGAAATACCACCATTCATTTAGTTTTAATGAAATCTTGAAATTTTAATAACATAAATAATGCAGGTGTAAGAGTTATGATGTCATGGCTGCAGTTGTATTAAATAAATCTACTCAAAGTTATTGTTTAGCTTACCATGGACTATATAATCATGATATTTTTTAAATTTTCATGGGAATGGCTGCTCCGACTATTCGCAAATATCTAAACAGAAAATTAAAAGCTATGTTCTGGAGGAACCATTTTTTCTTCCCATTAAATTGAAGGTAAAACCATAAATTTCCTAAATAAAATGTAATGAAATTAGTATTAATAAATGTTTCTTGGATTATCTAACCGATGGACCAAGTGTTTTATAGAAATTTAAAGAAGCTGCATAACAAGAAAATCCTTCAATCGTTCATTCCTTGCAGACGTACACGGACTGCGGTTGCCTTAAAAAAAAAACTTAATAGAACATTTTATGCGTATTAGCCATGTTGCCGACTGAGTTGAGAGACTACCAGCTGGGAAGAAGTGAGAAAAACACCAGCCACCGATTGCAAAAAGAACACTAACCTTCGCCTAAACATCAGGAAGTGTAATAAATTAACTGTGGCGAGGAAGGAGAGAACGGCGGGCTTCAGTTACTCTGGAGACGTTTTCATCACGTGAGAGGAGGCGCTTGGCTTGCTAAATTACCAATAATAAGTTTCATACCTTCGTAAAATAGCTGTAAATGCAGTTACCGTGTTGGTCTGAATATAAGTCGCACCTCTTTAACAATAGGATTCATACAACGGGAAAAACTTTTTAATGCAGAAAAATCTTAAAGTATATTTGTCGACATTATTTCCTACATACATGTTTACTCATTTACACAACTATCTTTGTTTCTATCCCACGCATTACTCCCTTTAGTCACTGTTACTATCCTTACAACAACGAACATTATTTTCTTCTACAGGATATTTTATTTGTATTTATTTTTTGTTTCTTCCGAATAATTCGAACCTTTTATTTTAAAATTCGCCTCGCAGCCATGGATCATTACTTGACTCAAAATTGACCTTTCCTTAACATGATCATCCATTATTTACAAGAAATTTAGTGCTCAAAAACTAAACTCAGCGGTGAGAGCCTCACGAAAACTGCGATAAATTGCGTTATTCCATCAAATTCACTTGATTTTAATTATTTACTTAAATTATCCAAAACAGAACTCGGTCCTTGAACATTAGATGTAGTAGTAAAATAATAAAACAAAAAACTGAAGGTTATGGAAAATAAATTTTTCAGCAACATAGAATGGAATTGTCTAATGTAAGTGGACGATTCAGGAAGAAAGCCATGCATTTGCGTGGAAACATAGGGAAGGGTGAAGAAAAGGAGACTTAATCATTTTTCAAAGTATATAAAGCGTCGATAGTAAAGAAACAATCTGCTAATTTCAACACCATTTTTGTCGCCACTATTATGGAAAAATAGAACAGAGAAAGAGAGAGACGCAGAGTTGGTTGGAAGTTCTCTTGAGAAATTTCGCACCGCTGCCACCGAGGCCAATGGCCATGTTGAAGGGAAGAGAGGAGCATCTGCGTTGGGGGAAGTGGAGAGGGTAGGCAGACAACAAAAGCACTTGGTGTCGAAGGATTGGGAGGGGAGTGGAGATGGAATGGAGGAAGAGAAGTTGGAAGCGAAATAGTTATTGAACGAAGAAGACCTTTCCGCTCCTGAGAATGTCACACTCTTTATTAAATACTGCGTTGGGAAATCTTCCTTATCTGCGGCTGTTGAAGATTTAAAAAGAAAGTAAAATCGAATATTTTCGCAGCGATGATGATCGATGGTTTCGGTGACACTTGCGCCCGAAGCATGATACGTCCGACGTTGTTTCGCCACCGTTGCAGGTTGCTTCGCCTTGAAGCTACCTGCAACGTTCTCGATGCGTCGGATGCACCATGTGCCGGACGCAGCTGTCACCGAAAGCCACCACGAGCATCGAAGACCCAACACGCTTTCTTGTTTCTACGGACGTGGAAAATCTCTGACGACCTCCACTCCGGACGACTTGGAGAGGATGGATATTTTACAGGGAGGACATGATCTTGATTCACAACATGTAGCAGGTCGCACCAAAAGTCCACTGCATCCTCAAAGCTGCCGTAGCGAAAAACATTCCAGGGTAAGGGCGACAACGAGCGGTTGATTGTCCCCACTCTTACCTTCTTCCACGCTATAACCAATCTGTGAGGGGGTAGATTCGTGGAAGCACTGTCGCTTTGAGGACGGACGGGAAAACATTACGTTCGACGATTAATTGGAGCGCGGGAGAGTTTAACATCACGTTATCCTGGATGGCGAGCCCTCAAGTGTTGGAGACGTTACATTGGCATTGTTGGTTAAAATGGCCATCTGTATAAAGAATCCATAAAAACCTTGCTCTTACTGCTACAATAATATTTTCTATGTGGTTTAAAAGCTATTTGTCTCTGTTTTGAAATCCAAAATTGCAAGCCCTTACGTGTTGAAGTGGTTATATCGGCACTGTTCTTACCCTTGGATGAAATTGTCAAGAAATTCAGAGTCGAGAGCCGAAATACAATGGCCGACGTTAAAATATTCAGAGCCAACTCTGAGTCTAAAGTCAACAAAGACAACATATTTCTCTGACAAAGCAACTCTAATTAATGAGTCGAAGCACTGTTTTCCAGTGGACGGACATCATTACTTAGCGGAATGAAGAATCAGCCAATATATATTTTTTGAAGAAATCGGTCTCCACTTCTACCAAAAACGCTCAGGCAGTCGAGAATTTAGGGCTCGGACAGGGAAAATTCGCAGTCGCTGATTGCATTATTCAAACTGAGGACGTTATCTCGGCCATTTATGAATTCGAACGCAAATTGATTTCCACTTTGATAAACCATAACGTATGTGATTACAATAATTGCAGAGCATTGCTAAGCTTACACCACCGTCATCTCTATAAAGACTCTATAATTACTTCGCTCTTACCGCTACAAAAATATTCGCTATGTGGGTTAATACTTTGGATTTAGTTGCAAAATTATACAAACCTCGATTTTTCAATAGGCAAACTTAGGAAAAAGTGTGCGAATTATATTCAGGCCAATACGGTATGCATCAGGATTACTACAGTGTCTCTGGTAACGTTGATGTCATTTTTCATAAAATATTTTCGGCTATATGAAATGAAATTCTCCGGAAGCAAATGTCAAACCTTAATGTTTTAATTATTACTACAGAGTCTCTGGTAACGTTGATGTCATTTTTCATAAAATATTTTCGGCTATATGAAATGAAATTCTCCGGAAGCAAATGTCAAACCTTAATGTTTTAATTATTACTACAGAATCTCTGGTAACGTTGATGTCATTTTCCATAAAATATTTTCGGATAAATGAAATGAAATTTTCCGGAAATAAATGTCAAACCTTAATGTTTAATTATTACTACAGTGTCTCTGGTAACGTTGATGTCATTTTTCATAAAATATTTTCGGATATATGAAATGAAATTCTCCGGAAGCAAATGTCAAACCTTGATGTTTTAATTATTACTACAGAGTCTCTGGTAACGTTGATGTCATTTTTCATAAAATATTTTCGGCTATATGAAATGAAATTCTCCGGAAGCAAATTTCAAACCTTAATGTTTTCATTATAACTACAGTGTCTCTGGTAACATTGTTGTAATTTTTCATAAAATATTTTCGGATAAATGAAATGAAATTCTCCGGAAGCAAATGTCATACATTTATGTTTTAATTGTTTTAAATCTGCTGTTGCTGTAACGGAATAAAACATTGAAATGCATAATGTGTAATTTCATTTAAATAACTACGACAATTATAACAATGATATAGGATAAGCAATTGATGTTTATTTATGTGAAAAACTACAGATATGGAGATAGAAGAATTATTACTATAAAAACAGGTAATTAACTGTATTACAAAGTAAATCTTTCGAAACACCTTCTCTTTCACGTAATTTCAGTAACTGATAATCATATTGGTACATCGCTACTACGATCCACTGGCTTGTGTTGTAGTTTCTTTAGGATATGAAGGACTAGATCGAATAATGGTAAGTATGGAATCGTAGCTGGACTGCATAATACGTATTTGGCAGTTAGTCCTTCCTCTCTTTGTCGACATTATTGGATATCCTAATGCCTTGAAAATAATCATGCTAGGATGTGACCATGTCGCGACCTATTTTGTGAAAGTGTCCTTGCCTTCAGCAGTTGGCCCTTTTGGTGCGTTCATCAAGACTTTTAAATATCCTGAATTCATGAATTTTTTAATTATATAATTTTTAAAAAATTTCAACTTTATTTTTTAAACATTCCAAAAGCTTACAATATTTCTTAAAAAATTAAAATTTTCATATCGAAAAACACAAAGTTTCGTAAATTTTAAAAATTTTCAGTAATCCCAAAATTCCAAAAATACTTTTACCACTTCCAAATTTTAAATTTCCAAAATATTGGGGTCAGAAAAACTACACCAAAAAGAAAATTTTTCGATATTCGGTTAATTTTGGTACGCGTTATCCAATAACCTATAAGGATGTACAATTTCAGACCTGTAGCCCTACTTGTTGTACCTTCAAATGCATGCCAACTTATGTCATATATACTTCTTTATCCTATATTCTCCTAAATAAGATTCAGATATTTATAGCAGATATCGTGAAATTACTTTCTCCCTAAATTCATTTATTGTGAATAAATTAATGCAGAAATAGGGTAACATCTCATTTCGCGGATTAATTCTTTGTATTAGGAAGGAAGCGCATTGCAGGAATTGAATGGCATTGTTGTGGAAGGATACCTTAGCAACGGATCAATGTAGCAACGTACTGTTAATATCATTTCCAAAGCCTCTGCGATAAATCATCATGGATCCTATTAACTACATGTTTTCGCTCAGTATTCTTGGAAGAATTTGTCTGCTCTTTGGCCGCATATTTAAATATACAGTTAGGATACGTGGCCAAATAACTTACAGAGCCTCAAATATGTTGCAAGACATATCGGAAATATAAAATATACGAGAATTCCAGGATCCTACATTCATCTTAACGTAAGGATCTATTACTGTTCTGATGTAGTTACAAATGCCAAAATGCACATATTAGTTATATTTCTGCTTGATATCTGATTACGAGGGCTTGAAAACACATTTTCTGGGATTGCATAGATGTCATTTAATAATGAGATTCTAGGAGAAAATAACCTCGTATTAATCAGATTAACATTAATGACGGTTCATGAAACATTCTCTTATACCTATTGAAAGCAAAAATACCACCACTCATTTAGATTTAAAGAAATCTTGAATTTTTAATAACATAAATAATGCAGGTGTAAGAGTTATGATGTCACGGCTGCAGTTGTATTAAATAAATCTACTCAAAGTTATTGTTTAGCTTACCATGGACTATATAATCATGATATTTTTTAAATTTTCATGGGAATGGCTGCTCCGACTATTCGCAAATATCTAAACAGAAAATTAATAAGCTATGTTCTGGAGGAACCATTTTTTCTTCCCATTAAATTGAAGGTAAAACCATAAATTTCCTAAATAAAATGTAATGAAATTAGTATTAATAAATGTTTCTTGGATTATCTAACCGATGGACCAAGTGTTTTATAGAAATTTAAAGAAGCTGCATAACAAGAAAATCCTTCAATCGTTCATTCCTTGCAGACGTACACGGACTGCGGTTGCCTTAAAAAAAAACTTAATAGAACATTTTATGCGTATTAGCCATGTTGCCGACTGAGTTGAGAGACTACCAGCTGGGAAGAAGTGAGAAAAACGCCAGCCACCGATTGCAAAAAGAACACTAACCTTCGCCTAAACATCAGGAAGTGTAATAAATTAACTGTGGCGAGGAAGGAGAGAACGGTGGGCTTCAGTTACTCTGGAGACGTTTTCATCACGTGAGAGGAGGCGCTTGGCTTGCTAAATTACCAATAATAAGTTTCATACCTTCGTAAAATAGCTGTAAATGCAGTTACCGTGTTGGTCTGAATATAAGTCGCACCTCTTTAACAATAGGATTCATACAACGGGAAAAACTTTTTAGTGCAGAAAAATCTTAAAGTATATTTGTCGACATTATTTCCTACATACATGTTTACTCATTTACACAACTATCTTTGTTTCTATCCCACGCATTACTCCCTTTAGTCACTGTTACTATCCTTACAACAACGAACATTATTTTCTTCTACAGGATATTTTATTTGTATTTATTTTTTGTTTCTTCCGAATAATTCGAACCTTTTATTTTAAAATTCGCCTCGCAGCCATGGATCATTACTTGACTCAAAATTGACCTTTCCTTAACATGATCATCCATTATTTACAAGAAATTTAGTGCTCAAAAACTAAACTCAGCGGTGAGAGCCTCACGAAAACTGCGATAAATTGCGTTATTCCATCAAATTCACTTGATTTTAATTATTTACTTAAATTATCCAAAACAGAACTCGGTCCTTGAACATTAGATGTAGTAGTAAAATAATAAAACAAAAAACTGAAGGTTATGGAAAATAAATTTTTCAGCAACATAGAATGGAATTGTCTAATGTAAGTGGACGATTCAGGAAGAAAGCCATGCATTTGCGTGGAAACATAGGGAAGGGTGAAGAAAAGGAGACTTAATCATTTTTCAAAGTATATAAAGCGTCGATAGTAGAGATACAATCTGCTAATTTCAACACCATTTTTGTCGCCACTATTATGGAAAAATAGAACAGAGAAAGAGAGAGACGCAGAGTTGGTTGGAAGTTCTCTTGAGAAATTTCGCACCGCTGCCACCGAGGCCAATGGCCATGTTGAAGGGAAGAGAGGAGCATCTGCGTTGGGGGAAGTGGAGAGGGTAGGCAGACAACAAAAGCACTTGGTGTCGAAGGATTGGGAGGGGAGTGGAGATGGAATGGAGGAAGAGAAGTTGGAAGCGAAATAGTTATTGAACGAAGAAGACCTTTCCGCTCCTGAGAATGTCACACTCTTTATTAAATACTGCGTTGGGAAATCTTCCTTATCTGCGGCTGTTGAAGATTTAAAAAGAAAGTAAAATCGAATATTTTCGCAGCGATGATGATCGATGGTTTCGGTGACACTTGCGCCCGAAGCATGATACGTCCGACGTTGTTTCGCCACCGTTGCAGGTTGCTTCGCCTTGAAGCTACCTGCAACGTTCTCGATGCGTCGGATGCACCATGTGCCGTACGCAGCTGTCACCGAAAGCCACCACGAGCATCGAAGACCCAACACGCTTTCTTGTTTCTACGGACGTGGAAAATCTCTGACGACCTCCACTCCGGACGACTTGGAGAGGATGGATATTTTACAGGGAGGACATGATCTTGATTCACAACATGTAGCAGGTCGCATCAAAAGTCCACTGCACCCTTAAAGCTGCCGTAGCGAAAAACATTCCAGGGTAAGGGCGACAACGAGCGGTTGATTGTCCCCACTCTTACCTTCTTCCACGCTATAACCAATCTGTGAGGGGGTAGATTCGTGGAAGCACTGTCGCTTTGAGGACGGACGGGAAAACATTACGTTCGACGATTAATTGGAGCGCGGGAGAGTTTAACATCACGTTATCCTGGATGGCGAGCCCTCAAGTGTTGGAGACGTTACATTGGCATTGTTGGTTAAAATGGCCATCTGTATAAAGAATCCATAAAAACCTTGCTCTTACTGCTACAATAATATTTCCTATGTGGTTTAAAAGCTATTTGTCTCTGTTTTGAAATCCAAAATTGCAAGCCCTTACGTGTTGAAGTGGTTATATCGGCACTGTTCTTAACCCTTGGATGGAATTGTCAAGAAATTCAGAGTCGAGAGCCGGAATACAATGGCCGACGTTAAAATATTCAGAGCCAACTCTGAGTCTAAAGTCAACAAAGACAACATATTTCTCTGACAAAGCAACTCTAATTAATGAGTCGAAGCACTGTTTTCCAGTGGACGGACATCATTACTCAGCGGAATGAAGAATCAGCCAATATATATATTTTGAAGAAATCGGTCTCCACTTCTACCAAAAACGCTCAGGCAGTCGAGAATTTCGAGCTCGGACAGGGAAAATTCGCAGTCGCTGATTGCATTATTCAAACTGAGGACGTTATCTCGGCCATTTATGAATTCGAACGCAAATTGATTTCCACTTTGATAAACCATAACGTATGTGATTACAATATTTGCAGAGCATTGCTATGTTTACACCACCGTCATCTCTATAAAGACTCTATATTTACTTCGCTCTTACCGCTACAAAAATATTCGCTATGTGGGTTAATACTTTGGATTAAGTTGCAAAATTATACAAACCTCGATTTTTCAATAGGCAAACTTAGGAAAAAGTGTGCGAATTATATTCAGGCCAATATGGTATGTATCAGGATTACTACAGTGTCTCTGGTAACATTGATGTCATTTTTCATAAAATAATTTCGGATATATGAAATGAAATTTTCCGGAAAAAAAGGTCAAACCTTAATGTTTTAATTATTACTACAGAGTCTCTGGTAACGTTGATGTCATTTTTCATAAAATATTTTCGGCTATATGAAATGAAATTCTCCGGAAGCAAATGTCAAACCTTAATGTTTTAATTATTACTACAGAGTCTCTGGTAACGTTGATGTCATTTTCCATAAAATATTTTCGGATAAATGAAATGAAATTTTCCGGAAATAAATGTCAAACTTTAATGTTTTAATTATAACTACAGTGTCTCAGGTAACGTTGATGTCATTTTTCATAAAATATTTTCGGATATATGAAATGAAATTCTCCGGAAGCAAATTTCAAACCTTAATGTTTTCATTATAACTACAGTGTCTCTGGTAACATTGTTGTAATTTTTCATAAAATATTTTCGGATAAATGAAAAGAAATTCTCCGGGAGCAAATAATCATACATTTATGTTTTAATTGTTTTAAATCTGCTGTTGCTGTAACGGAATAAAACATTGAAATGCATAATGTGTAATATTATTTAAATAACTACGACAATTATAACAATGATATAGGATAAGCAATTGATGTTTATTTATGTGAAAAACTACAGATATGGAGATAGAAGAATTATTACTATAAAAACTGGTAATTAACTGTATTACAAAGTAAATCTTTCGAAACACCTGCTCTTGCACGTAATTTCAGTAACTGATAATCATATTGGTACATCGCTACTACGATCCACTGGCTTGTGTTGTGGTTTCTTTAGGATATGAAGGACTAGATCGAATAATGGTAAGTATGGAATCGTAGCTGGACTGCATAATACGTGTTTGGCAGTTAGTCCTTCCTCTCTTTGTCGACATTATTGGATATCCTAATGCCTTGAAAATAATCATGCTAGGATGTGACCATGTCGCGACCTATTTTGTGAAAGTGTCTTTGCCTTCAGCAGTAGGCCTTTTTGGCGCGTTCCTCAAGACTTTTAAATATCCTGAATTTATGAATTTTTTAAATTTATAAATTTAAAAAACTTCTACATTATTTTTCTTTAAATTAAAAAAAAATATTCCAAAAGTTTACAAAAATCTTAAAAATTCTTAAAAAATTAAAAAAAATTTTTCAAAAAACCCAAAATTTCATAAATTTTGAAAATTTTCACAAATCCCAAAAATATTTTACCACTTCCAAAATTTATAAAAATCTTTAAAATGCCAAAGATATTTTAAATTTCTAGTTCATGGAAATTAAGCAAATCTAAAATTAAAACAAATATGTAGATATAAAATTATTTAAATTCCATTAAATAAAATTTTATAAAATTTGGTTCCTATTTATGACTAGATATTTCATCATATTTCCGATTTCGGTCACATCATGACCTCCTCGATATTTTTCTCGCTGCTTTCCTACCAATTATCTCTATCCCATATTTTTACTTTCTCATGTACGTAATTTATAGAGAAAGTATTGTATTCGTGAAAAAATTCGACTTGTATATTTTGGCGGAAATTCACGTTTAAGGTGTCCCCTAGACTCAGCGGCGGATCCAGAAACTTCCCAAGGGAGTGGCGATCGCCCCAATGGCCCCTCCTCCCCCTTGTTTCCTCTTTGCCGACGACCATACATTTGGAAAATCCCTCACTAAATCAATTCTTTCTTTCCCTTGTCATACAGACTTAATATTCGGTGCAGAAACAAGGAATGCTGCGCGGAATGAATTTAAGAATGCACCCGGTGAAGGGCAATGGGGTCGTCCAAGGGAAGGGCGATTGATTGCCCCTCCCTACTCCTTGGATCCGCCACTGCGCTGACATGAGTCCATAAAAGTGGTTTTCGTCATGCCGTGCCTGTCTCTCCGTCTGTCTGTCCGTCTGCCTGTTCGGGGTTCTATGGCACAAACGCGTTCAAAAATCGAATGATATCTCGTATTTATGCAGTTTATCATCTTTTGCAGACCTTTTTTGATAAAATTGATATTGTAAAAAAATAAAGCGTAGTTTATTCTAGTCGATTTTTAACAACAATTTGATTTACTCAAAAATGGCTGTAAGAAATTTGAATAAAATCAATCCAATTGTAGAACCTGACGTTACAACTAATGCTGCGTAAGCGATATATCTAAAAAAAATCACTATATGGCGTCCAGTGGCATTACAATGTACGTTAAGCTACCTTACCTAAGTCCTGTGACGTCACGCCTCCGCTGCGATACACTTGACGGTTAACCTTTAATTACTCGCTTAAAGAAAAACACGGATTTGCTCGCTTCTGGTCATTTTGTCAAATACAATACCCGTTTTTTTAAATGGAGTTTTTATACGTAGTTAGTTATTAATTAATGTTAAATAAAAGTTCTTCATTTTAATTTCCATTTATTTATGTTACTTTATTACTATATTTTGACAAATTAAAAAAAAATAATAAAACAAGGTCTTTCAATACCTATGATTATGCGCTTAGCAATATAAGCACATTTTTTAACATAAAATTTAAACAAGTGAAATGCGTTAATTACACCTCTAATTGGAATCATTTTCACAGCAATCATTACACTGAACTTGCATATGTGTTTGACATATAAAATCGTTGCACGTGTTACATCTTTTAGCATATTTGTAATCATTCTTTGTTGGTCACAGTTGGCGCCTTCCTCTGGTAGATCATGACATTGATGGTTCCGGAACTGCTTCTCCTTGTTTCCCATGTGCAAGTTTGATCTTTTTGAACATTTTTACTAACGGTTAGGTATCCAGAACGTTGAATTTGATGGTTTTTTACGAGTTGTGCAGCAATACTTTTTAAAAAATGGCGACGCTTTGGCGGAAGTTCACCTCGTTTTGCAACATTATTTTTATATAAAACAAAAGCATTTATTGGCGCAATGTTTAAAAAATGGAAATGTATGGCTAATGACTATCTATTTGTTTTCCTTCCGACATTGTGAGTTTCACAGAGCTTATCGCATACATCCACACCTCCTTTTGTATGGTTATAAAATGTTACGATTTTGGGCTTTCTCTGAAAGCCTGTCCTTTCATCTGTTTTGTCATCGTGAAGCATAGTCGACAACAACACTACTGCTTTATTCTTGTTTGGGACGTGTGATGTCATGGTTATGTTTTCGGTAAATCCAAAATCACTGCTGTTTACCTCCCTGTCTTTAGAAATTCAATGGAGATCGCTGTCTTGATTTTTTTCCGAGTTCTTACAAGAGTCAATTGATATTCAGCAAGAACGGTGGTCGCAAGATGTACATATACTCGTGTACCAGTTACCAGTAGTAATATTTCTGTTTGCCCCTTTAATTGGTTCCACCAAACGAAAAAATATTTCTGTTGGCTCATTTTTAATTTATAAGGGCCTTCAGGTTGCTTACCAGCTTAAATTTCAAATTACTACATTTAAATGTCCTAGCGTCTCAATATTTATGCCAAACTTATTGGGATTAGTGGGCATATACTGGTGAAACGAGCACACTCCTCTAAATCCAAAGAGCTGTTCATCAATGGTCATGTACTCTCCAGGAGAGTATGCCTTTTGAAAGTGTTTTTTGCCAAAAATTCAGTGAATTCTCTAATGGGAGCCAAATTGTCAAGCGTTTTTCGTGTTGCCCGCGTTGTAATGTCATCGAACCGTAAGCATCTCAATAAAAATAGGAATCTATTATAAGGTATCGTTTGTAGGAACATTTCAGTTCCGGTACCATCGTTTGCCCATAAATCTTTGAAATTCAAATGTGCAGAACGGAGCATACCAGACATAATTAGAAGTCCTAAAAATGATTCTCTCTATACAACTGTTGTATGTTTATCATCTCTTTCTCTTTTGAAGTTTCCCTTTATTTGATCAATATAAATATTAGTATTCCTCACAATCAGATCTAAGATACGGTGGTTGAAAAACAAAAGAAAATGATCTGAGGGAGAAACGGAATTTTTTTGCATAAGAACATACGCCCGGTAGGTGAGTTATTATATTGTGACGTCTTGTTCTTGCGTTGGTTGGTGGGGAGACCTCTTTCCATTTCGTTGGTTTGTATCTCTACTCAAAAAGCAACTTGATTCTGATACCTCATCTTCTGATCCGTCGCTTTCACTTCCCTCTTACTCAGTGCTAGAGTCATGTTCGGAGTAGGAGTCATGATCCATATTTTCATCCTGAGTTCCTTCTACTTCCTCTTCTGATTAGTGAAATTCTTCGAGAACTCTCCTTGTCGCCTCGTCGTCCATTAGTTGTTATGCTTGTGGCCCCTCACGGGACCAAACGAATCTGATAGTTCGACTCGCTACCATATTATTTCAAGCTAATTTAACACGAATGTAATAAACATTTGAAATATAAAAAATAAGTGTTCATTAAAACTGACTTTCTTATTACACGGGTCCTTAAAACTCGGAATCGCTACAAATTATTTTGTTTTGTTTTTAATACCATACATAAAGATACCGCGGAGTCTGGCTCATATTAAGGCGGTTTGATCTGCTCTGGGATGTGAGATTCCAGATCACTGGAAGAGTAATAGAAATGTTTGCGTGCCACAGCGCTTTCTTAATTTGCTTAGATAGTGGATTTTGGGTCTGGGAGAGAGTGAATGAAGGGGTATGGAACACAACTAAGGCTTCCAGTTAACCGGAATTTTCGCTATTCTTTCAAATGATTATCACCTAAACGGTTAATCGTAATTCACCGTTAAAAAAGAAACCCTAAATTAATTTTTAGACATGTTTATTTGAATACATTTTAAAGGAATACAGAAAAACTGCTTAGTTTAAGCTGCAAATAAATTTTTTAAAGAAATTGAAGCTCATTCAATGTTTGTTATAATTAGGCTTGGTAGGATCCGACGTTTACTTTTTTAAATCAACGATTAAAATCGACGTTAATTTTCCCGAGAGATTTTCAACGAATATTCACGCTTAAAATTATTACTTAAATATAAGGCTGGCAGTTTTCGACCTTTAAATTAGACAATTTAAATTTACTTCTTACATCGAAATTCTACGTAAAATTTACATTTATTTTACTATACCTAGTCTGAATATTTATTAAAAGTTTTATATTATATAAATTCCTGAAAAATAAGTTCTTCGAAAATTGAATCGTTTTTGCTCTACACGGCGGTAAATTTCTACTATTCACTTTCAACAACATAAAACGTATATTTAAATCGTTAATTTGATCTTTTACTAATTAAATCGTAACTTTAAACCGATAAAATTACATTTGAGCCGGCCACAAGATTCCGAGAGATTTTTGCCGAGAAAATTCTTAAAAAATAATTTTCGAGTTCAGCGTAGGTAATGGCTTTTAGACATTCGTTGATGCCAATTAAGGAAAAACATTAACGGTATAATATATCACAATAATATTTTAATCTTAAAAAAAGAACTATCTAATACTTTGTATCATTTGATATATTTCATCACTGCACTCTATGTTCATTTTATTTTACATAATATATTTAGCGAGAAAAATTCGACCTTATTATTGAGCGCTCGATCAACAGTCTTACTTCAAATCCTGATTAAAATATGTTTTTCCAATCGGCAAAATATTTTAAAACAAATAGCATATAAATATTAATATTTAAACCCTCTTCAATTTTTAGTGACGACTACTAATTTATGTTCATCTTTTTTAAAACATTATATATAAATTGAAATTTACTAACCTGTAGCAAAAGACGAAGGAGCCAAAAGCACGAGAGAGGAACAATCCTTCCTGGATAACTTGAAGAAAAAGACTGCCAAAAGATTAGGTTGTGCATAGGGAGAACGGGTGAAAGTGTATTCAACAAGGTCATCTATAGAAAAAACCCTAGAAAGTGTCGAGAAACATTTGTTTCCGGAATACACTCCACGGGGTTGATGAGTAGAAGGGGTCTTCAAACGATCACCGAAATTCCTTTCTTCCGAAACTTGTTTAACAGGGGTCGAGGCATTCTTAAAAGGGCATATCCATGACCTTATCTGTATAGAAAGCCTGGTGGAATATCCCACCATTAGGACGGCAAATATAATCTCAAAAACCTCAAAAGGGCTAAGAAACACGTGTTCTCGGAACTACCCTAGGGCCTTGCGGTTACCTGATTGTCCAGAGTAGAAGCGTGAGCTTTTCAAAAAGACGCATATTTGAGTGTTAGAAAATACCCTTCTTCCAGTCCCACCGTTAATGCAAAGGAACGAAATCGTAGGTAGAAAATAATACTGCGCAAAAAGTAAACATATACTTAAATATTATAATTCAGAGTATGTTTTTGGACGTAGACTTTTCCATCGTGTTGGAAAATCGACGCATATCGACTACTATTCATTTTCGTCGATTTTAAAATTAAAAAAAATCGACGTTTTTTGATTTAAATCGAATCCTACGAAGCCTAGTTATAACATAATTTTGAGCGGAATACTTAGAAAAAAATCAAATTATTTTATATGATTTAACAATAAAGTTTTTAAATAAATGACATTCAATGTTTCGTATGCACAAAAAATCATTGTTTGCATAAAAGCACAAAATAATACGCGGGAAAATACTTATTGAAGCTTAAACAAATAATATTTCAGAAACTCCAGAGCATGAAGTATTTCGTGTTTCATAGAACTACGAGTTTTGGTCGAAAAGTTATGCAGCCACAGAAAAACTCGTTCACTGGCCGTAGAAGTAGGCTGAACACTTGCAGTTGCGTCGAAAAGGTTCTCCAGTTGACAACCGAAAGTCAACTGGAAGCTTTCATGGGCAGCGGCCGCTGTAGACGGTGATACAATTCGATGCACGGAGAACGCCGCGCACGTAGGGGGGGGGGGGGGGGGAGTTCGCTCCTTTACTATTCCTACCACACTACTTGCTCACCATTCCCGTTACGTACCAAAAAATAATCTTAAAAAGAGTTTTTCGTTGTGTCCCTAAAATTTCGTTCCAACAGTTCAGAAATCGCGCTTTTTAAATTATTTTTTTGTTTTATAAAATAATATAGGCCGGGAGAGGTCCTGTAGGTATATCTATTTATTCCAACAAATTCTTTTCACTCGGATTTTTTAAAATTGATTATTTCAAGCATTTTTCCCGCTGCAAAAAATTCGGTTATTCGGACACAATTGGTTAACGACTATTTGGAAATTTTGAAAAATAACTGGTTAACTGGGGACGGTAGAAACCGGCGTGGGAGTCCTAAACACAACCATATTTTCGCTATATAAATCAAGGTTCAATTAACGCGGATTCAACTCTCAGAGCACTTTTTCAGGACGCATTCTTCAAGATATAGGACCAGATATGTCCGTTTTATGCCATTTACTAAACGCTGCTTGAGTGTTTTTAAAAATAAATACGTTATATCGAGTCTTAACATCATGACGTCATCATATGTATGTCCTTATTTTAGATCTGCGGGATTAAAATGTAGTTGATAAGTTTCTCTTTAAAAGCATTAAATCGATGCTATTTAAATATATAATGTCAATTCCTATTTAAAACCTTATTACTCGTTGCTATTGAAGTTGGCATTCTTCCTTGTTGAAAATGTCCCGTTTTTTCCGATTAAACTTGTGGAACCGACCTGAACTGGCCGAAAATGTCTCATGTCAGTGGTAGGATCCCTCGTATTCCTCTACTCTCAAATGGGCGTAGATGTTCTTTGCTTTGTCCATTATAATCAGGCCCGACGATAGGGTGGGGGGAGGGGGTCTACAGTACCCGGATCCGCAATTCTTCAAGGGGCCCGGCCGGCATGTTGTATACTTGTATTTTTGACAAAGTGGATGTTCGGGAAAAGACGTTAACAAAAATTGTAGCGGCAGGAAATAGAGATCTCAGCGGTTTCCTAGTAAAGGCGGTCCTCGACTTTGGTACGTTCGACTTTCGTACAACCCGCACTTTCGTACATTATACATTGACACCCCTAAACCGCCTTTCTTACGCCGAATTTGGACTTTCGTACACCAGCAGATGAACGAACATTTCGAGCTATCGCATATCGCTGCCTGCCAGCCAACAGTTCAGTTTCGGAAGCGTGCCAGCGTCGCCATCTTTGTCTGTACTGAAGTGTTTGTTTGCGCAATTATTTGAATATTTTATTGCATTTTTCCCTTATTATTTCATAATATTGGCAATATTGGCACACCAAATACACCCGCTCTCTAACAAACGGGCCAATATTGACCCGCTGGGTCCGAAAATTCCTGCAGAGGTCATACTTGTCCTAGAGTCGGGTGATTATGGGGATAAGAAATTATTTCATATCTTTCTAATATCTCTTAGCCCATGGCCTAAAAGTTTTGGTCGGGGGGTGAATAAGTAAACACTTCTGAAAACTGTTTACTCGCTGGATGTTGTCCTCGGCGCTTGGACCCTTCTCGGAACCAGAAATGCAATAAATACAAACCCATGAGAAAGCTCCAACCCAAAGACTCACTATATTTTTGTCTTCCTTTCGTACAACTACGTTTTATGATTCTGTTTCTTTAGTAGTTTTCAGACCACCAAATAGTGAGCCAGTAGGTTAAGGTGCGAGCGATTATCGAAGTTTCTATTTTCGTAGAATTTCATTTTTCTACTTTTGTTTCCACGCTGTAATTCTATTGTTGTTTTTGTTATTATTATTAGCCGTAATTTTTTAAATGTCTCCCAAATATAAAACGACGCGTGAAGAGATAGAGGAAATAATTTTCGATTCCGATGCGTACGAAGGAGAAAAGTGCGGAACGCAGCAGCGATGGCGTGGAGCCTGAGAAAGATGTCTCGCCAAGGAATGGCGATTCATGCAAATGGAGATCTCCACATGAAGGCCGAACATTTATCACGAATAGCTTATTAAATACGCGAGTTTTTCAGAATGTAAGCAAATATTGTTTAAATGCCCCAGAATAAATCCGGCAGATAGAACCTACGCTCGGGCATTTAAATCCAGACGGATAAAGGTTAACGTTTAATCTACGTTTTTAATAATCATTTATACATTTTATAACACACAGGGGTAAAAAAAAACTCTCTGGGAGCGGAATCCCCATTATAACATGTAAGTCTATTTCGTACATTCGACTTTCGTGCACATTTTCAGGAACGAAATATGTACGAAAGTAGGGACCTGCCTGTATTTCTGGTGTTAACATCCATTTATCACTGTCATTTATACGGTATAAATATGTACTATGTATGTATCAATATTTTAGTGCAACCAGCATAAATTATATGGACTTATATTTTCAAGGCGTTTAGTAGGGGTTAACAATAAAAGTAATTAATCGCTAGCTATTTATTTATATCCCTAGTTATATTTATTTAAGCAACAACATTTTTATTGATAATTACTCATAAGTTAAATACCGTATTTACTCCTGTACTCGTTATATTTGTTTCATTTTCATGTTATATTCTTTAAATTGTATTGACTATTTATGATTAACACGCTATTTTTTCAATAAATATAGTAATTTTTCAGAAATGGCTTGTTGCTTTTAACCCTCATATCTATATGCGGACACACACCGCACATAAACACAAACACATTTTTTTTACGACCTGCTGATTCCCTATTGCCTACGCGTAATGGTACCTAAGAGGTAGTGCAATAGCTGGTCAGTTTAAAAATTTTAGGAAGAAAGGTGACTTCCCGTTGCAGACAAACACATATACACACACGAGGGCCCGTCATACACTTGGCACCGGGGTCCGCGTTAGCTCTCGACGACCCTGATTATAATCGACTGAAGAACAGGGCTCGGGAGAGAAATCCTGGGCCCTGGTGCTTCTCCTGCTTCCGGGCCCCTTACCACCATGTTCCCTCGCCATAATCATCTTTATGCCGGGCCCCATTCCTCAACTTTAATCAAGTACAATTTTAAACTATATATGAGAGAATATTAAGTGCGGTATTTTTTCTCAGCAAATGAACAAATACAGCTGTAAATTTTATGTGATTAATTGCATTTATTTAATGTTTAACAATATAAATAGCCATGAAATTGACGAAGTGACCTTAACAGCAATGAAATTATTAAACAGTAATATGGCTTCGTGAATACATTTAATGAGAATTTAAAGAACATAAATGAATATGAAATTCAGGAAATGACATTAAAATTAATACAAGTATTAAAAATTGAAATGGTTTTATGGAGACATTTAATAAGAATTTATAGAATATAAATAAGCGTGAAATTGACGAAAGCATACACATATTAAACAATACTATATTTTTGTGAACTCATGAGTTTTTATTAAGGCAATTTGCATTTCTTAGCTTTCATAGAAGCATATGAATCAATTACATCGTCAAAATTTATACTTCTTGTCAGTTCACTTTCGATGCTTAAAATTGACAAATCAACTAGTCTCTCTTTGTACATTGTACTTCTTAAACGATTCTTAATTATCTTTAGTTTGCTAAAAGATCTCTCTGCTGACCCTATTGTAACTGGAAGTGCCAGAAATATACGCAAAGCAATGCAAACATTAGGAAACAAATCTTCCAGCTTAAGCTTTATTATGGCATTGAGAAGAGAAAGAGGAGGCAGTGACTCATCACTCAAGTTAGCCTTGTGAATCGTCTTTAGATGTAAAAGTTCGTCTAACAACATTTCTCCAGATACATCAACTTTATACTCTGCAGAAAATTGCTTGCAGTCATTTGCTATCATTTCGTCAGTTTTATCAAGATATGACCATAAAAATCCAAACTTGTGGTATATGTATATTAAATGTAGCCTTGTAGCGATGACTTATACCGTCTGTAATTTTGTCTAGAACCTTGTAAAATACTTCTTCCCTGAAAATCTTTCCAGTGATAGCATCCTCACCTGCACAAACTAGGGGGTGTGACAAATGATGTGAGGGATGCGACTATAGCCATTTTTTAAATTTTAACTGTAAGAAAATTTAGTTTCTTCCTCATTTCATGTATATTATTTGTTTACAATGTTATATTTCTGTAACCTTTCGTATTTACGAGAGTAACATGCTGGGAATCCCCACACTATTCATCGTGACCATTATCTGCACCATAAGCAACGCATTTTTTGTATCTACGCCGTACTCACAGAATGTTCTAACAATAAAATTGACAATGCTGTCGGAGGTTTCGTTAGTTAAGGATTCAATTTTTAGTATCTTTATCTGAATTCCTTTTTGATTACAAAAATATTGAACAACTAAAGGAAAAACCTTATCAGTTTTGTGATTGCTTGCATCTGTGGATATTCCAAAAAACTGTGATTTACTACTTTGATTAAGTTAGTTCAAACTTTATATTCAAAAATATAATATTAAATGTTGTTCGTTATTGGACAGATGATAGCAAACATTGACTTTAACATGCAAAACATAACTGTATAAATTATACTATAGACTAGAATCCTTTCATCGTTTAACAAAACATAATGCTTGCTGATAGCTAAATTAAAGTATAAGCCAAAATTATGCCATAGATCTCCCACCCATAATAATATATCCTGGTGTATGTAGCATGAAATAAGAAGTACGAAACTTTAAAAGTTATTAGTAGGTATTCAATTTCTTTCCCAATGTTTCAATAAATCTTGCAGTACAGTCTATATCAATAACTTTATGAGTTAAAAAGTATCATCTTACCTTTGAAATAAAAATTCAATTTGCAGATACTGGATGGGATGAAAATCTCTATACCCGTTACGGCCGGGGAAGAAACTTTCCTTCTCTATCTTCTCTTCGTGAAACAAAGCAAAGGAGACACCACTACACCGAGATGAGAACTGAACGAAGGACCACAATGTAATGATTATGTCATTTTCAAACGACAATGTAGAAAATGAAGAAACGTTGCTGAAAATGCGAGGTCGTTAAAAATAATACTTTTGAAACTTGGTTAAGAAACGTTAAGCGATGATTCAAATTCTCAGAGGACTTTTCCTGAGCGCGGGCCCCCCTTTAGCCCGGGCCCGGTTATTTTGACCGGCTGCCCCCCCCCCTCTCCCGGGCCCTGCTGAAGAATCGATATGTGACTCTGGGTTTGATCATCAATCAAATGCACCAATAATTTGTCAATTTTTCCCAGTAAACTGTTACGCGAACGCGTTAATTTCTTAACAGTTAACGCAGTAGTGGATTGAGCAGATGATTTTTTCTTGTCGTTTTCGTAGAAGTTAAAAATGGAAGGTAATGATTTTTTTTAATGCCCCGATATTCCAATTGCGCTATATCGAAATTGTGCTAAAGGAACGTGCGCTAACGGAAGCATGACTGTATTAATATACATATATTAATTTTTGTCTAACGTCAATTTCATATAAAAATTTTAACGTACTATGTTTTTTTATATAGCAATGAGCAATCGAATCCACTTTCTCTTCGATGACGGAATATAATCTTTTAATGCAAAAGTTACATTACTATAGGACTTTTGAGTTGATACTGAGCTGCTTACGTATTTTTCCATCTTAAGTGCAGCTCTTAATAGATAAATTTCTCCTCAGTTTACCACATTTGTAATAACTTAGGTAGCGGAGAACGGTGTAGGAACAATTGCGCAATTGCGTCTTCGCCCTGTGCCCCGCGGATACTAGATCATAGCGTTAATAATGAATTTTCTAGATAGACTTTTTGCCGTATGCCAGGTGCTTCCGTCGTCGAAGCTTAGTTTATGCACCTTCTGAGGCCATTGGCGTTCTCAGAACTCGGCGACTTTCTTTTCGATTCTATTGTGAATACGGGACTTGCACCAAACGACGCATAAAAGAATGGATATTCATTTTACAGCCATCGATTTTCGAATGTGCGCCGAATCGTTCCACAAATTCGTTATTAACACGATAATCTAGCTAAATTTTAGACGAAAAAATTTCGTCAAGGGCGACGGCATTGTTGCTAATCTAGCAAAATTACGTCTATATCTAAAAGCAATGACATGAAATGTTGAAAAATCGTAAAAAATCGAATATAAACTTAAAATATGAGGGAGGAGTATGGAAGAGAGAAAAGGAGGAAGAATGGGAAGTGCCTTAAATTTAATATTTAATCCACGCATACCCGTCATATTGACGGGCTTTTGTACTAGTTAGATATTAGTAAAAAAAATCGTATTTTGATGATTACCACACTATTTACGCCAATAAAATATCTTTAAAACTAAGGCGCAAAAATATGCAAGAAACTTTCCTCAGTGCCTTAATATTAATAAGAAGATTGAAATGATCGATAACTACTATGCATGATAAAATAACCCTTATGGTACTAACTGAATACTTATTTACAAATTAATAACCAAAACAATGTTTATGCAATGTTCTTCGATAAATGAGTTATAAATTACGAATGGAAAATAAAAATTCATCTCATCTGTTTATCTTATCGCAAAGTATGGTTGGAAATTACACGATGGAGAAAATTATCTGGAAAATATGGTAGAATTTAAAGAATTACCACTTGGATTTCAGATGATGTATATGCGCGCATATGTTTCTCCGTTCTTGACACCAAAGGAAAAATTTTACTGAATAATCGCTTCCCTTCCTCTTTTCAAACAAAGTGATTTTAAGACTTTCGTCTTACAGTCGTAAGCGCAAAGAAACAATGAAAGGCAATAGGACTAAAAGAGAATTACTAAAGGTTGGTACTAATAAAAAATGGACAAACCTCCTAATAAACATAAACATAATAACAAGGAAGTGCTCACACGCCGGTTTAGGGGAAATTACTCTACGCCATGGACCAAACACTCAAGCAATCTCACACACTCTCCGAGTTCCTACCGGAAACTAATTTTGCGTTTTTGTTCAAAGAAGTTCACGAATAAATTGGCTTAGCTTAATATCCAACCATTTAGACCTACAATGATACACTGAATGGATAAACTGCGGAACATTTAAACAGTATTGGTATTTCCTGTGGCCAGCACATGACTTTCCGATAGCTAAAATTGAGAGTGGACTGAAGACACTACAGAGGTACATGACGATTCATTTGAAAGTCTAAGTCGCTCTCGCCATGCGCGTACTGAGAATTTTTTCCGGCCCGGGAAAAGTTTACTTGACCGGTCCCCTTGCTGACCACATTCATTTATTAAGTGCAGTGTTTTGCCTTTTTTATAAGGTGTTTGATTATTACAGTACACTAATCATTTAATAAGGAAAGATAGAATGTATATTAACGTAATGAAATATACATATATGAAGAAAAAGTGTATAACGCATTATAAAATCTAGAAATAATACAACTATATAAACTTGTTGCATTATTAAAAATGACAATAAAAATTTAAAAGATGTAAATGTTTTCTCTATTTGGTAGGCATAAGATAATAATAAGATAAAATGATGTAATGCACTCGTACCCGAAAACGACCAATGGACTTTTCAAGCTCGTTATTCTTTGAATTGTCACCGAGCATATTCCTCTGATAAACTATTCGTTCATTCCACAAATCCTTTAGTTTATTAAAAATTTCTTCAAAATCTCTTGAGAATGTTTTTAAATTTAATAATATACTTCTAACCACCTGCAAAATCCAAATTATTATTAAGATTATAATCCCGGGATTTTGGGATCAGGAAATTCGGCGGGATCCCGGGATTGCAATCCCTATGGTGGCCATTTTTCTATCTCTCAATTTATAACGACACTATTCAAGATTCATAGAATAAAACAATAAAATTAATACTTCTAACCTTACGATGAAACAAGAAGAGAGGTAGTATGGGTTGATCTAATACATTATGAAACGTCCAATTTAATCAAACACATGATTGTTTGTTTGAGTGCCCTGCCAATTCGCCTCTCTTACAGCACAAATGGGTATCTCAGAGGTAGTGCAATGAATAGCCGGGGAAGGGAGGAGGGAAACCCGGTGCCAGCATTTGCCTGCTCTTACGAAGAACACCAGGGGGGCCCACGGCTTAACGTCCCTTCCGAGGGACGGAACAGCTGAATTTGCGCGGTCTCCTCAACCCACACAAACAGGAGGCCGGGCGACCTTAGAAAAATCCTACTTGCGCAGGATTCGTGCCCGCTGCCTTTTCAAGCAGCAGGCGAGTAGCAGCCTGGATGATTGTGGTTTGAAGTGTTTCGAGGCAGTATCAAGTAGCGCTTGCCGTACGATAGTTTCGTTCTATTAGCAGAATAAATAACAAGCTAAGGAAGAATTTCAAAGCGTTGCAACATCTTTTTAATGCTATCATTTAATTAAGACCACAAAACACATGCCAGTAACCCATGCCTAAAGCCGACCTTTTTCGACGAGGTCCCATTTGCGAGGACCCTAGCGTCTCATGCACCCGTGCATAAATCCACCCCTCTAAATACATCCAAGTCACAAAAACGGAACGAATCTTTTGCGAGAACTATGGGAGACTGGAGGATGATGCGTTCAGCTCATATACAGAGGGGATGGAATTTTTCAAGAGCATTCCCACAATGATTCGTTTATTCTTCTCAATATGCTTACCGAAACTGTGACTCATTCCATGCAGAGAGCTCTTGAGTGATGGATCAAATATGTGAGAAACCGAAACTCGTGGAAATTAACCCGAGAGGACGTGCGAGTCTGGGCAAAAAATACCCAAATGTAAAAGATGAGCGTTTATCTTTTGAATCATCAGCCTTATTTGAGCTTAATCCACATTACCTACCACTTGGACACTCCATTATAGATATAGACTGTTTTGTCATTCTTACCACCGGTTGCTTATAAGTAATTAGGTGTGTATTATTTTCGTTTTTGTTTTTGCGCGTAAATAGCGTGAACTTACAACTTCGTCTCCGGAGTCACGGCGACCCAGTCCGCGCCTGGCTCTGGCGTCGGGAAATATATAAGTTTTGTATTTTCTTGTGGCCGGCGCATGACTTTTCGATATTTAAAAGTGAGAACGAACGAAAGAACCCGCGGAGGCATGAAAAATTCGAAACTGTGGACGCATGGGCAAAGCCCGGTTAATTAGCTAGTTTGTTATTACTTTCTCCATGTACGTAGTATGAGCAAGTATTGTTTTCATGAAAAAAAATCGAACTCGATATTTCAACGGAAATACACGTTTTGAGGTCCCCAGAACATGTTTTGACCATTTTCTCGATGATGTCTGTGTGTCTGTCTGTCGGTCTGTATGTGATAGATTTTTGTGGGCGCTCTAACTCAAAAACTATTGATCAGATAAACGCAAAATTTTATATTTGACATTTTTATAAAAGTTAGAAGATCTGATTAGTTTTTGATAAAAATCGGTCCACCGGAAGTGGGTGTTTACTCTTGTCACTAGGGATGACTAAACTGATATTTACGTAACTAATATCTTGGTATCTGTTACGAGGCAGTATCTGTTCCAAATACCTGTTGCTTATATATCAGTTTAGGGAGCTGGTTCTGGTACTACCTACCGGAGAATGCTCCTTCCGATACCAGTATAATTTATAGTGCTTCTACAACTGTTGGTTCGCGTACTTATTTTACGTATTTACAAAAACTTAATGATCATTTATTAATTTAAATAAGCTTCAATAAAGTAGTAATGAAAATACTTAGGGATAATAAAAATTTTATTGTGCTACATGCATCAGATACAATAAGTGAAAATCCCCTAAATACATTACTTTCAATTAATGAATCTTTCACTTTTTAAACATAAACAAATAGTTCTTCCATATCATGTAAGTAATATTTATTATATATATTTAAACAAATTTTCACGATTTATGTGCTAGGATGTTGAAATTTTTTATATAGGTAAAATTTGTAAAAAAACAAAATATGGATTATAGAAATTTTTATACTATAATTTGTTTGGCTTTCAAAAATTCTTAAAATTTAAACAAATAGGTAAATATTTAGATACTATGGGTCGAGCTAGGGAGCTGAAACTTTCAGGTCGTTTAGACATTACCCTATATATACGAATAAACATTTCAATATCTCCATAAAATTGTTAACTCTTCAGATGCAGAGCCCTTAAAGAGACGGCGATTCGCCGGCCGGTTGAAAATGTGCTTAACGTAAACAGCCGGCGAATCGCCGGTTCCGCGCAGCATCTGCTTCTGACTCATATATCTTGTAAGCGAAAGCAGATAACGCTCTGCGTCTTTCTTTATTACAAAGATAAGAAGTCAAGCTTTAATTTGACTGCAGGTTTGTTTAGATGAAAGAAATAAATTTTCATTCTAGTGAAAAAATAAACAGTACTTTGCCGCGTTAGCTCATTTTGCATCAGGCAAAGATGCCAGGCGATGGCGTATTCAAACTCCAATCTTTGATTATGCACTTATATTAGTCTTTCGGAAAATCTCATATGATTGCAATTTTATACAATTTGTTCAAAAATATTAACTTTTCACTATTGTTGACATTATTGTTTATTTATACATTTTTAGACAACACTACCTACATAAATGTAATTAATATGTATTATTCTAACAAAATATAAAATTTCAACTTGATTGTTTACAAAGTTCTCCAGAAATATGTGATTTTTTATTTAGCGAGTTTTTAAAAATAAATCGTAATTCAGGCACAGAAATCCACGAAAAAATCTAATGTGGCTACCACATGACTTTCTCCATATCTATAATATTTCTAAAAATTTCAAAATAGATTACGTAATATCGTTGGTAGCTCACAATTACTTTGTGGGAGAAAGGCATAGGGTGTTGTAATTCCCTCTAATTGTTTGGCTAAAGGAGTACTTTACATCTAATAAGATTACGTAACAACAAATATTTAAAGAAACCGAGAAAATTTTAAATATTACAAAAAACAGGAAAAACCATAACCTTCTGATATTGTATATATCCACAATGCACCAACAATTAAGAAAATAAAAAGGAGCGTTACTAAGACGTAACTAAGCGTCAATTGTTAATAATAGCCGTCGGTAGGTGGCGCGGTGGTGGCAGCTAAGAATATAAGATATCTCTTAAACAATGCATTATATGGAAAAATATTTCAAACAAAGATTGTAGAAAATTAAATTTCCTACAACTTTTATTCTAGTGCATTTTTACACTTATCAAATATTAAAGCAAATATGTCAAAATTACGAATAAGTGACAAGAGTAAACACCCACTTTCGGTTGACCGATTTTTACCAAAAACTAATCAGCTCTTCTTCCTTTTCAAAAAATGTCAAATATAAAATTTTGTGTTGATCTGATTAATAGTTTTTGAGTTAGAGCGCCCACAAATCCATCAACTGATATTAACTGGTATCCGAGTATTGAGTATCCCATCCACTGGGTACATTCTTAAATTCATTCCGCGCAGCATTTCTTGTTTTTACACCGAAGATTGTCTGTAAGAGAAGGAAAAGAAAGGTTTTGATGGGGATAGTTATTTTCAAAATGTATGGTCGTCGGCAGAGGCGGAATCAAGTGGGGCGATCGCCCTCCCCTTGGGAAGTTTCTGGACCCGCCCCTGGCTGTTGTGCGTGAAAGCTTGCGAAGAACAAATGCGAGTATGATTGACTGGTATCGAGTATGGAAAGCAAACAGATATGGTCCAACGGTCTGTTTCAACCTACACCTATTATTTCCCCGTTTTTGCTTATTAGACGGATAAAACTATAAAATATCTTTTTCTTTCGATGTTTTGATGTTGCACGGAATAATTTCTCAGAAACACGCATATCTTTTCGAAATTTTATGGTTTTTTCGTACTCTTTCCGGATGTTGCCTCCGATTAAATTAGCGTCTATTAAGCCTTCAAATAGCCAAAATAATTGCGTTATCCACTTCGCGCTGTTTATGAAGCATTGAAATTATAGTTGTAGTAATGTCAAACTTAATAGATTGCAACGTTAATAATTAAAGATTATTATTATTATTCAGTAACTGCGTGTCGGCTGTGGGCATTTTTAACGATTGACCAAAAGAAAAAATCTTTCTTTATTTCAATACTGGAATGTGACCTTTTTCGTATTATAGAGACAATTAAAATTGCAAATGTAAATTATAAAAACAATGACATTCAAAATATGTTTCTAATTTTAGAAGGAGAAATTGGCTATTAATACTTTGAAACATGCAGATTTCTGATTGATTTTGCAAAAGTTTTTGCGGGTACCACTAGTACAGATAAAATATAAAGTTTTACTATCGTCCTCTGTTTAGTAGAAAGCTGCATGTAGTGCATTCAATTGCCAATTGCAGTGGCATCTATTCTTCATTGGCCAGCTTCATTTTTATCTAGTCACATGGTTGTTTTATTTTTTTAATTTTATTTATTTACAATCGTTGCAGCTTGGCTACTGGCCAGGTGGCAACACTACATCAATTATAGGCATGTATTTAAAATATTATGTGAAACCCAATTTATAAAAGAATGGTAAACATATTAAAACAAGTATTGCGCTCATATGCACTAGTCCAAATAATCTCAATTATTTTGAAAATTATTCAATTAATAATCATATTACTTTTTTCACTATGCTTCTATAGCCTGTACCCTCGGAGCCAAAGTTTTCCAGGGTCATGGTTGGCCTTCACGGTTGCCACAGCATGGACAAACTGTAAATATTTATTTGTTATGACTAACTTGTTTAGATTTTTACTAAACTAACTTTTGATTTACATTTCAAACACTCATAGAAATACATTGGATATCAATATTGTTGTATGTAGATCACCATTTTCATGTCCTCTAAATAACCTTTTACAAAAGTGTATGATATATCATACGCTGGGCAGTAAGGGGTGAAATAATCTAATATTCATTATGGCTATAAGTGGTGGCGACTAGCCACATCTGGTGGATACGCCATAAAGTTTGAGCCATATGTTGGTGCAAGTCAAATAAAACCACAGATGCCCTTGGGAAGCTGGGTTACTAAGAAGTTATGCGTGGGATTTGTTCCTCAAAAAAGTGTTGTATACTTAGACAACTACTTCAATTCACTGCAGTTGCTGGAGACATTGTCATGTAATGGTATTGGCTGCATCTGAACAGTACGGAGTGACCGAGTAGAAAAGGCACCAATTCAGGACCTAAAAAAGGAACCAAGAGGAACGTCTCACATGCTTCAAGATGGGGAGAACTCACTGACCCTAATAAGATGGAATGATAACAACTTGCAAAGCAATGATGTACTTGGCCAGGGCTCATGCTTTCGATGGAATAGGGCTCAAAAGAAGAAAACTTCCATAGCTCAGCCATGTCTTGTGCAACAATACAACCGACATATGGGAGGGGTGGATCTGTTTGACAATAATATAATAATAATAATTTTATTGGTCCAGAGGATTTGCATTTACAAATATAAGACCCACCATTAAAACCTAAGATTAGTAACATATAGAACAATACAAAGACACCTATATTACAATTGCATTAAAGTACTCATCAATTGAGTAGAAGCAATTTTTTAAGAGGAAGTTTTTTAGTTTCTTCTTGAACACAAATATGTTCTTTTCATTTTTAATACATGACGGTAGGCTGTTAATCAGCTTGCAACCTATATAAATAGGTCCATTACTATATAGTTTTAAATTGTGACCATTACATTGCAATAGAGTTTTCTTTTCGTATTATAATTGTGGACATCATTATTACACTTTAATTCTAATGCTTTCATATTTTCCTTAATGTACAACATAGTATAATAAATGTAGATACAAGGAAGAGGAAGTATTTTCATTTTCTTAAATATGCCTCGGCAACTGTCTTGCCTCTTGGGATTGCACATAATTCTGACTGCCCATTTTAGCAGTTTAAAAAGGTGCAGTGCATGGTGGGAATAACCCCAGATTGCAATGCCATATTTCAACCTGATAAATATCTAGGCATAGCATACAATCACTGCAGTATCGACATTTGTAAGATACATCAACCTCCTTAGAATGAAGTACCCTGAAGCAACTTTGCATCAAATGTAATTGATATGGTGTTCCCAGCTGAGGGACTCACTAATGTGCAGCCCCAGAAACTTGGTAGTAGGAGAACTTCTTAGAGTATCATCAGCAAATTTCAATAACGGACAGTACAAGATTTTTTTCTGTATGGTATGAAAGTGCAGAAACACAGATTTGCTTTTGTTGATTGATACATTGTTGGTAGAACACCAGCTTTCCATATTTTAAATAGAGCCTTACCCTAGGGTATGGGCATTACGTTTACGTCTTAAAAGATTGTTGGTATCATCTGCAAACATATATACTCCTCATTTAGAAATGATGGAAGATCATTAGTGTAGAGAAGAAAAAGCAAGGGTCCCAACACAGACCCTTGTGACACACCTCTTTCTACATTTAGATAATTAGAAAAATATTTATTCTTATCTCTGGATAAGTAAATTGATACTGACTGTTTCCTATTAAAAAGGAAGGATCTAATTAAGTTATTAGCTGTCCCAGAAATTCCATAGGATTGAATTTTCCTTAATAAAATATTGGGATCCACTGAGTCAAAGGCTTTTGATAGGTCATAGAAAATACCAAGAGTGTCATAGTGCCCATCAAGGCTTTTGAGGACAGAATTGATAAATTTGTAGATGGCATGTTCTGTTGAACAGCCTTTTATGAAACCAATTTGGGAGTTCGATAGAACATTGAAAATAATGGTTTCAAAAATTTTTGAAAATACAGATAGTTTTGAGATAGGATGATAATTATCCATGCTATGAGCATCGCCATTTTTAAACATTGGCATGACAATTGCTATTTTTAACTTATCAGGGAAGATGCCTGCATAAAATGGTGCATTGACTATGTGCATAATTGGGGCAAGAAGATGGTGTTTGCAATTACCTTTGAGAAGTGTACAGGGAATTTCATTCCATCCAGCAGAATGTTTCAAAGTAATTTTATCAATGACATGTTTAACCTCATTTTCATAGGTGGGATAAAGAAACATGTTATTACCTATGATTCTGGGCAGGTGAGAAACCACAATTTAAATGTTATTGGATTGATTAACATATAATCTGTCAATAGCACATAAGAAATGTTTATTAAAATTGGTCACAATTTCAACAGGGTCAGTTAATGTGACATCTTCGTAAGAAATCCTGTCAATTTCTTGGTTTCTAACAGTTTTACCAGAGGTACTGTTGATGATATTCCAAGTAGTTTTAGTTATGTTGTCAGTTGACTGATTAGATTAACATTGAAGTTCCTTTTGATAGCAGAAATTAATTTGGAATAATACTTCTTGCAAGAAATGTATTGTTCCTTGATACTGACATCATTGGTAATTTTAAATTTATTAAACAAGTGTTTTAATTCCTGTGATAGCAAAATAATCTCAGGAGTAATCCAGTTCTTACTTTGATCTTTTTTAACTCTGACGGTTTTTAGTGGGAAGCAATTGTTGAAAATGCCAAGAAAAATTTCTTAGAAATTATAGAATTTGTCATTTACTGAGGACATGTTGTGCAATGAATCCCATCTGGTGTCTTGGAGGATGGAGCAAAACCTTTCAATGGCATCAAAGCTGAAATATCTTTTAGTGAGAGTGTAGTATTTCTACAAGTATCTTCAGACAGAACTGACAAGCTAATTTGAGTTATTTGAGCTAAATGGGCAGGGGAAATGTGAGTTGACAACTATTCCTTCATTAAAATTAATATTTTTGAAGATATTATCAATGATGGTGGCCGATTGAGAGGTTATTCTAGTGGGCTGAAATATAGTCTGTTTAATGTTAAATGAGAGAAATATATCAATTAAACAGTTTTTCATAACACTATCAGTGTTGAAATCAACATTAAAATCACCACAAATAATCAATGTGACTATAGGAAATATCTAATACATCAGTGATTCTATCTTTTAAAACAGAAAAGTTACCAACTGGTGATCTATACGTGCAGAGAATGAAATGATGACAGTTGTCGAACACTAAGTCTGCAACACAACGTTTAAAATTCAATTCTGAACAAAGACTCAGAGCAATTTTGGAATCATATGCCTTCAGACCATTTCTTGCTAGGATTAAAACTCCTCTACACTTGGCTTTTTCTCTACAAAAGGCAGTAACAATCAAATAGTTATTAATTTTAACACTTGTCAATTCATCATGGTGAAGCTAATGCTCCGTAATACACACAACATCTATTTTATGTAAATTAATAAACACTTCAAATTCATCAACCCTATTCCTTAGAAATTGTATATTAACATTTAAAACTTTCAGATTGACTCCTAGTCACTTCTGTTTACTAGAAATTTCTCCAGATTGGGTACGAGTTGCCATTTTTTTATCAGTAGAGATATTTGTAACCTGTGAAGCATTACTAATTATAACAATTGGCTCTGGAGCTACAGAAGTATCAATTACATTATCAATAGCCACTTCTTTTGAAGTTTCCTCATAATTAACAATAGATTTATACGGAAACATAAATTTAAAAATTTCCTAGGAATTTTGAATTAGTAAAATTTTGAAGGAGGCATAGTCACCCTTCACCTTAAGTTTTTCTACCATCAAATCCTCAACACCTTTGTTTTTCAAGTAAGAATAAACATCTTCCTGGGTAGTTTCTGGATCCAGGTCCCGGACATTGAAGTACACCATTTTCTTTCTTGCCTTTAGAGGACAGAATGGGGTGGCTGCTGCACCAGTGTTATGAGTAAATGGACAATGTTTACAGTGACACACCATCATGAATCCATCGTTTTCGTCCAGTGAAGTGTTCACTAGTTCATGTTCGAGGCCGGAACTGAGAGGAGCCTTGATTTCCTTACACACATCATTAACATCTCCAGCTACAACATTGGTGAATGAATGATTGAGGGTATCGTTTGTTGACAACGTGGTCTCTACCGCATAAGGATGTGATAAAAAAAAATCTGATGTGACCACCACATGACTTTCTCCATACCTGTAATACTTCTAAAAATTCAAGATAGGTTGCATAATAATAAATATTTTAAGAAACTGCGAGAAAATTTTAGACTTGACAAAGAAGAGAAATAAACTCAAACCATAGCCTTCTGATATTAGATATAGCTGCAAAGCTCCAACAATTAAGAAAATTAAAAGGAGCGTTACTAAGACGTAACTAAGCGTCAATTGTTAACAACAGTCGTCGGTAGGTGTCGTGGTGGTCAGCTAAATAATTTAGTTTTCAAGATATCTCTTAAACAGCTACATGGAAAAATATTTCGAACAAAGGTTGTAAAAAATTAAATTTTCTACAACTTTTATTCCTGTATGTTTTTAAATATATCAAATATTAAAGCAAATATTTTAAAATAACGAATACGTGACAAGAGTAAATACCCACTTTCGGTTGACCGATCTTGTCTAAAAACTAATTAGTTCTTGTATAAAATGTTAAATATAAAATTTCGCATTGACCTGATTAATAGTTTTTGAGTTAGAGCACCCACAAAAAAGCTGTCTCACACACACGCACTCACGCACGCACGCACGTTCGCTCGCACGCACACAGACATCATCGAGAAAATGGTCAAAACGTGTTCAGGGAATCTCAAAACGTGTATTTCCGTTGAAATCTCGAAATCAATTTTTTTCATGAAAACAATACTTTCCTCTATACTACGTATGGAGCAAGTAAAAATGGTACTGGCCTCTAATTAGGTTTTGTTTCAATAGATCTGTAGTATATATGTGGCTTTTGTACAGAAATTTGGAAGGAGGGATCGGCTAACTTGATTTCTCAAGACGAGTTGTCCATTTCCTCTTGGCCGCCCCTAACATTGAGAAGCCTCGTGGTGTTCGACCGAAACACTTATCACGCATTCAAGAGGAAGTTCATTTTGATAACATTGGTCACTAAATCGATGAGCAGAGGTTACAGAGGCAATGCGGAAAGTGCACAAAATTTCATTGGGTAAAGCGCAACGTCGGACTCCATCCAAAAAGCTGCCTTGTCCTATACCGTCAGCGGTAAACGCTCTGCCAAGAAATGTATGAGAACTTTTAGTTAGGTCTTTAGTTTATACCTGAGATTATAAAAACTTTAAATTAGGTATCATTATATATCGACCTTTCTTACAGAGGAGGATATAACATATATATATATATATATATATATATATATATATATATATATATATATATATATAACATATAGGAGGATACTAATGTTCAGCCCAAACTACAAGAGCTAGAGAGCTGAAAGTTTCAGTTTTGTAAATATGATGGAAAAACCTACAGATAAAATGAGACTTCTCACCTAAGTGGCATGAGTTCGACTCCAGAAATTCCGAAAGTTGCGTTTTTTCCCATAAGAAAAGCATTGCGCCATTTTTGTAAATTAATTTTGGGCACTTTCCTGTAAGCTAGAAAAAGGAAATTTTCAGTGTTGCTAAATGGCCACAATATCTGTTAGAAATTATTGTTACTTTTGGTTACAGTGTCCTGGGTTCGACTCCAGATACCCCGGAATATCTCCCATAAGTTAGCATGGGAAAAAGTTATCCCAGTGTGTAGACCAATCTATAAAGTTTAGGAAGCTGAAATTTTGCAGAATTATTGCATTTTTCTCATAACCAACTATAAAAATCAAATATTTTTAAATTGTTAAGTTTTAGGGGTTGTTTTAACCCCATTTGGACATTAAAGTATAATAATTTTTATCTTGAAAACTATATGCTGTAGGTTCGAGTTTTTGAAATCATTTTGTAGAAAATTATACATAAAAAAGGAAATTTTGAAAAAGTTAAAAAATACGACCACTAATAATTCGCAATTGTTTAAACATATTTTCGAGGCTTATGTATTACCGAATGTGCTACGGATCTGAAATTTTTTTAGAGGTAGTGTTTGTAAAAAAATAAGATTATAGAAATTTTGATATTTTAATTTGTTTGGCAGTTAAAAATTCTTAAAGTTTAAACAAATAGGTATATTTTTAGATACTACGGGGTGAGTTAGAAAGCTGAAAGTTTTAAGTTATTTAGAGTTTAATCTATAAAAACGAATAAACATTTCAATGCATCCATGAAATTTTATTACGGCCGTTAAAAGTTATTTAAATTTTAGCATTAGTACCCCATAATGGAGAAAGTATAAAATTCTTAAAATTGCAAAGTTTTGGGATTGTTTTAATCTATTATTTTTACATAAGGGAAAAACGAAAATCGCAGCGGAGGTGAAATCTTTAGAATTAAATGACTATTTGTACTGATGAAATATCTGTCTGAAAAATGAATGTTTTTTTATGTTGAGATGATATGCTTGCAGAATGCAAGCACCAACTACTAGTTTCTTATACGCTCAAGTATGACTGCTTTCATTGTAATGTTTCAAGGAAAATAAAACCTGTATTACAAAACAATTGGTATAAAATATAAAATTTTATGCATCATAAAATATAAAATTTAAAAGAATCTATGATTTTAATGATAAATTGTTGCTTGTACTGTGATTCTGTGAATGATTTCAATAAAAACAATTACCTTAAATGGACAATGCTATGTCCAGAGTATAATATATCATATGCAAAAAAAACATTCAAAATTTTCAAAAATTAAAACTGTGTTATCATTCTACGGATATGTACATTATATATACAATTTTCATTCAAATTAAAGAAAAAGTAATTCTGGGATATACTGGGTTAAGGTGTCTGTTACCTTTGCTTTAAAAACATTTTGTATGCTATTAATACATATATATATATATATATATATATATATATATATATATATATATATATAAACTTAAGGAAATGAAAAGGTAGTGATGAGGGTGGCAACAAGGTGTTGAAGGAAGCCCAGCGGACACTTACCAAGTCGGGGACCAAGTTGGCAGGCTGCTGGGGGCGTCGAAGAGACACGTTAAACACACGGACACAAAAAACACAAAAAAACACGCAAGCTTATCAGGCCTATGCCCTTCTTCAGCGATAGAGTAACTGAGAGTGACACTCTGGGCGGGGAATGACAGGGTGATGTGGGGATGTTGATGATTGGAGGAGGCGAGAAGGGTGGATAGCCAATAAGGAGGGAGTATGGTGAGGTAAAG
Source organism: Tanypteryx hageni (assembly GCA_028673005.1). NCBI lineage: Eukaryota > Metazoa > Arthropoda > Insecta > Odonata > Petaluridae > Tanypteryx > Tanypteryx hageni. The sequence continues at coordinate 76,227,503 of CM054118.1, read as the reverse complement.
TGCGAATAGCTACAATGTAACAGAGGAGACATTGTAAGGGGGCTAATAGGGTTAGCGGAGGTTGAGGCCAGGCGGGGAGAAAGAGTCAAGAAGATGTATATGTGCTAGTTCCCAGTGTCGGAGAAGGGGGGCAGGAGTGTCATTGGGTAAGGCGCGAATAACCCTTACATTGTAGCAACTATTGAAGGGGACATTGTGGACATTGGCGTGTAACGCAACTTGGAGGGGGCGTCTGAGAGAGACGCTATTATGGTGACCGTTCATGCGGATATTTAATGGATTGCTGGTGAGACCTACGTAAAACGCGGGACAAAGAGTGCAGGTAAGGAGGTAAATGGCGTTACGGGTGGTGCAGTTGCTTCTAGAGGTGATGGGGTAGGTGATGTTGGTGGAGGGACTCGAGAAAGAAGATGAGGGTAGGTGGATAGGGCAAGTGAGGCAGCGAGGTTTGCCGCAGGGGTGAGACCCTAAGGCAAGAGGCGTGGTAGAAGTGGGAAGTTCCTTCATCCACAAGATATTTCCCAAATTGGGGGGCCGGCGGAAGGAGAGGAGCGGGGGATTGGCAAAAAGGTTGGTAAAGAGGGACTGGTGGAAGGAAGAGGTAAGAATTGGGTGGGCAGCATGGAGGATTGTTTTGAGGGCTTCGTGGATACCAGGAAGGAAAAGAGTAGTAAAAGTGAGTGGAGGGGTTGATGCAGGGATATATATATATATATATATATATATATATACATAATATTCCTCCCCACCTCCAATCTTCCTTTTACAATTCTCGATATTTTTGTACCTTTTTCTTGCAAGATGCCGTTTTGTTCGTTGACGTCGCCTGTAATCCCTTTTTAAGTTATATGAGTAAGGGTAATAATAAAGTAGGGGTAAATGAACAGTATAGTAAGGATTGGGGACAAAGTAAACGGAGCAACTGATCATTGCCGTAAACTAGGGTGTGGCGAATGTGGCATTTGCCATAGGCGCGACTTGCAAAAGGCACCAAACATTCCCGAAAAAAATCGAAAGAGTTTATTTTCCCATAAGTAAATATTGATTTCATACTTCAATGTTAAAGTCATTGTCGATGAAAACGCTATTATACTTTATTAAAACGCAGGAAAATAATATTCTACATAACCAAGGTGTTTCCTACAGTTTTGCCATAGGCGCCATATCTCCCAGGTACGTCACTGCAACTGATTATCTGACGGCGTATTGCAGTTATTTGAATTTAAATAGCACTTAATTTCAACTTATGAATAAGGAGGTCCGTTTAATAGTTAAAAGTTGTAGATGAATTGAAGATTTCGCCGGAAGCCTTCAATTATAACCAAGTGTAAGCCAAGAAGTACGCCAAGTATAATCATCTTCTCTCAAGTTTATATATTTATTTATGTTGACACCGCGATAAAATGTTTCAGAATAACGCTAAGATGTAAACGCGAGCTACTATCTCCGTACCGATTAATGATCGCGTTAGAACCCGAAAATACGGCTCGCCTAGTGATTTCATCCTTACCTCATAGATTTATTTAATCTTAGGATGGTAACGTGAGTCACTCTGACTCACTCATTACCGAAAGATGTATCTACTTCATTGTAGTTCGTGTTTGGTGGGGAAGGGGAAAGGTGGACAGCAATAGTCAGCTATGCTTTGAGGTACTAGCCAAAAAGAAAAACTGGATTTTCTATTCTTGGCTGTCACCGACCGGTTACCAGCAGTCTAAATGTTTGTGTTTTTTGCACGAAGTGAACGCATATAGGGGAGGTCGTTTCCGTCCGTTCGCATGTTAAAACTCGAGAACTGCTAAACGTATTTGAATTAAATTAGGTATTAGCATTAGTAAAATTTGTCGGTCAATTCCAATTTTGATTAATATCGGACAATAATTACGACCACTTTACATGAAGACCTACATGTAGTTCACAACCCACGTTTCAACCCGGGAACCGCAGGGCGTATTTTGAAGAAATTTGGTATTTGGCAGTTTTACTAAAATTTGTTGATCTCAAAGAACGCTTTTGGAAACTCTGTGTACTCCGTCTTGGAGTACATCTTTTCATACTTGTTTATGCCCAGAGAGAGGTTTTTAACCGGCATTTTATCATTGTGATTAAAAAAATATATTATGCACACTGAGTCTGATCTTTCTACTTTTATAGAAGTTTCCTTTGAAGAGATAGTCAAATAATACGTAGTTTTTTTCTTGGAAAGTACGTATTCTACTCAAGACAATATTATGAACGCAACAAAAGATATATATACATTTAAAACGATATTGTTTTTAAATATACTGTTTATTTAAATATATGGAGATTAAGCATTTTTAGAACAAACATGAAATAAAAAGTAAACAAATTACCCGATGGTTCGCAGCCGCCAAATTGAGTTAAAACCAAAATGTAATAAAATAAAAATATACAAAATATGATGATAAATTCATCCAACTGGAAAAGTAATCATGTGTAATATGTCGATTCTAAGAAAACTAAAATAAATTATTTCTCCTGATATCAGACATCGTATTAAATTAAATTAAAAGAAGGAAAGAGTTACGAAATCAAATGGCAAATGAGGAAATAAGAAGAAAGGGGTGGGGAGAAGGGGGGAGGGGAGAGAGTAAAAATGTTGGAGACGAGGGCGTTCTGTTGAAGGAGGGATAAGAGAAGTGTCAGAGATAGGAAGAGAGAGAATGGAGGGAGAGGGAGCGAGAGAGGGGGAGGGAGAGACTGGTGGAGAGGGGAAGGGGGAGAGTGTGGAGAGAGGCAGGTGGGAGAGATACAGGGGAGAGGAAGATACGGGGAGAGAGGAGTTGAGAATGAATCGGGAGATAAAAAATTAAGCAGTGCATGAGGATTTTTAAAGGGGAATTAAATGAAAATTTAGAGATAAATACGTCAAAATTAATTCTCCGTCATTTTTGAAGTTGCATAATACGAGCATAATAGAAAATGTTTCAATAGACGTAGGGAGCGATATTCATAGAAACCAGAAGATCCCTTTGCAGCTCCGCTTGCAATTATCTATCTAAAGATGTGTGCCACCTGGTGGTGCGTACATGGCGCGTAATATTTACCGTTGTGTAAACATTACATTATAATGAATAATTTTGCTAAATATAAGCAGTTTTCGTCTGCATGTAAACAAAACAAAAAAGACAATCGAATGTTAACGGCCTCTTAAAGAACTTTGCTGCGATTGTCGCCTCATTCATTAATTCCAGTTTTGGCAAACGAAAAAAAGTTTCGTTACGTTTTTCGCTATAGCAAAAAATATGTTTCGTTTTTCGTTACGTATTTTGTTACGCTAAAATCTAAATTTTGTTTTTAGTTACCGTTATAACGAAATATTTTCATATGAAAAAATGAAGTTTAACTAATCTTTTATTGTATGTATTTCTGTATATTCATTATGTATCTCATATAACAAAATCCCAAGTCTCTCTCTAAGTCTGCCAGTAACGTTCTGTAAACGCTACTAATAACTCAATAATGGTTGCAGATGGGATATTGAAGTTTGTACGTAAAAATGGAATTACGAAAAAAATCTCCAATAAAATCCGGGTTTTGTCTTCAGAGTACGATTTCCATTTCCCATTAAGTAACACGTGAAAATGGGATTTTCAACCTTCAGGCTTTCATTCATTTGTTAACAGAAATTCGAGAAATTAATCTATGAACTTTGGACCAAGATTTTGAAAAAGAAAATGATCAACACTTCTTATTTTTGACTTCTTTTCTTGCCTTCGATTCGAAATCACTCGAATTTAACATTTGAATCACGTATTTTGGCCAAATCTTAAGTTTTTAATTAAAAGTTGCCTCAATAATCAAGTCCAATGTCTAGCTCCAGATTCCCTTGGTGTCAAACCGCTTATATTGTCATACCTCGCGATGCGCAACAGATCGGTTCCTGAAGATTTCGCGCTAAGTGAAATTCGCGCAAAATGGGGGTCATAAACACATTGTCAATGAGGTTAGGTTCCATGGACGAGAAAACTAAAGTGAAATATTAATTAAATGCGTCTTTAACAATAAGAAACACTAAGTGAATAAAAACACTAAACATTGATAATGTTTATTAATAGATTTATACTTGTACATAGTGAAATTATTTTTAATCCCCTAGCCGCGCAGTTCCTGACTGTGGTTCCATGGCAGTTGATGGCTTCTTGAGGAAGGCGTCAAGCCTGAATTGCCTCGCCATCCTCTTCCGGTCAAGCAGAATTTCTTCATAGAAGGCGATGCCTTGATTAACAATCTTCCTGACAGTAGATATGCGCTCCCTGTCGTTGTCATTCGGCATTTCGGCGTTTATTTGAAAGAAATGTTGTCTCATGCAAAGACGTGTTAAATGTATGTATTCGTTGACTGTTTCTTGGGTAAGGTTTTGTTCTACAAGCCAAGTTTCTAAGGTTACATCTATTGGGACGCTAGGGAACAAAGAGACAACGTCGAAACATCAGAATTTCGTTATTTTGTAGCGTTATATTTTTTGTTTTGTTAATGAAGTGCGCGTTTTAAGAAATGTTTTAAGAAATTTTAGCTACCATAACAACTCACATTGTTGCAAGCTGATGGCTTTAGTTTGGTTAAGATAGGATTTACGTTTTCATAAGAATGAAGCATATGGTATGGGAAAGAAAGGGGCTGGGTAGTTAAGTGAGGGCATGGTGGGGATAGGGAAGAGGCAGGGATGGAACAGGGTGAGGTAGGGAGGGGAAGGAGGTGGAGGGAAGGGGGAAGGGAGGGGGCAAGGAGAAGACAGGTTGAGGATAGGAAGGGATAGGGAGGGGGTATATATGGTAGGGAGGAGGTAGAGACAACAAAAAATTCTCAGAAAATCAAAAACATTTACATATAAGACCAATGCCAATAAATAATAGCGTATTTTTTATTTTTGTTACCACCGTATTGTTTATTGTTACCAAGGTCTTGCTTAAACTTAAAAAAGACATCAATATATTGTGAATATGTGAACAGATTCGACGTGAATTAATAATTCCAGTCGATCATTCGCAATTAGACAAAACCGACAACAATGCAAATTTCAGGTGAAAATACGTCAATTTTCACGTTAAAAATCGATTTTTGGATCGATTAAACTCGTATTCGAAAATTAACTGCAGGAAAATGAAATTTCGTTGTTTTAGGCGTTCTTGGTTTCAAGTTCCGCGTTTGTGGGGCGTATATCAGTACTAATTTTAAAATGGTGATGATAAAAGGCTTGCACCCTAAGTTTCAGCTACTCCCTAGTGAACAAAGCTTACGTTTCAGAAGAGCCCGACACACAAAGGAACATTAGCTTTTTAGGCGTTCTTTACAAAAAAGTAAAAAAGAACGCCTTATGGTCTCATCGTGTCCGTCCGTCTGTCCGTCCGACTGTCCGTCCGCATGTATCACCTGCGAAACTACTGGGTGGATGTTCATGAAATTTGGTATTTAGTACATAAGGGCAAAGGAAATAAGAAAAAGATATAAATGGTTTACGTAGCCTAATCGGGTATGTAACTTCACCGGTGACAACAAATGATCTTTTTTGTATATCTCGTAAAATATCACTTATAACAAAAGGTTTTCACCCAAAATTGTAGAGCTAGTAAAATAGCATATGTTTTGTCCAGTACATTGTTATCGAAGGAGTGGCCGATTTCAAGAATATAAAACAAAAAATCGTCATTCACTTTGAACTTATGTTGGAAATTTTTTTTCGTGTTTGTGAATTGTTGTCACCGAAAACAATCTTCGTGGCAACTTAAGTAAACAATATCTGCTGTAAATATTTATTTACTAGGGATGGGCTGCGAAGGAGTCGCGAAGAGTCGACTCTTAAGCCTTAGGAGTCGACTCTCGCGATCCCGTAGTCAACTCCACGGGCGCCGCTAGTGTCATCTATGAGAATAATTGCAACTACTAGCTTTATACGTAGTCGTATTAGTAATCCGTATAAAGTTAATAGTTGCATAAAGTTAAAGCAACTGAATATAATCATTAATTGTTTCTCCTAAAAGGCAAATATTCGTGAGAATGGTAACAATAGGTGTGGAGAAAGGGATGATCATGAGCCTCTACCTCTACCCAAAATTTAAAACTTTTCTACTTTTCATTTGCTTGTTATGAAAAGTATAATATTTTAATTTCCAACCTTACAGACAAAAATGTTTTTGCTGACCAACGGTATTTCTGGTTAATATTTTCAAAGATTGTAGATCCCATCAATCTTTTACAATTAGAGCTTTCAATTAGTTCCAGGGAACTGTAAACCAATGTATGAATTTAATTCCCTATGTTATTTATTAATATGCCTAAAATCAAAATGTAAATATGCTATTGGTACAGCACGCCACGCGCTGAATTGCACGAAGTTTACGATGACGTCACGCGGAATCGACTCTTCGCATGCGAAACGACTCCGGTGGTTGGAGTCGAGTAACTCGACTCCGGGCTTCATTCGCGTCCATCCCTATTATTCATATTTTATTTTCTTTCGTGCGCACGCAACATTCAGTGAATGAAGAGAAATGGATTACCTACGATGAAGAAATGAATGTATGTAAATGTGTACGTCTATTTTCTTTACGTATGCACAGCGTTTGTAAGAGAAAGGAAAAGGGTAATTTACGACAAAGGAATGAACGCGAAAATAAAGATTATATCGATACTAATGAATTCATACAAATAACTGTCGATTTTTTTATTAAGTACAACCGATTAGGAAATAAATCGGTGAAGCAAAAATTCGATATATCCCTGGAATGCCAGTTCTTGGACATTATAGTAAGCCATTAATATTTATCTTTATCGACATGAGTGCATAAATCTCAAAGAACTCCTCTGCCTCGCATGTATACACGCATGATGTGTGCATCTTTCCTCTCTTGTTATTATTAAATCTAAAATTGAATAATCAATTGGAAAATGGGGTTCGGTACTTGGAATTTTACTCTGAGAACAACTTTTCAGGAGCGTATATTATTATTACTAAATTCATCACGCTCCTGGAATAGAGCCCATGACGTTACTGCAGAACAGTGATGCCCAAACTACGGCCCGCGAAGCTATGGCGAAAAAGCAACTTGAAAATTTTAATACACAAATTCATCCAGTTTTTTTGAAAATTTTGATAATGAAACTTTCAATATTGAAATGTTAGCCACAAAAACCTTATTTAGACTTCATTTTCACTTATATGGCATCTCAGAATATATAGAAAACTTGGAATAAACTCCAATCCGGCCCGTCGAAGAATTGGCATCTTCCAATGCGGCCGAGGTATTCGCAACCACTGATGTGGCCCGCCATTAGATAAATTTGGGCACCACTGCTGTAGACTATAAACAGTCTACAATTTAAATGGGATAAGGCCAAGTAAATCCTGAAAGTAAGAATCAAATATTAATAATACCGTTCCCCACTCATAAGCGCTTTGATCGACGAAAAAATTAAGTTTAAATGTCCGTGACACACGAAAATTTTAACCAAGCAATATAATAAATGTTGCTTAACCCGTGTGAGTGCGGCTTCATGCGAAACGATTGCATCACATGGCAGCCTTCGTACTTAGATATTAGATGTAGTATGTGAGAAAGTTAGTGCAATGTATATTGTGCTGATTTTTTTATGCAGTTACTAAGTTATGTCGCTAGTAGCGATTCTTATTGATTTGATTAGTTCTTTTTATGCATTCTTTGCACGAAGTGAACGCATATAGGGGGGTGGGGGGAGGTCGTTTCCGTCCATCCGTCCGGGGGTTAAATGTAAGAAGGGACTACATAGTCTCAATTTCGCCCTAATAAAGTCGTTTGTCTGTCTGTCCGTGCGTCCGCATGTTAAAACTCGGGAACCGCTTGACCTATTTTGATGAAATTTGGTATTGGGGAGTTTGCTAAAATTGGTCGACCGATTCCAATTTTGGTTAAAGTCGGACAAAAATTCGACCACCTTACATGAATACCTACATGCAGTATACAATGTTCCTCTGTTTCAACTTGGTAACCTCTTGACGTATTTTGAGAAAATTTGGTATTGGGGAATTTTTCTAAAATTCGTCGACCGATTCCAATTTTGGTTAAACTCGGACAAAAATTACGACTACTTTACATGAGGACTTACATGTATCGTATTTTACAACGTACCTCGCTAGCGTCTCGTTAAATACCCATCTGAGCGAAAAATATTGAGAATATTGTCAAATCTCAAAGAACGCATTTGGACACTGCGTACTCCGACATGGATACACCTTTCCAATTTTATTAGAATATGCTATATGCGAATCACTATTTATGATGGTTGATTTGTAGCCCAAATGCTCACATGGTTTTCCTAACCTTTTTATAGCTATTGGAGAAACATTGTTTTTCACTTCTAATTTCAAACCTAAGGTGGGGTCGATGGCATTTTCTTTAGCTAAGATCACACAAAACAACTAGACGAGCAGAGAAAGGCGAAATAAGGCGCATCGAATCAAATATGAATACTAATTTTGCATTGAGATTCGCATCTTTCACTCTTCGGAGGTTATCGGTCTTGCGTTTGGTTGATGAAACATTCGCGCTATTAAAACTTGCTCATCCACCCGAGAAATCATTCTGGGCCATGAAGTGACAAGTCCGAGATAACTCATTTTACGACTGGTACTCTCGTCTGATTGTGAGAAACGATTAATCCGTGGCTTCTAGGATTCAAGCAAATGATCCTGTATTCTGTCTTTTTAAATCGTTCTTAAGAATGTTTGAATTAATTATTAGTCTGCCTGTTGCAGCGTTGCTGGATGCAACGTTTAAAGGAGATAGAAAAAAGGACTAAAAATACTAATTTATACTGATTATATATATTATCTATATAGGATAGTATTATACAATTTAGTCTTCGCACAGCATATTATGTGCACGGGTAATTCAACTCTTATGCAGGGTATTTTTTTTACTCGAGAACCATGAAAAGTAACTATAACACGAGATGTAAATCAGAGAGAAACTTGAAAATTTTTTGATTAAAGTTTTATGATACTCAAAACCCTCCTTTAAAAAATCACGAATTAAATGATGAAATTGACCGATATCATGCTGGATGCAAAAATGTTCTCTCCGCAGCATGTTTTCTTACATGGGCTGCGGCATTTCATTTACGATATGTACACGCAATGACATCCTAGCCATTAGTTCACCAAGAGCATGGGTATTTGCAATGCTTACTTTTGTAATTGTTTACCTTTTTCAGTTTATCACCAAATGAAATAATCAGGGAATGCCAGATCTGGGGAACAAGTCGCCATAAGTCCTTGGAAACAATACGGTCTTAAAGAGTAGGAGAAGTACCTTAATTCTGTACCGTGTTATGTGGCTCATGGGTCTATGTTATAGATACCAACCTCGGTGAATTTCATTCTATGTTAGGTACACTATTCTTTATTTCCATGATAACACTAGCGATTTCACAGATGTTACATTTAAGGTAGAGAGTGTGGGTATTTTTGGCTAATCAACTTCTTGGATTATTATAGCCATAGCTCCTTCCACACCGAACACACTCAGACAAGGGAGGAGGGAAACCCGGTGCCGGCATTAGCCTCATCTTTACGAAGAGCACCAAGTGGGCCAACGGCTCAACGTCTCTTCCGAAGGGCGGAATGCTGACTTTGCGCGGTCCCCTCAAACCACAAAAACAGGAGACCGGGAAAAATCCTTTCGCAGGATTCGTGCCCGCTGCCTTTTCGAGAAGCGGGCGAGTAGCAGCCCATTTAAACCAGAGGGAGAGATAAATAGATGAGGGAGAAAAAGAGAGGAAAAGGTAGAGAGGAGAATGTGGCAAGCCGCTGTACTCTTTATGAACTAAAGGCAAAAATCAAGGATGTCATGTCGAGTATCTTATAAGAAATGCCGCAGTCTGTGTCGGAAAACATTCTGCAGAGAGCATGGTGGCGGTCATTTTTCATAATTTTATTTAAGATTCCTTTTAAGTTTTTGACTTTAATCACAAGAATTTTCAAAGTTTTTGCCTGGCACACATCTAGAGATATTGTTGTTTTTCATGTTCTCGAATGAAAAAGTCACCCCTCTACTTCCACGTAAGGTTCAACTTTGTTTATTAATGAATATTTAATTATTAATTTATTTCGTTTTCTTTATCTGTTTTTAAAAAACAATTGAACGTTCATCAGTGAAGCAATGGAGCTTCTAATCGTCAGCAACAGCTACAACTAAAATATTTTACCATTCAAACTCAAAACACTCTTGAGATAAGTGACCAATATTCCCCCTTCATTGGTATGAACAAAAAATTAAAGATACATTCAAATTTGATATTTTGCTAAGGATATTCAAAAGTAAGTCGTGCAATTTTAGAAAAAAATTAACACTGGCCTCTCTAGTCAGGGTATGACACACGCGCGCCGACTTTTATTATTGTATATTTGAGCCAGTTAACTGAAAATAGTGTTAGTCTGCATAAATTTTAGAATTATGAAAATATCGAGCGCCGCTAATGATATTGAGTTTTCTAAGTGGATCCTAAAAATGTGCGATGGAGTTTTGCTTCTATCACTTGATCCAAAAACTGAAAATAGTGTTAGTCTGCATAAATTTTAGAATTATGAAAATATCGAGCGCCGCTAATGATATTGAGTTTTCTAAGTGGATCCTAAAAATGTGCGATGGAGTTTTGCTTCTATCACTTGATCCAAAAACTGGAAATTGTGGTAATTCCTGAAAAATATTTGTCAACTGATTTTATTAAAGATATTTTTGCGGATCGTTTCTCAATAACAGAAAAAATCTTAGCAATATTTTTTGTGGAAGTTACAATAAGCGTTTTATTTCTTTTGTGCCATATTAACTTCAAACAATGAAGATGTGAGACATATTAATGAAAAAGTCTTATCGGGCCAATTACAAAGCTGTTAATTATGTCAAAGACGATCTTGGTGAAACTGATACCGATGTGTGAACGCTCAGACATTTGACAAGGTTGGGGTTTATCTTCCTGAACCGTTAATGGTTTCAGGCGTCACTTGGTGGAATTTCTTCATATTGTAGGAATAAAGAAACTTATGTGGAATTACCAAATAAGCCTCTTCATTTCTACTTCCTGAACCGTGTTTTGGTCATCGACAATGGTATACTGCGTGTCCTAGAGCGACTAAAGGCGATAATTTTAAAAATCAAGTGATAGATGGATCAAGACAAGGAAGATCAGTTGTTTCAGGGGAAAAAATTACGGATAATATAGTTATTTTATGTAATATTTTATATTTATAATTTAAATGTAGTCAAAAATATGATCATGAACTGTTAATGTGATGTTTATTTGGGAACGATGAAAAATGATTTGTAAATTTGAATAAAAACGTTTTATTCTAACTATGAAATAGGAGGAACGGGGAGAGGGTTTAATTCCGTAAGGGCGCAAAGTTTGTAAATCCGCTACTGACGGTATCAGAATTTCACATTTCTTGATACTTTCACGCAGGATACTCCAGCGGAATGACGGGGCAATTAGATTCCTTAATAGAATCGCGTCTGATGGTAAAATATAACGCAGAGGTTATATGATAAAATAACTTAAGTACTGCGGGTAGATGAAATGCTTCTCGCATTCGGCATTCCTTCACGCCTCTAGTGGAGCTGATATCTTAATGTTCGTCTTTCCCCGAAACTCCTTCGTCTCAACCTTATATATCCTGAAAATCTCAATGTCATCTTCGCAACATTCCTCAATGTAAGTAGTCTGTGGATACTGCCTCAAAATCCAGCAATCGGAAATGTGATTTTATTGCTGCGGCGAACATTTTATTGCCAGATTATCTAAGAAGCGGATTCGCTCGCCGTGATTTCGCCCGCCAATTTTGTTGCCATTTATCTCAGCTCATGCGAGCAGATGAGCGGACAATGCGAAAGGTTAAAATTTCGAATTACTTTTCCGACTCGATGGAAATTAATATAATATTGTTAATACGTAACAAAATCTTAGTTTGGGCAGCAGCAAATTTCTTTCCGGTTGGAGCCAACCGTGCTTTCATTCACGAATGGATTGATCGATCGGGCCAAATAAGACTACGCGAGAAGTGACTCATTTTGCACTAATATCCATAGGGTGGCCTCCTCGGGTTTTCTCTCATCGAAGAGCGTTTCCCATCGTGCCTTAACCATTCTTATAAAAAACATTGCCGATTTTTTAATTCCTTGGATATTTGTCCTTCTCGTAAAAAAATTGGATGTAACGTATTGAAATGAGGATTTGCCAGCGGACGTAAGTCTCATACGATGAACACACTATTTAACCCTCGAGTACTCGCGCTCTAAATTGTGACGTGAGTACTCGCGCTATAAATTGTGACGTGAGTACTCGCGCTATAAATTGTGACGTGAGTACTCGCGCTGGGTCGAATCGACCCGTGAATTTTAAAGCTTACAGAAAGAATGATTAGAAGGGCAGACTGGATTTAAAAATTATTAGCATTCTTTAAATATCTCTAAAAACGAAATAACAAAGGGGTTAATTAATTTTAAATAATTCATAAACAATTTATTTGGAAATATTTATCTCAAATAGAAGATTTATTGTTCAAATATTAATTCCAAATGTTAGTCATCCTTAAATCAAAACAGTTGACACAAATATGTTTGTTACAATTCCGAGAAAGTGTTTTAGTTTTGCGATCCTTTTTCAACGCACAAATTTGACATCTAGTTCGTTTTTGTTTCTTTTAATAGGCGTTTCGTAGTCTTGTTCTATTTTGCTGGAAAATTTACACAGGAATGTCGGAGAGGAGTCTGTCAAAAACAACTTACGACATTTATATTTTGTCGGTGATACGAGCGTTAATTCCTGAAACGAACCAGGGACCATGTACAACAATTTTTGGCTACGTTATAATTTCCGCACGATTGATCTACTGTAACAACACCCCCTTTTGTAGAATTGTAGAAATCTTACATTTGAGGCAATTTTTTCCATTTAACATGCGAATTTCTATTGCGCCTAGTGCTTCCTTTCAATCTTATTTGCCCCTCTACATATTTAGATTTTCGATTCGGGACCCATGAGAGCATTTAACACGTTTAAAGCATGATCAAACTCGGCTACTAGAAGATTAAAATTAGACACACATCTAAGTATAAATATATGAACATTTTAAGTTGGTCCGGGTCGATTCGACCCATAGGCGAACACTCGATCGTTAAAGCCGAGGATCCACGGAAATATTTTTCTTCCGAATTACATTTCTCTTGGCCCTAATTATAATCGATCTTTATACTAACCTTAATTTCCCGATCACCACTTTACAGAGATGTTAGGACGATTTTTTTATGGCGAATCAGTCGTATAAAATAAAAAGATTGATACCCGTGGATCTCTTTACTTATACTTCGCTTTTTCATCGATGGACAAGTTTCCGTCTGTCCCTTCTGGATGTTGCGCTGGGCGATGTGTTGCCATAGGCACCACTGACCTTACGATTACCGGCTAAATGAGAAAGGTCAGAGAGCAAACTGATTTTAGATAGAGAAGGTTTTTATAGTGTGCGATCAAGTTAACTAAATTGACGCAGGATATTTAATAGCACACTATCATTTATCGTATTAGAAAGCTCAATAATGACCACTTAAGTATGAAAAATTGAAAAATGAAGTACTTAGTATCTTAGGTATCTTCACTAGCCATAGCAAGGTTATGAAAAATCAGATGCGAGTTTCGGTTACGGTGTAGCCGTCTTCAGTGGTGATTTATCGAAAGTAGATTCTAAAAAAGAAACAACATCTCGAGCTCATCAAGTCTCTAGTGAAGTATAAGAAAGTAATCATCATCAGTTGGTTTCCATTTTAGTGGAATTTATCAAGTGTTTCATTTTTTATGTACGAAAATTTCTCCCAGTGAAGAAATTAGTAGGTCGAAAGTTTCTCGCTTAGAATTTTAGAGATGATTTTGAAGATGAATATAGGCGATAATTTTTACGCGATTGGTTACAAATTATTTCATTTAACAAATTCGCCGACGTGTTTGTTCCTCTCGATATTTCTTCATCGCTGTAGATTGCTAGCAATAAAAATCGCGTCATTGCGTTAAATTCATGAGAGGAATTTCATCATTCCTATGTGTCTGCCCAATCGATCGATTAAAACGCATTCAAAAGCGATAGAATAAGTTAATTAGTTCACATTTCACCCGCTTCATAGCTTCGGCGCGACATTCCATCGCCCCTGCAGCAAACTGACGGGACATTAATCTTTGGGGAAAATGGGTTTATTTAAAGCTCTCGGATACGTCGTGACGACGTACGGGAATAAAGAGTGGTCGAAGAGTACAGAAGAGTATAGTTTGCAAGTCGATGAAACACGAAAACGGCGGTATACTGTGGAGATATATACGCACGAAAGAATACGTGCGTCCTTGTTGTACACGCTCGGAAAACTTTACTACGTAAACACCGGGACGAGAATGTTCCACGAAAAAGCACATTTTTTGCTTTTAAATTTATTTCAATTAGTTCACAAACAGCGGTTACCTGTCTTTTACGATGAGCGGGAAAACGAATACAAATACGATCAAACATAACAATTTCCTCGGCATGATTCGATCCCTAGACTCTAACATCGGGAGCCAGACAAGATATATACAGAGGGCGGCGAGAGAAATAAAAGACTACATAAATATTCCTAAGAATTGAGTAAATTTCCTTATTATCAGAAGCGAAACTCCTTCCAAATTCCTCCCAATCAGAATATTTGGCTTGACCACGATAATTCTCGCTTGAAGATAAGAAGCAGGATAGTAATTTATATAACTCTAACGACTCCATAGCCTGTACATAGCGTCGAGACGGACGAAGATTGTAATAGCCGCCAAGATGCTATTTTTTTCGCCGTCGGGAGTATCTCTTTGCGATTGGAAGTCTCCGTCGGCGAGGGAAATCAAAAACGACGCACATGAATTCGTCGAAATTAAAGCCACGAAGCAAATGGCCCTTATTTCTCCGAGCGACGACGTTTTCGCCTTGTTTCCTTTGGGATTCGAGAAGATGTTCGCCTCCGTAATAAGGTGTCTTTCCGATAAGCGCTGTTTTATTCGCGAGTGCGACGCAAAGCGATATTTTTCGAGCTAACGAGAGCTCGTTCGGCGTGTAGGGGGAGCGAAAGGAGCTCGGGGGCGGAGGTGGAGGGGGGGGGGAGGAGGCGAGGGGGCAGCGTTCGCAGCAGGTCGAAGGGCAGCGCGGCGGGAGGGAGGGTGGGCTGGAAGGGTGAGCGGGGGAAAGATCGAGTGGGGGGAGCGAGGTCTCTGGGGAGATCGGCGCGCGCTGTTCGCCAGTGCCGGAGAGGAGGTCGGGGGAGAGACTAAAGGGGGCGAGTGAGAGTGCGCTTAGGCCGGAAGGGACCAGTTCGCTCCCGACGGCGGAGCGCGGCGTGCGATCGCATTTTCCAGGCTTTCATTCTGTGTGTGTGTATACTTGTGGGTGTGTTTTTGGTGTAGGCGGCGGCGCGCGCGAACTCTCTCGTTGCTTCCTTTCCGAGTCTTCCTAACCCGGTCTTCCCTCTTTAGACTCTCCCCCCGGAGGCGACCGGAGGAGAGCGCGTTTTTTTTCCGGAGGCGAATGGGCTCCGGGCGGTGCGAGGAGCGTCTCCCGGCGACGGCGTTCACTCCGTTCGGGGCGGTCGTCCTTGGGGCGACGGCCGCTTCTCGGCGTCCGGCCCGCCCCGACGGCGGACAGAGGCCGAGGTCCGGCGATCGCGCAGCAGCTGACGGAGGGCCGAGGAGGCGTGAGTTTTAAGACTTTCCGGTTTTCGGGGCGTTCGCTCCCGGTTCGTCGGTTCGGTTCGTTTCGATCGCGGGCGATCGTCCGTGCCGGGTTGCGGGGGCGTTGTCAGCGGGTGCCGAGATGCCTTCCGCGGCGACACTTCGGATCGCTTTGGCGTCGCTGGCCGCGGTGCTCGGTGCGGTGGTGTTGGGCGGGTGCGGGCTGTGCGACGGCGCCGAGTTCACCGTCGAGGAACTTCTTGTGCGGCGGTTCCCCAACAAGGTTTCCGGGGACGTGGACGTGGATCCGTGCAAAGCTGGTGAGTGAACGCTCTTCGACTTTCCTCAATTCTTATGCTTACGTCCTGGGATGTTTGGTTTTCGAGATTACTAGACGTGTTAACCGAAGCGTGTTTTTTTCCGATTAATCTTGAAGTTAATATGCTTTAGGATCTTATATTTTTTAAACCCATTGTTTGGTTTGGATTTCGGAATTCTCGAACTCATTTGGCTCGAGTATTGCGAATACAATTTTTGATTAATTTCATATTACAAAATTCAGAAAAATGTCCGTTTTTGTAATTCGTGACGTCAAAGATATGCATTTTTCCAATTAATATTTCGAAGTGCAATAGACTGATACTCGTCAGTATTATACGATTGACAGTGTGACGGCATTAAAGTATTTTTAGATTCGCAAAGCAGAATTTCTATTTCTATTACGCCTTATTAATATATATAATGGATTCGACAAAAAATTCATCTATTAATGCTATTATTTTACTTGGATGTTGCGAGTCGTAAAAATTAGGATCGAGAATAAAATTTCACTCTTTTTATCGCAAAAATAATTCTAAAATTAAAATTAAAATTATTTAATTACCACTTCGCGCGATATCGATTGTATTTTCCCTCGGCCGAAATTTGAATGCATATTTTGCGCGCGTTTTTACCGTACGACGACGAGAATTTCAAATGTCTCGACGTGCCAACCGATATCCGATACGTCCTTTCGACGCGTTTCTCGTTTTGCTCCCGACCCGGAATAGGCGTCCGAGGCAGGATTCGAACCCGCGTCGTCGAACGGCAGTGCTCTCTCTCCCGCGCCACTTTCCCCCCGCACCGAAGCGAGGCTCGGAAAAAGGCATCCCTTCGCCACCCGTCGAGTGCCTTCTCGCCACAGGAAACCAAAGAGCCGCTCCGGTGTACGCTGGGGCTATGGTTTCCCCTTGCAGGATGAGCCCTTCGCGGGCAATCCACCCACCGCCCCTCCCCACACGCCTCTCCCCTCCCCCCGCCCCCCCCCGCCTCTCTCCTCCCCCCCCTCAGCCCCCGCGGAGGAGGCACGTGGGTTCGGCCTCCATCCGTCTACTTCCTCTTCCTCCTCCCTCCCATTCCCTCTCACTCCCTCCCACTCCCTCGGGGGACCAAAAGAGGGACGAAACATATTTGGAAAATCGGATCTGGCTCCCGGAAAGCGCTTGAAAGGAGCCGCTCTCTTCGTCCGAACATTGCTTCTCTCTGTTCGCTTCGTACATCTCCTCGATCTCTTCCTCTCTCTTTATCCACGTTTTCTGTACTATCCGAGCATTCCTAAATAGTTCGAGAATCTTACATATATATATCGCTCTGTGTTTTTTTTACCTCGATGTACCGTGGAATTGCTGCAAATCTTTTGAGGCGTTTTCTTTGCGAAATGTACGTTTTCGACTCGCGAGGCAATTTTTCTCGTTTAAATCAAAAGGACTCGAGAGCGCGAAATTAAAAGTCGTTGTGGATGCCGAAAGGCGAGAGGATGAATTCATGCCTCGAGTGGCAATCGCAGAAAACATCGCCGCAATGCCTTCGATTTTGCCGAAATAATAAAGTTGCATTTAGCTTTGAAATGTTTCAACACATTTGCGAATGAACGGACGATAAGTGTCAGTGGAGAGAAAAAAGACTGGGGTAACGAAACTTTGTCCAAATGAGAAATGAGCGTCTATTTTATTAACTATTTAAGCCTAAAGGAGACGCACGGATGATTTATATGAAGGGCATGAATGAGCCGTTTCCTGTTAGAAACAATTATCGTATAGTATCTTACGAGTTTCGAAAGTAAACGATTATGAATACAATCATCCGTTTAAAAACAGCCTTTGAATGCACGTTGCTTAATTAATTAAACTTATGAGCGAGTAAAAAGAGATAAAAAACATAAATAAAAGAAATGTGTATTTCCTGGGACTTATTCTTATTCTATTCAGTCATTAACGGCGAAATTTTTCTTTCACGGTCGGTAACTTTTGTAAGTGGAAAAAATTGTAAAACAGATAATATTACATTAAAATATCGATTGAGGACGCATAAATCTCCTCTCTACCGAATTCTCCTCCCAAATAATATTTTATATTTTCTCGTTTCAAAATTAATCCCAACTAATACTATCAAAAAGTATTGAATATTTTTATTGCATCCTGTATCTGTTAGTTTTTCATTTTTGTTTTACTTAAGTATCAACTATAGAATTATATAGTAAATAAATCAAGCGGAAATAAGTACGAAAGTAAACACTAATATAATAATTTTGAAAGCGAGTACAATTGAAAGTTTTATTGGATTTATGACAACTACGCAACTTCAATAGTGTATAAAAAGAATATCTATAACTATTTGAAGTGTAACGTAGCATTTCTCCCACTGTTATGTAGTGTAAAAATGCAGTAATGTTTATTTCATACTTTCCTGAGAAAATCAGTGAATCTGTACTGCAGAACATTTTGTCCTATTTTTATTTAATGTTCGTCGATAACGCTTAGACGTCCAAGAACTTCTCGCGAAACATTTTTACAAACTGAAATGACATCCTCTTTATTTAAGAATTACTCCTGATTGCATTTTGAGCTGTACATCACCTTGTTTCTTTCTTTCAAATTCAATTTTTACTTGCCAATTGTCGTGACTTGCAATCATTTCGCCGCGTGCTAATTCACGAATGAATGCCTGTCTGCAGATACCCTTTTCATTGTGACGCACTTGGAATGCCTGCGATATTCTTGTTCTAGAGAGCAGTCGGGACTTTTATCTCGCTACTTTGCGATTGTTTACTTTTAACAGAAAAGTAGGCTCCTAGAATCGTGCCAATCGATTTAATTTAATTCCTCTCCTTCGTGATTGTTGCTGGCAAGAAGAATCTGTTTTAATTTTCGTCATGTGTAGTTGACGAAAGAATGGAGAATTATTAATGGTTTCAGGTGTCACTTTGTGGAATTTCTTCATATTGTAGAAATTAAGAGACTTATTTGGTAATCCCACATAAACTTTTATGTATATTCGACCTAGGTTCCGTTGCAATGCAACATTATCAGATGATGTTGCATTGCAATGAGATCTAGGTCGAATATAAATAAAAATTTGTGTGAAATTCCCAAATAAGTCTCTTTATTTCTACAATAGCGAATTGTCTGGATCTAATGATTTCAGATCGTTGGCGATGTTGCAGATTGATCCCTTTATGCGCGAAACTGTTTTCGGTCAGTTGAAAAATATAGCAATTTTCATCGCGTAGCATCAGATTTACCGACCGCTCGTTGTAGAGGCCTCAAGTCATCAATATTCGTCTGTTAAGACGATTATTGCAAAGAAAGGAAATCACCCTTTTGAAGCAGCATTGCCTATTTTAGGACGAGTAAAAGACATTTTTTTTAAGGTTGCAGGCGGATCTTCTTAATACCGTCGCTTGGAATTCCTCCTTCGACTTCTTCCACAGCATCTGAAATAAATATCCGTATGCCCTCGGTCCTAAAGGTCGACTCGCCCTTTCACTCCAATTTCATCTTCTTAATCCCATCTGAGAATCCGAAATCCCTATTTTCTATCATCCTCTCTTCTGTGATTCCTCTGTCTAAATTTCTCCATCCTTCTCGGAGACAGACTGGCCAAGAGGTCGACAAACTTTCAAAGCAAAAGAGCCATTTTTTTTGTCTAATTCCAAAATTCAAAAGGAAATTGTCGAGCTCGTCCTATGGCTGAGAAACCTAAAAAACGCTTAAAATACTTGTCTCAGGTATCTCTAATAGCCACGACAAGGTAATAAAAAGCAGATGCGCATTTTGGCTACAAAGCTGCCGTCTTCAATGGTAATTCACCGCAAAAAATATTCTAAAAGAATATATTTTTGAACATACTATCGATGAATTACCACTGAAGACGCCTGATTTGTAGATCTAGAAGATCTCTGAATTTTGCTCTACCTGATACTTTGAATCGCTAATTTCGAAAGGAAGAATATCCGAGCCGTTACTACCTCTTTACGAACCCCCCAATAGTCGCACGCTTCGGTTTAGACGTTTGTCCATCGGGGAATAGCAACAGACGAGAATCATCGATATCCGACCATAAATTATGAGCCTGATACTTGTATATTTTGTTTGCTTTGAGGAGACCGCGCAAGTCAGCGCTACGTCTTTTGGAAGGGAAGTTAAACAGTTCCCCTACTTGGCGCTCCCTTGTGTGTTCGGTGTGGAAGGATTTATGGCTATAATAATCCAAGAGGTTGATTAGACTGAAATACACACAAACAAACAAGAATTCGCCGCTCTGCTCGTCTTCTTCAACGAAGCGAACGCTGCAGTTCTTGTCTTTGAAGGCGAAAAACGAACGAAATATTCTACGGAACATAAACTTGTTCTAAAATGTTCGACGTGGATAACTTTTCAATCGATGCGTGTAAACTGTAATCGGCAGTATTATTTTGTAATGTGCCTATGTGCGTCCGTTTACATAGAGAGCAGAGAGTTGCTAGGCGATCAACCGACGCGGTCACCTTTGCTTATCTTTGTGATCTTAGGAACGGACGAGGCATGACCTGGGGTTGCGTTTTTCTCAATACCAATTCCCTCATTACTTCCTGGCGAGTCTCGATCGAATAGCTATACTTTCTGGAAGAGAGTCTATTGTTAGCGTTCTCTGCACGGATTCCGCGAACTTTCACTCCTGTGAACAAAAGCAATTCAATTTTGGTGTTGAAAATTTGATGGATTGCGACTCGGCAACACTTTCGCATTGTCGCAGTAGATACATGCGTCTTTTAAAAGGTCTTCTACTCTTAATAGCAAAAATCCAAATAATTTCTGCGCAATGGCGCTCCCATTTCAGAACGATGGAGATAACCAGAATTTTGAATGGCTGAGTATTAGTAATGAGGGTCTGCCGAGGGTCAGATGAGAGACTAGAGGAATGCGTGAGCCCAGGCTATGCGGAAATGTCGACGTGGCCTCTGTGAACACGTCATCACATTTTTAGGCGCGTTTCGCTTCCATGGTGAGCGCCTATTAGCTTCAGTCTGTCCGTCCGTCCGTCCATACGCTTGTTCGTTCTCGGCTTCTAGCTAACAGTTATTCATGAAATTTGGCGTTAAGGACTTCTGGGCAAAGAAAATAAGAAAATGACATCAATGGTTCACATAATCCAATCAGGGATGCCAATTGAATGGAAAAAGGAGCTTCATCATCTTCAAAGACACGGTACGATTAACATAAAATTATTATTTTACAATCGGAATAACCCGATTTTTTCTTAGGTTTATTTATGCTGCATTAAAAATTCCGCCGGCATTTTCTATCTCATTCCCGACCTTTTCATGGTGTAATTAGGAGTTTCCAACGCCGCTTACACCAAAAACCGTCGGTCGCGCTTGCGCAAAATAGATCGGATACAGAAAGGAAGAACGTGGAAACGCCAAAATCGTCTTCCACGAGAGCGCTGTTTGTTCGTCGAAGACCAGCAACGTAATAGTTACAGTAAACATCGCTCACGTACGTACGTGCGAGGAAGCGCAGCCCGTAATAGCCCTTTGTCCCGTTCGAATTTGTAGGCATATTGGCCGACACACGGGCGTAGGGCACTCCTACCCCTGCGTCTACCTGCGCCCCCCTTTACTCTTCCCTGTAATCCTCCCTATAATCCCCCCTTTAATCCTCCCTGCAGTCCACCCCTTTACTCCCCTTCCGACGGCCACTCTGCGCGATCGGATGCCGGCGATAACAAAAGAGGGACGATTGGAGAGAGTGAGAGAGGGGGGGGGGCAAGGGCTGCTTCGTGCTTCGTGATGCAGCCCTCGGCGCCGCGAATAAGCGCCCCTCTTTTCGCCCCACGCGCTAACTTTCGACTGTTGTGGCGTTATCTTCCGCCACTGTCCCGCACCCTCACCTAAAGCAGCAGCTCCCTCATACATGCCGCATCACGGGGCGAAGCGCCATGGTGATGGTCGGTGTTACAAACCTTTGAGATAATCGACTCTAGTTAGCACCGATTAGCCACGATCCACTCCTAAACATGTTAGGAAAGAGCACAGAAATGTTTAACGACTAAAATTCAATTACCAAGTATGTGTTTGATTTGGGAAATATGTATCAGTTTAATTACTGTGTGTGTATTTTTGGCTAATCAACATCTTGGATTGTTATAGCCATAGCTCCTTCCTCACCGAACACAATCACAAGGGAGGAGGGAAACCCGGTGCCGGCATTAGCCTACTCTTAACGAAGAACACCAAGGGGGCCAACGGCTTAACGTCCCTTACGAAGGACGGAACACTAACTTTGCGCGGTCTCCTCAAACTACGCAAACAGGAAGCCAGGCGACCTTGGAAAAAATTCTACTTTCGCAGGATTGGTGCCCGCTGCTCTTTCGAGTAGCAGACGAGTAGCAGGCGAGTAGCAGTCTGTCTCCTAGCCACTATACCACCAGCACCCCCTCAGTTTAACAGTTTCATTACATTGTGTTCATGTTGATTTCATCATATAGTTTTCTGATAACCAATTATGTTACAATTATCACGGTTTTAGTACCAGACGCCATTGGAGGAGCTTACACTGATGGATGTGCCTTTATATATACCAAAAATAAATAATAGACTTCAATATAGAAAAACGATTAAAACTTTCCATCAATAATATTGAATTGAATTAAAAAAGTAAGGATAGTGCACAGTGTATCACAAATAGGCACGTTATGTGCAATGGAGAATTTTAAAGTAAACGATATAATTTGAAAGAACGCGCCCCATAAAACAACTAAACATGACGATCCGATTATATCTCTCTGTCTACTAAAATTTTCTTCCCTTCCCTGAGTCGGTACATTAATGAACGTATTTACGTAATTTGAGTATAATGACTAAATTACGTTAAGAAATATATCAGAAATTATGACAGGGAAATATAAAATTTTTGCTCAACCGATTTGTTTTCTAATCATGTGTAATTAATCAAACCCATAATTATACATACCTCACTTGGGTTAAGTAACCGTAATGTGGTCTTTATGTTTACGTTCATTCCTTCGTCGTAAAATATTCATTTCTTTTCACTCACAGACGCTGTGTGCGTAGGTAGGAAAATGAGGGGACCCAATAAAACATGTTGCTTATAATAAAGTATTAGTATATAAAATGTCCATTCGAAGCTTATGGTATAAAACGAGTTTTGGCTGAATGATTGACATGGAATTGCAACGGTAACTAATTATACGGATATGTCAGCATTATATCGGGAAGGCGTTAAAATCGAGTCGCGACGATTTTCAATAAAACGAATGTAACTTTAATTTCAAACGATAAACAATAGAGGAAAGATGCGAGGCAGAGGCTTTATTTACTGTTTATGCAACCATGTCAACAAGATTAAATACTGATGGCGTAGTATAATGTCTAAGGACGGAATAATGATATGCCGGTAGTGAAGCGAAGGGAATGGCGAATTTTCGGTTCGCCGATTTTATTTCCTAATCAGTCGTAATTAATAATACAATCGACATTTATTTAAAAATTACCTCACTCGAGTAGGAGTAATATAATCATTACGTTCAATCATGCTTCGTAAATCACCCATTTTTTCACTTACAAAACCTTGCACCTTGAAAAATGGAAACTCCTATGTAAACGTATGGGAAAATATAATCGTCGAATCCGAGACACTTCCGTAAATAGTTTTCCCGAGGTCGCCTAGTTGGCAGAAACAAAACGGCGTTTACAGCAATTTTCTGTGACAAACTGTTCAAGAGATAATAGGGGAACGGGCAGACATTGAGTAATTACACACAAAAGATTTTTGTGATTTTTTTAAACCTCTCTTTCTCTCCCTATTTCTCAAACCGTCCTCAAGCCCTCCATTCTTCTACTTTCGCAATCTATCGCCCAATTCCTCACTCCATATTTTTTTTTACATGCTCGGTTTGTTTATTAAAACGTCCAGCACGTTCCTCAGATTTTCGTACCGTTTCTATTTCAATAATATTGAATTTAGCACATTATAGTATTTCAGCTCTTTAGGTAGTTCTTGTACATAAAGCAACGAATTATGAAAATCATTTCCCTCTCATTCCGTCTTTCTCTCCTTTTCGTATTAAAAACCTTCAGAGTACGATTAAACCCATAAGGATTGGAATATAAATAGGATTTCGAGGTTTAACAATTTAATTGGTTGACAAGGCAATATCCCGTTAAAATGGCAAGATATCCCAAAATTATGTGAATTAAACGTTTAATATGAGGGATTTCGAACTGTAGGCAAAAAACGACGCAGAGAATAAGAAATCTTATAATTGTTTCTTTGAAATAGTCTAGATATATATTTTTACTTTCTCATATACGTAATATATTGAGAAAGTATTGTAATCGTGAAAAAATGCGACTTCGAAATTTCGATGGAAATACCAGTTTTAGGTGTAAATAAGTGGTTTTCGCCATGCCGTCTGTCTGTCTGTCGGCCTGTTCGCGGTTCTAGAGCCAAAACTCGTACATAAAATCGAATGATATCTCGTATTTAGGCAATATATCATATTTTGCATGCCCCTTTTACTTTCTCCATATACGTAGTATAGGGGAAAGTATTGTATCCATGAAAAAAAATCGACTTCGAGATTTCAACGGAAATACACGTTTTGACAATTTTCTCGATGTCTGTGTGTGTGGGTGGGTGTGTATGTGATAGCTTTTTTGTGGGTACTTAACTCAAAAACTATTAATCAGGTCAACGTGAAAGTTTATATTTAACATTTTTATAAAAGTCAGAAGAACTGATTAGTTTTTGGTAAAAATCGGTCAACCGGAAGTGGGTGTTTACTCTTGTCACCCGTTTTTTAATATTTTCTTTAATATTTGATAAATGTAAAAATATAGTGGAATAAAAGTTGTATGAAATTTAATTTTCTACAACCTTTGTTTGAAACATTTTTCCATATAATGCATTGTTTAAGAGGTATCTTAAATTTTTAGCTGCCACCACCACGTCACCTATCGACGACTACTGTGAACAATTGACGCTTAGTTACGTCTTACAATTAGTAACGCTCCTTTTTCTTTTCTTAATTGTTGGAGCTTTGTGGCTATATCCAATATCAGAAGGCTATGGTTTGAATTTATTTCTGTTCTTCGTAAAGTCTAAAATTTTCCCGCAGTTTCTTAAAATATTTATTATTATGTAACCTATTTGGAATTTTTAGAAATATTACAGATATGGAGAAAGTCATGTGGTGGCAACATCAGATTTTTCATAAAAATGATATTGCACAAAAATAAAGGGTACTTTATTCTTTGCGATTTTTTAGAAAAAATTGATTTATTCAAAATGGCTCCAGAGAATTTGATTAAAATCAATCCAAGTGTAGAGTCTAATGTCACAAATAATACTTCGTAAGCCATATGTCTATAAAATCACTATATGGCGTCCAGTGACATTACAATGTACGCTAAGCTAGCTCACCTAAGCCCTATGACGTCACGCCTCCGCCGCGAACCACTCAAAATCTTGCTACAGCTTAAACGGTTAAACCAAATCGAATAATATATCATATTTGAGGATAATATCATTCATAATAGACACTCTGAAGAGACGAACGATAATGCGCGGCAATTAAGGGTTGGATATTTTGAAACAAAATTCGTTTTACTCAAAAATGATTATGAGGATTTTGAGTAAAATCCATCCAATCGTACAGCCTGACGTCACAAATAATACTTAGCCCCAATACTTGTCCCAAATAGATCACTATATATCGCCCAGTGGGATTAAAATTTACGCTGAACTACGGCAGTAGGGAAAACTGCTAGAAGAGTGTTGAAGACAAACCCTGATCAGAAAGTGATGATCATCAAGCCATGGCAGTGAATTGCCAAGCACACTGACAATGAGTTAATTTTGGGGCAACGAGTGTAGTGAGACCAAACATACATACAAGTTTGTGCAATGTATATTGCGCCGTTTATTTATTTAAAAAAGAAGAAAAACCTTCACATCAAAAAGTAATTTTTTCGTGTTATCTTAAGGGGAAAGCACATCATCCCCTGGGGTCGAACCCTGGACGTTTTTCGTAAATTTTCCTTCGTCATAGCATTTTTACATCTAATTGTAAGTAGATTATATCTGCCTAATTTCAAGTTTGTCTGCGTATTAAGTTAGTGAAATTTGGAGTTTTTTGTGCCAGACAAAGATATTAAGCGTTATATATTGTTAGATTTGACGAGATATGAAGAAATATTTTGTCACCAGTAAAGTGGCACTCCCGATTAGGCTACGTGAACCATTTATATCATTTTCTTATTTTCTTTGCCCTCATGTCCTAAATACCAAATTAGATGAACATCCGCCCAGTAGTTTCGCAGATGAAACATGCGGACGGACGGACGGACACGACCTGACCATAAGGCGTTCTTTGTTTACTTTTCGTAAAGAACGCCCAAAAACTCAAACTCAACTGATCACATGACAATCCTTCTTGTTTCTCGTCTTTCTGCCGTTTCGGAGGCTGAAAATCATCCGTTTTTCATAATGCCGAAGCAGTTGTTTATTCAACATGAGGACGATGTATTGGTACCGCGATCGAAGATTACAAAATGCATTTTTATTTTATTATATGCTGTTAACTCGTTTGGGAATGCAAAATATATTCGTCGTTTGTGTTGAGGTTTTAATTAAAAACCTTTCTCTTATATAAAAAAGTTCTTATATTCGTAAACGCTGAAGCTGGCACTCATAGCCTCTTGTTACGTCATCGGAAACTTTATACGCAGCTATCTTACTTTTTTAATTTATAAGATATTTATTTTCGCGTTTTATTTGCGACGATAGTGGAAACCAAACACAGAATAACGTACTTTGTTTATAACGGTTGTCATGAAGATTTTTTTGGCTGAATATTATTAAAAGCCGTATTTTCCCGTCGATAGCTCTTCTATGATCTGTTAACGTACCAATAAAATTTTCTTTTCGGGTAGAGGATATCATTTGCCGCAAAATAAGACCGCGAGATTACGCTACATAGTTTGAAAAAATCCCGCGACCGTTTTGTTTGTAAATGCATTAAGCAAAAATAAAATTCCACCTGGGCACTTTCCATTCTTGTTTTGCAAGTGCAATATTGCCCTTAAAAATGACGGGTGGATATGATTGCAGTCTTAAATAAGCAGAAATAGAGTTCGAGATATGGACTTAAGCGAACCGTTAATTGAAAATAGATACTTTAATAAAAGTTTTAAGGCTCATCATCGACATTTAGTAAACCTTAACAAAATAACTGTCAATTATTGCCCGTAAGAAAATACGGACAGAAGTGAAAGATGTTCGAGTGAATTATTAAAGGATACCTAATCATTGCATTAGTAAGGGGGTACCCAACATTTTCGATCCTGCGAGAATCAAGTTTTATCCTAGAATATCAAGCGAGCACCACGATATTTCTGAAGAAATAGGAATGACCATGAACGAAATCAAACCAACGTCAAAGTTACTCTTTAAGTTCTTGGATACGTTTAGAGAGAAAGAAAGCGAACAAAGTAAATAATTGATTAAAAAATAGGATTTTAAGCTCCATAGAAGAGCTCAGTCAGTCTGACAAAGAACAAAGCGGTGTTCGCGAGCACCAGGTTGAGAACCTATGGATTAGCATATCTCTCTATACATATATACGTATTATATACATATATACGTATTAAAGTTGTAGTCGGTGGAATAATCAAGTGACGTTTGGATATCCCTCCCCCCTTTCCTCCCTCCCTCTTCCCTTTCCTCCCTCCCTCTCAGCTTTCCTCCCTCTTTCCTCTCCTCCTCACCTTTCCTCACTCCCTCCTAGGAGAATTTTTTTACCAACCCACATATTAACTTCCAAATTTGTAGGTGTTATAGATATGTTTTGGATCCCTTGCAAATTGAAAAATCATATCGCGAGTCCACTCCACCTCTTACTACTATGCGTAGAAGGGAATTTTTTAAAACCAATTGCGCCACCGATGCAACCGATTGATTAGATGCCCGCTAATTATTACTCCACAAATGAAGATCAGTGTGCATTCTTATGGGGTTTTTCATGGAATTTATTGAATTATATTTTGATTTTGATTATTCCTCTAATAAATCCCACATTCGCCCCCCCCTCCACCTCATCCACTCCTTTATAGGGGAGAGAAAGAAGGCACACTTATAGAAGAGGAGGTGGGGCACCGCAGGGCGTACCTTCTTCGTGTTCTCGTAACAAATCGGAGAATAAAATCCCAAAAATATTGATGGATCAAATCGAATCGAAATATTAGCTTTAACGTATGCGCTGTAATTTCTCCTAAAAATCAAGACTTTTGTGAAAAACGCAAGATGAAAGCATTTTGAAACTGAAAAAATCGAAATAGTATTCCTTTGGCCCACATCGCCATTCGCATTCTGGATTCGCTCGAGTATCGTCGTCTACATCGACGAGGAAACTCCTTTTCATAGAAAAAGAATGCTTGCGAATGATAACCTTCGCAGGTTTGCTATTCCGAGGAAAGTCCTTGAAAATTCTTCACTTTTACTTCGCTTTCGACGATTAGATCGGCATTTTTTTAGCGTTAAATTTGTCGCTGTCATTTGTTAAATCGTATCTAATTTTTAGCCGAGGAGTTCGTTTTTATGCGCATAACATAAGATTGCAAAGGGAATTCGTTTCTTTCGTTACGGCATCAGAAGTGCGACGTGGAATTGTCGCAGCGAAAACTCGTAATGCGTATGCACTTCCGGAAGCGGACGAGGGAATCGACTCGCGTTGCGGGACCGATCACGTTCGTAAGTCTGCTCGCCGCTGATTTCGAACGAAAGAGGCGAGATGTATGTTGACGCGGCCATTTTAGGATTCGAAACGGAAGATTTCCGAATGAGAATGTGAAGAGAGGCAGTTTGATCGCCAACAACCGCTGAATTGCAGACGAGTGTTGCGACAGGTGATGCTCGCGACGGTGGTAACTGCCCACGCGGCCTCTGGCCTTTGGAATCCTTCCAGAGCGACGCGATAACGCTTCTTTACTTTCTCATACACGTAGTCTATAGAGAAAATATTGCAATTAGTCGCGAAAAAATTTTACTTCGAGATTTAAATGTAAATACACGTTTTAGGAGTCCGTGAGTCGAAAAAAGATGGAAAAGTATACTCCAGAAATGGAATACACAGACTTAAAAGGCGTTATTTTTGGGAAATACGTACAAAACGGTATGGAAAGATTGGGAGTACTTGGATTTTCACACTCGAAAGTAAAAGTCGTAATTATGTGGTATCGCAGACTGTTTTGTGGCAAATGTTGTCCTTTTTCCGGGTAATTATTAAAAAATATATAGCTTACAGATCATATACGAGCTTTGGAGAGAAAAATGTGGCATTTAATTGTTTCCTGCCGAGAGAACTGTCTTAACGATCGATGCAAACACAATATGCGATCTTTTGCTCGGGATTTTCTCGAATTTTTATCTCCGAAATTATAACCCGTAATTATGCGCCCTTGTGGACTTCACTGTGGCAAATGAAGTTCTCTAATAAAATAATTTATTTAACCTATACTTTACAAATCATATAAGAGCTAGGGAGAGAAATATATGGCATTTAATTGTTGCTTGACGGACGCCGTTTAACGAGGTACGAGTATGAGTTGATTAAAGAAGTAATGCAAAATGAAACTTCTAATTGACCGATGAAGTTAAAAATCACAATTGGGCGATAAATTGTAATAAGGATCATTCCTCCTTAATTTAATTATAATCCGTCCAACGGTTCAGGAGATAAAAGTTACGACAGACGGACGGATGGACGAGACGTGCCCATAAGGCGTTCTGCTACTACCGACTAGCTGGTAAAAACCGCCTAAAAAGTGGTTTTATGTCTGTAATGTTAACGTAATCTAATGATATTTCGTTTTTAGGCATAACATTATCCAGAATAGAAACCGTGAAGAGATGAACTATAAAACGCTACAATGAAGGGCTCCTGTTGATTTTCGCCAAATTCAAAAATGGCTCTAACGATTTTCATATTTTAGTTATAGAGGTTGCTGTCATTAGCAATACTACTTCAGCAACATTTCTCAAAAAACAACTATATAGCGGCCAGCGAGATTTAATATATCGATTTTTTTTACGCCCAGTATACTTTATGAAGTTTGACTTTCACATATTATGAGGTAATCAATATATCAATACCATTTACGCGCAGAAGACACTTTCCGCGTTTTCGTTGCTTTGTAGCGGTAAGGATTACTTCCTGTCAGGAAAGAGTGTATGTAGTGAGACCGGATGCATACGTTGTCTGTGAGAAAGATTGTGCAATTTATATTGTTTCGATTTTTAGACCTTCTATACAACAATTAAAAAAAGAACGCGGTATGGTCAGGTCGTGTCCGTCCGTCCGTCTGTCCGTCCTCATGTTTGATCTGCAAAAGTACTGGGCGGATGTTCATCAAATTAGGTATTTAGGATATAAGGGCAAATAAAATAAGAAAACGATATAAATAGTTTACGTGACCTAATCGGGAGTGCCACTTTACTGGTGACAAAAATGAACTTTATATCTCGTACAATATCACTTATAACAAAAAGTCTTTAAACTACTTTATAGAGAAATAGCATATGTTTTTTCAACACATTTTTATCGATGGAGTAGCGAATTTCAAGAAAATCAAACGAGAACTTGGTATTTTACTTTGGACTTACGAGGATTCCAGGATCATTTAAAACTCCCCTTTTGGGCGTATACGGCCGACAGTTTTCCCGAAAATCGCGATTAAATATTGTAATTTCACGTCAACTGGTATAAATTTCTTAATGCACGCCTAATTGATAACGTAATTGTTGGCGGTGAGCGTATAGTGAGGTTTTTTTTCTTTCATTCCTCCTTTTACAAATCCTTTTTCGCATTAAAATTTAACTGGGAAGCCACGTTCATATTTTTATTATTTTCTATATTGTTAGGTGGTGGTCCGGATTTTTTCTCAAGTTATTCAACGCACGATTGTCTTAACAAGGTTTACATTATTAGATCGTATATTCTTCATTGATTTCGGCACACGCTACATCCCATATCGATGCTTATGACATGGAAAGGATCCCTGAAATTATTTTGCGAAGTCTTCCTCCGAATACTTAAAATAGAGCCATTAGGTTTGTCAGGCAAAGGATCGTTGAAAGTATAAAAGAAAATGAACTGGTGAGATGTCCTTTAAAAGTACAATTATATAAATGAATAAAAATATTTCTTTTATGAATCCCTCAGAAATTCGGTTGATTGATTAAAAATATTAATAATCTACAACCGCTATCATCATTGGGACCAATGATGGGGAGTGTTAGAAGGTAAACATTCATATGCTTATGCATAGACAGGTAACGGAACTTTTGTTTTATGTTTCAATCCCATAATACGATCGTAAACCATTGCAGGAAAACACCCACACAAGAAGGGGGTGTGAAAAACCTGCGAAACCTACTGATAGCAATATTTAATGATTGAAAGGCTCATTAAAGCTAAGTACTTAAAATGAAATAGAGGGGTGGGAGGGGGGATGGGGAGGAGGGAGGGTGGATGGAGGGGGTGGGAGGTAGGGAGGAGTCGGAACTTCTGCGCAGGCGAGTGAAAATTCACATAACACGATCGAGGGGTCGGCAAAACAGCCAATTCATGATTCGTACATTTTAAAGCCGAGAACTTTGGCTGTGAGAGGATCCTGTCCGTTTGATATTCGATACGGGGGCGCCTCGCGCCAGATATCCCCGCGTGAGCACGCTCAGTTACGTGATTTCACCTCTCTCCTCGATCTCGCGAAATCGGATACGTGTATTAGGTCAAAGGTCGGCCGTCTTTTGCCATTTCGAATCCACTCCAACTCGGTCTGATTGTTTCCGGTCGCTCCCGAGAGGTGGCGCTTTCCGCTGACGATATATCGGCATTTGGGGAGAATGGTGTGCATCGATGAAAAGTCAAGGAATACGGCAAAATCATAATGACCGCTAAAAACATCAAGCTTGATATTTTGGCGCACCTATTCACAATATTATTTAACAGCAAGGTTACGTGAATATTTAACAGTTCACGCGGTCTTTTTTCATGAGTTGCACACGATCCTTACGATTGCGTTCGAAAAAATGTATTGCACAAAATGTCTCGTATCCGTAGGCTTCTTCTACACACAATAATGTCACAGGTTACATTAATATGTATTTACAGGCAGTTTGACTCGTAGCAACAACGTTGTTCTTGTTATATTGGGGAAAGCTTGGTGATAACTGGACTCAGAACTCGATATTTATGACTTTTATATTAACTTCACTTGTTACATGTGTATATAAATAGAGGTATATATATATTTTTATTCAAGCCCTTCGGCATCAGAAAATTATTTACCTTAGCACTATTCGAAACATCTCAAGCTTGTACTGTTTTCCATGAGCCTTGGATTAAAGCCACTACGCCACTGTAGGCATCACGTATAGTAACGGAAATAATCCTTATATCTTACACGTTATCCTTCAAGTTGCTGTTTTAATTATTGTTCACTCAATCAAGTTTTATGAGCATTGTGTGTACATTTATTCAAATTATTTCTCTCTATATTATAAGCGCATTATGCATGACCGTACAATATACGTTAGCGCCATTGGACGGAAATAGCGTGAACTACAGTGCAATTCCCTCAAGTTGCTAAATAAATCGCGATAGATCAATCCGATTTCGACGAAACTTAATTATAATAGTCGGCGTGATTTTCTACATTTGATAGATGTGCATTTGTCTAACATAAGAGCATGAGATCGATACCAGGGTAACTTCCATTCTCTATTCGTTTAACACGTTAAAGAGTGTAAGACATCCTTCGCATGCTTTTTAAAATTGCTTATCACTGTCGTAGAAATTAGGGATTTGAAAAAAGTACGCGCAAAAGAACGCAAATTTATTTTTATAACGTCGATTTTTAAATATGGTTCGAATTGGCTCAGAAAACTGTTTTGAAGAAGATTTCGTTGCCAAGAACAACCAGCATTGTTGCCGTACTCATAAAATTAATTGGGACTACGGAGGAAGATGGGAGTATGGGGGAAAGAGAAGGGAGGAGAGAGAGAGAGAGGAACAGGGGGAGTGCGAGGAGGGAGAGAATGAGAGAAAGCGGAAGTTTGGGAAAGCGGGAGGTTTGGTGAGAGGAAGGGATAGAGGGTGGTAGAAAGAGAGGGGGGGAAAGAGGGGACGAGAGAGGGAGGGAGAGTGAGAGGATGGGAGCCCGAAACTCCGAAAATAGGGCTAGATATAATTCTCTACCCTAAATATATGCCGAAAGGAGGAGGTTCAGGGTTGTACACGGGCAACGGACGAATTAATTATTAATAACTGTAATATTAGCTTCGAAGTTTATTATTTATTTATGACAGTTATTTATAAAAAGTTTTTATAACCATTACTTGATTTTATATTTAATCGGACGCTACATGCAGTAGAAATGCAATTATCCGGACCATTTGGGACCAAGCCTGGTCCACGTATTCCGGATAATGGAATAAAATTAAAAAATATATATAGTTAAAGTGGTACCTACATATATTTTTAGCATTTATTTTAAAGTACATGAACTGAACTTCTACCTTTCTTGCCCAGAACAAACAAAATTGATGAATGGGTCATTATTTTTTTGTCCGATATTGTCGAAACTCTGCATTTATCTGCGAAATTTTTTGTGACAGATTTTTTCTTTAATTTGTTCACGATGTCCATTTTGTCATTCAACGAAAGAATCAATCTTTTGCGTTCGTATACATTTTCAGCCTAACAAAGAGCAATTTCGAATTAAAAAAATAAACGCTACTTTAATATTCAAAGTAACGCAAAGCAGCACTCAATACTGACAAAAGTCACGTGTGAAAAAGTTTGTGATTTTGTCAACGCGACTTCTCTTCTCTGCCCTTCCAATATAGGCAACACTGTTTTCGGTGTCTTGTGTCAGAAGAGACCAGTCTCTCCCAAACGTTTTTCGTTCCGTACCCCATACGGACCTTATCAATCAAGTGCAGTACCCTTCTAAAAATTGCTACAAGTTATATGCGTCAAATTAATGTTATTTTTCACAATTAGGTAATATCCGTTCTATTGCTGAAATAGGGGGAAAAGGTTGAGAAAAACCTCTGCTTTACATAGATAATAACCTAATTAGACAAAAGGTTTCTAAGTGTCGCACACTTCCACTTTTCATGATAATTTGCAGTAGGACCCGTTTCCCAGTTTAATTTGCCGTGTAACCATTTTGTAGTTAAGTGCTAGTTTTGAGCCGAGTATTTTTAGCATTTTGGGGTATTTCACTTCTCCATTTATTGAAGGAATGTGAAGTTTAATCGCTATAAACTCTTCACTTGAGGTTTCTGATGTACATCGTTTAAAGTAATATTTTGTGTTTTGAGCCTTGTGCCTAAGAATAATACCGTCATACAAACGTTAGGTCTCCATTGTACTATTTTCTTTAGTATTATATTCTTACTGCTATACTTTACTGAGAATTACTGTCAACCTTACTAAGCATTTCCTGAAAGTAGATATAATAGAGCATAAATTGCAATTTGGACAATTTAAAACGTCTTTGAGCCGAGAGAAGGTTCAAGAGTGCTAAATGTTTATTATAAGGGATTTTATGAGTAATTGGAACTTTTAACCACATAAAAATGAATTTTGATAATAAATTAAACCATCCGCTATCACTTAAATTTTTTAAAGTATCTCCTCAGACCTATCAAAGTACCCCCAGAGGTACGAGTACCCAAGTTTGGGAAACCCTGGAATAGACAACCAATATTTTTCGGCGATTCTCATTATCAAATTTTCTATTGTATCCGTAAGAGCCTTTGTTTGCATTAGAATAAGCAGCGTTATGTGATAGAGAGGAGCTAAACGGTCGTCAGAATGACAGCAGTCACAAAATTTGTCATCTTTTGATTAGAAAAACACTGATTGCTGAAATAAAAAAATGCGGAAATTTAAAATTTGATCCGGATAATTGGAAATCCGGATACATATTCAGAGTTAGAATAAATGGATTTCTGCTGCATCTATGTTTCAGAAATATATCTTAGTAGCTTAATTACCCGGCGTTGCCCGGGTTAATAAAATATTTCATGTCTGTTTAACTGGAGAACTTTATTCTTACGATTTCCCACAGGTCAGCTATCTTGGATGTTACAAAATGCTTTCAGACAATTCAGTTCTTTCAAGCTTCGCCTCTTCCTTCCCGCCGGAAACAGAGAATTTCCATGCATTTGTTTCGGACCTGAAAATTTTGCGCTTCCTTAAGTGAAACTCTTTCGGCGCCAAGGAACAGCATTGTTCCTCTCAACAAGCCGTCAAGTACGTTTTTATGCGTTCTTTGCACTAAATGCACGAAGTGATCGCATATAGGGGAGGTCGATCCCGTCCGTCCGTCCGCATGTTTAAACTCGGGAACCGCTGGAAGTATTTTGATGAAATCTGGTATTGGAGAATTTTACTAAAATTTATCGATCTCAAAGAACACATTTGGAAACTCTGTGTACTCCAACATGGAGCACACCTTTCCTCACTTGTCTTTAGAGTTATAGTCATCATTTCAATCGCTCTGCAGTCATCTCAGGATATCTTCGTTTACTCAAGAGCGGCTATGTTACTTCATTTAATTTTTTAAATTCTCCTCTTAAGTGCATGGGCTCAATACAAGAACGATCTTTTCATATATTAGAATAACGCAGAAATGTTCATATACTGCAAAAATCGGTTGATACGACGAATTTTAGCGTGAATAACAGTTATGAACCAATTTTTTCCTCTCTCTAGTACTTGCATGATCTGCTACGCACTGGTTAGGAAACATATTAATTTGGCAAAGGTACAGCATTTGCCACAAAGTCAGTGAGAGCACACAATTACAACTCATATTTTCATAGATCTATTCAAGAAAGTGCAAACGTGGATTTGCGTATTTTGTATACGGTGATTGGCACGAAGATTCTTTTTTTTAGTACAATTAAAAAACCGTATTTTCCTCTCTGTAGGTCTTATATGACCCGTGAGGTACCGATAAAAAATTCATTCAGTGATAAAAATTCGTAAGTTTCTATCACCCAAGCCCTATAAATTAAGGAAAAATATCACATGGACTCGAACCCAGGTACTTTGGAGAGAGAGGAATACCTCGTTGTGCATCATATCGAAATAACTAACAAAACGGAATCAAATCTTGTTGTATTCGGTGGCCGCCGCAGGCGCCAGTGTTATTCGTCTAAAAAAAATGACGAATTTTCGCATTCTAAACAAATCTGCGCATCTACTTGACGCCTTCTCGAGAATCGAGCCTCGAGCTTGTACGATGATAATAAGTAATTTTAAGATGCAAATGAGAAATGCGGTTTATTCCATGCTCTTTCAACCCGCGACAACACGCGCTGCCTTTTTAACACCCTAGCACGCAAGCGGAGCAAGCAGGAGCATGCGGGGCAAGCAGGGGCATGAGGGACATGTGCTCCGGGCGTAACTAAAGAAGGGGCGCAAAAATTGTTCAAGGCAAATTATGCATGTCACAAGGACGGAGGAGATTTCACTACTATACTTGTTCCAGACATTACGCAAAGCAGAAACTATAAATTTCGATGATGCTATTGATGAGTTTGCTGCATTAAAATCACATAGAAAAACTCGTGAATATTAAAATATTTATACTTTCTGTATTTAAATTATGTATGTGTGTAGTTATGTAATTATATTTATAAATATGTATTTAAATTATGTACATTTATAGTAAGAAATCATATCATTTCTAGTTAATTTTTATTTATTAATTGTTCGCCCTAAATCCATATAGGTATTAGAGAATTTTTTATGGAGCCAAATATTTGAAAAAATTAAAAACCGCTGGGATTCCTCGTAGGTGCGTGTTATCGCGGGTTAATGTGAGAAATTAAAGCTTTTTGGAATCGAACTTGGGACTTTGGGATTGGAAGCAAATTCTGTCGACCTTCACCTGGATGAAAGTGGACTCCATGCAAAATTTGGTTGCGCTGGCTCTCGCGGTGTCCGAGAAATTGCTATTCTCACGGGAATAAGT
This sequence comes from Tanypteryx hageni, assembly GCA_028673005.1. Lineage (NCBI taxonomy): Eukaryota > Metazoa > Arthropoda > Insecta > Odonata > Petaluridae > Tanypteryx > Tanypteryx hageni. Next base: position 76,190,410 of record CM054118.1, on the reverse strand, counting down.
AAAGCGCCTAAAATCGAACTAGGGACGCTGGAATCGGATGCATACTCTTCTGGGTGAAGTGGTTTGATTTCGCTAGCTCTCGTGGTTTCCGAATGCATGGAGGACAGACAGACACAGTCTTTATATATTAGATTTTATATAAATTATGACGTTAAGCATTATCGTCATCACGGATTAGCCTATTCCGATACCTGTTAGTTAGTTATAAGTACATGCAAGGGATTTTTAAGTGAAAGTGGTTGTAAACCATTGCGAAAACCTCAGTCTCGAGGGTCAATTCTTACGCACACACTCGTTCGCACGCACACATTCACATCAAAGGAAGGAGGCAAACTTTAGCAAGTCCGTCTCTTTCGAAAGACGCGCCAGCTCCTAGATACGAGTGTGATTGACATCAGGTCTTTGGAATAACTATCCATCCCGTATACCTCTGTGAAGGTGTAGATATATATACACACGTAAAAGGACACTAAAACACAATCTCTCTCTGTAGCTGATGAAGGAATAATTCCGAAAGCTTCTACGTTTGTGATGTTTCTGTGTTTTAGTGTTCTTTTACGTGTGTCGCTTCGACATCCCCGGGGCCTCACCAACCTGAAGTCGTCTGATTGGTGAGTGTTTACTGGGTTTCCTCATCCCAACACCTTGTTGACATCCATATATCCATTTTACCTTTCCTTTTCCGTAAGCTGTTATATATATATATATATATATATATATATATATATATATATATACACCACCACACCGTGTATGTATATTCCCTAGTCAAAAACCAATTAATCAATTAATTGGTAGGACCTGTCGTAAGACAGAGCACGAATGAATGAATGAATATATATATATATATATATACACACACACACACACACACACAAACTCACAGGTATCCCTCGTTTTCATATTTCAAGTTTCGTGACTCAAATCGACCTGCATGAGAAATAAGAATAATCATCAAAGACAATACCCTATGCATTAAATTAATGGAAAAATTAGGAACTTTTCTGTTAAGATTACGGCATCATCATCCATGCCTTTAGCTCGTATTTGGATTAAGATAAATTGAGAACTCCTTCAGCCATAAAATTAACTTAAAGTTACCCAATGCATTTCACCCACTAAGTAGGCATCTTCAGGGTGTATGTTGCTTACGGCAGTGACCAAAGTATTTGGATAAAAAATATATAGAAATAGGTATGACGTCATTATATTTAGCAATTGAAATGAGTTAAAATTTCTAGAAAAACTACGAAATACAACATTAAAGTATGTACTTTTCATGTTTTACCGTCACTGCTGTCAGGGTAAATTCTCCGATTGTGGTCTCTTATAGTCCTAGAGAAAGAAAAACTTATTCGCTCCTTCCTGTAGTCGGTATCCCAAATTTAATTGTCGTGTTTGTGCTATCAGTAGTACGTGAGAATTAAAATTATCTATGATACCCTCTGTCACAGTGTGTGAGTGTTTTGGTAAAAAGAAGAAATATAGGTGATGATGTTTTCAAAATATGCATGATATTGAAAATTAGAATAAGCTAACATATGCTAATGGAAATAAACTTCTTGTTAATTCGATTAAGCAAAAATAAAATTATATTTCCGTAACCCGAATTTTCTATAACTCGAATAATTTTTGCTTTCCCTTGAGATTCGATTTATAGAAGTTCCACTGTTTATTTACAAATATTTAAAAATATATGCCCATAATTTGAGTTTTCCAATACTCGAATAATTTTTACTTTCCCTTGAGATTAGAGTTATGGAAGTTCGTTATGACGGTATTAATTTCCATCAAAAGAATTAAATCACTGCAATCGTAACGTATATATCAGATCCCTTTAAAAGCATTGAGGTCGTGGCAATGGTATTTAAAGTTTTCCATTGTTGAAAATAGGAAAAATTCAAACTTTTTCCGGTTAATAGCAAATATTTACCCTAATACGGTACATATTTGAATTTTGTCTTCAAAAATTAAGAACTCCGTTCTTTCAGATAGACAACTATTTTTTTCCCGAATTCGTATCCCAATTGTAAGTAATTTAAAAATGCAATTTTAGAGAGCCTTGCACTGAATCCCATGATTTTATTATGGGGGTATTGAAATGGAGAATTGGGGTTAAAAAGACCACTTAAATATTAACTTTTGTGATTTTCGATTTTTCTCTTAGGTTGTGCCACACGACCTACCTACATGTCAAATTTTTTATTTCTAGCCCTTCTAGAAGATCCTAATAGTTTTATGTCATTGAGTGAGTGAGGCACATGTATCTTTATGATTATAGATGTATAGGTATATTTATTTATTTATTATTTTTCTTTTTATTTAAATGGTTTTAAATATTTTCCCCTTTTCCCTTTTGTGCGCGTGTTTTTACACGAATTATCCTTAACCGTCTCTGCTTCCCGCATCCTTGAGAAACTCTTAATGTTGTAATTACAATTAAGAGGGAATTATTTTCATATAATGTAAACGTAAGCATAAATATGTATTTTGTTCTCGGATTACCAAATGCAATAAAGTCTATTCAGCACATGACTTTCTCCACACACAGTAATGAATATTACTGCAATTCTAATTACGAGTTGCTTCGAAATCAGCGTCCTCTAGAATTATTATCTGCAATTACCCTCGTGAGTAATTTTTAAGCACTTTGAATAATTATCACAATGAAAATACATTGAATCAATTTTCATATAGACAAAACAATAAGTAAACAAAATTATTTGTTGCTATGGATAACAAAGTATCGATGCGTGATTAAAATTAACGTTGATCGTTGTCAACAATTAGAAAAGCTGATCATTGCAATGGAAACTAAGGTATTATCACTTAGCGACGCACCTAACATAAATTCAGACCGATGATCTAAATATCTCTTAAACAATCAGTTTTATGAAAAACTTTTCAAAAAAATACTGACAGCGTATCCAGGAGAGCTTGATGACGGCTGCCAAAATAATTAGTATCATCAAAGAAAATTAAAATGTTTTTCATTTGTTTACTGTGTTTTTTTTAGCATTTTATCGTCGCCTTATCTGATAGGCTCATTTGTGTGAAGGATACACGATCACGTGGCTATCTCGCGCGGCGAAATATTATGCTTTTCGTGGTAATAGAAAAGATATGAATTTGCGAGGAATTTTCCAGGAAGATTGCGCAATGCACATTTTTATACAAATTTTTATACCATATTTTTTGTATCATTTAGAGTTCGTCTGTCGTGGAAATCTTCACTAGTGATAATTCTGATTCGTTCCCTCCAATCGTACGTTTTATCTTCGATTTTGCAAAGACAATGGACAGCAAAGGCATGTTGTAAGACAGTCATCTGGCATTCATACAAAATTGGTCCGATTCGGAAACAAATACAAGGTGCGGCAGAAAGAACTCCCCGATTTGAGAGGGGCTTAGCTAGGGGTGGGGTGGGGGGTACAGGAGTGGGGAGTGTGTCGTTGAGTGGGGAGTGGAGTCGTGGAGTGGGGAGTTCTTTTTGTCGCACCTTGTACATCAAATTTTTGTTTTAAAACTACGAATTTGAGGTCCTTGTCGCAAGAGGCAGGGCTGTCGCTTCTCGGCAGCCAATCAGAATCGGGACAGACAAAGTCACGCTTGCTCCATTATAGCCTACTTAAGACACCGAAGGAGAAAACGGGCATAAAAGTGGCACCAATGTAAAATGTCAGCTATGTGATGTTCTGTATGTCTTTCTACTGAGAAACGTGTTTCGGAGAATCCCGCATCGGCGAGAATGCTGGGTCGAAATGATGGAACCGTTGAGAGAGCTAAAACAGACTCCGTTTTTATATGCGATTGCCGTGAGCCATCGCAGATTTCGACGCCTCTTTCCCTGCGAGGAAGGAAGGAAGGGTTTCCTCTCGTCGCGCCGACCCAAAACTTTATCAGGCCGCGTCATCACGAGATGGGAGCGAAGCGATTTCGCGGGATCCAGGGTCGAATGGCGATCCCGGACGAGTAAAGATGCCGAGATCCAGATCGATCGGCAAAAAGCGGGCGAGTGACCATTCGGTACGAACTGCCCGCTGCCCACGGCACGCGAGAGAGATCGCGAATAGAACATGCCCCTCGTGATGAGGAGTTCGCTAGTGGAAAGGAGGGGTTGGAGGGGGGATTGGAGTGGGGGATTGGAGTAGGGGATTGGAGGGGGAAATTGGAGGGGAGATTGGAGAGAGGATTGAATGGGAGGATTAGAGGGATTGAAGGAGAGAATTGAGGGGAAAATTGGAGGGGAGATTGGAGGGGGAAATTGGAGGGGGAAATTGGAGGGGGAAATTGGAGGGGGAAATTGGAGGGGGAAATTGGAGGGGGAAATTGGAGGGGGAAATTGGAGTGGGAGATTGGAGGGGGGATTGGAGGGGGGATTGCAGGGAGGAAATTGGACAGAATGAAGCAGACCGTACTTTAAGGCTTGTATTGGTTCCGTACGTTTTTATGATGTTCAAGGCGCTTCTTATATTCTCTCGATAGAATGGAAAAATTATCAGCTGAGTGTATTCCCGCGAAATCATGATAGCGGGAAATGAAAGTGATGCGGAAACCACTGGTCACCTCTGAATATTAGCCGATGAGAAAGTTGAAGCTCGTTAAGATGATCAAAATATTTAATTTATGCGCATTTTAAATACCTCCTACTATAATAAATAAACATTTATAGCTTGTATAGCGTGTTTATTTTTGTCCTTTAGTCTTCTAATGAATCCATTTTCCTTTGGGTATTCGCCTTGCATCAACTGAGGCCTTCCTTTCTGCTCGTGGTGACTCTGTCAGCTTCTTTTATTCACACTTGATTCAACTATTTATTTATAAATATAAGGTTAATACAGTATAATAAGTATAAGGTTGATACAAATTGTTGCATTACTTAGTTAATCGTTTAGGTCTATAGTCTTAGTGGGCGATCGCGTGAAAATCTTCAACGGATTCATCGCACTGTCTCCATCAATTGATGTGCTAGGCCTTCCATCGTGCATCGTTCACTGGTCCGTCTGACTCAAATTTATCACGTAACCTGGTAATGGCCAAATGCGTGGGTGTTTCAATGTCAATTTCTTTTCTCTCCAACGATCTTGCGTAATCAGGTCTTCATCTGTTGAATGGTTGGCTATTACGTAGTAAATAAATCGAGAAAGGTTAAAAAACATAGAGGGTAAAGAAATTCCACCATAAGAAGCTGAACGAATGGAAGTGTTAAGGGCCCATGAAAACAAAAAAAAACTTTTTATGCGAATTTTTTATTCCAGTTTTTATCATTTATATGAATTTATCTTCACGAAATATGGCTCCTTCAGTACATATGCTTGCGGCTCTTTAAATGTTAGCTAAGCTTCCTAGCCTTTTAGGTATATCAGTCATGAAACATGCATATTGCAACCATTGTATTTATAAATTAACTAACATTAAATTTAAACATGCATACAATATAGTAAAACAAATAAATATCATAAAACTTGGAAATAACCATTTACAAAAATATTTCTTACCTGAAATTATCTTCCCCATTTGCTAACGGTAGTTGAAGCGTTATTATGAGGTAGAAGAAGAGTTATTATTGGTCATTGGAAAGGGGGCTGTTATCGGAGAATTTTGAAATTGATTTAGATGGAGAGTCTAAAGGTGACTTAGGTGGTGATTTTCGTGTTGGTGAATGGGTTGCAGGATTTCTTTAAAGTTTCTTGAAGAACTTGTCCAAAGAAATTTTCCCGCCGAACATGAGTGTCGCCTTACGTGAAAACCTGGGCATCGCTCTACAGCATTAAGTTACTGGTCTTTCCGCAGGTGGTAGTAGGCTTTGACCTAAGCTTTCTCAACCCCGTCTGTTTACCCGAGAATCGACGTACGCATCAGCAGACAGTACGTACGTAAGTGCGGAATTTGGGTGTCAATATGTAATGTACGTATCGGCGGATGTACGTTAAGCGGACGTACGTTAGGCGGACGCTGTCTGTATTTTGGTATGAGCCAAAAAGCAAAAGAAACGACTCTTTTACTTTGAAGGGTTGCCGATCCCTGGTTTAACCAATTCGTCTAGATATTGCGTTGGCTCTTACATCCGCCGACGGGAGAGCGCAGTGGGCATTCCTTAGGCGTCTTTCGTCATCGGTCTGAAAAGGGGTCAGTTGCTAGGGAGCGAGGGCGGGCTGTGGCCGACCGCCGCTCGCTCGCTTTTTTGCTGCCCCCCTCAAGAGCACCGACCCGTGGACCGGAAGTGCTCTCACGCCTCGCGCTTTTCATTTGACGATCGGAATGGAACGGCTTGCTCTTATCGCGGGCTCTCCCTCGACACTTCACAGCCGTTGGCGTTCGCTCGATTCAAGTTCCCACCGGGAGCGGCGTTAGAACCTCTCCGAGCCAGTGTTTTCTAAATAGCGATTGAAAGGGAGAAAAGACTTCAGCACTGAGGCACCCATGCGTGCGCTCGCACTTGCGTGTTTAACGCGGATGGCGTCGATTAGAACGCTACACTAGGTAACCATAATAGGGAACCGTATTAACAACTTTTAAAGTCTGTGCCCGTGCGTATGGGAGGAAGTAGTGGGTTGTAGGACACTAATATACCACTATGATGATTTTCATATCTAGTGACGTAAGAGTGCCTTGGGATTTGTACATTCCTAGAGTCTGTGTATCTACAAAGTCATTCTTCGTATAAAGAAGATAATTCATCCCATGAAAATATATCGTTATCCAAAACGATTTCTGTGAGTGATAAAAACCCATATGGAAAGTTTTGTAAGGGAGTAACTGGTTTCAGGCCCAAAGGCCTCGGACCAAAAATGCACATTTTGAGGTAAATACAACTCTGGATCTTTTTTTGGGATAAGATCAATAAATTTTAGTCCAAGTGATCCAAGAAATATAGCGGACAATTCACGACGTGCACTGTTAGCGGAGGACGAGGAACCAAATGCTGACCTCTGACCGAACGTATTCCGTAAGACGAACTATTAGTGGAATTTTTCTAATCTGGCAACCCCTGGAGCGAATTCACTCCGCAGTTCCTAGGATTTCGTACAATGCTATTTGAGGCCAACTGTAATTAAATGATTTCTTGAGGGACAGAGGACATAGGCACAAGTTATTTACAGCATCTAATGAACTCGAGGACGATAAAAGTAAGTTAGGCGGTAAGGAATTATTTGTAGGAAAACTCTGCTCTATAGAATCCCAGCTGCAATCTGTAAAAGGGAGTAGAATTGGAGACTAAATGCCTTTAGAGGACAGAGAAGTTTTAATTGATGCAGCATGATTTAATACACATCTTTAAAATTTGAATAATTTATGAAAACATTTCTCCATTCATTGCATACAAAATGTACGGTTCCCGGGCGAGGGGTCGAATGATGAAAGGCTGAAAATATCAATTTTCACAAATATATTTAAATTAATAAATATTCAATATTGTTTTCTAGGGTTTAAATGGTTTAAAGTAATTCAAGTTGAAACCCGTTATTCGTTTAAGAGATAAATATTAGAATTGGAAAATAAAATTATAAATCGAGTGTTAGACTACCTAGCATTTGTAAATAATCAAATATAATCTTTATGGATGAATTAGCCGATTTAATAAATTACCAACCTGTCAAAATTTCGAAAAAATTCAAGTTATAAATATGGTTAAAATTGCAAATTAAATTAAAAACATTTTTTTTTAGTCTTTTACAAGGAATTAAAAAAATGATAAGCTTCTGAAATTTTTTATTTATATTCTGAATGGATGCCAACGTTATAATAATAATTCCTTTCATTATTCAACTAAAGAACCTATTCTTAGATATTCACGAAAACATTTAATCATAATTAAATAAGCTAGACTAACTTTGTGGAATTCCAAAATAAAGGAATTTAAAAACTTGTATGCTATTTATTACGAAACAAACTCGTTCTTCTTAAAAATATTATATTAGTAATTTGATACGTGGATAAGCTTTTTAACGTTTAATTGCTCCCTCTCTACTTTTAAGGACTCCAAATTTTCATTGGCTACGGTACATTTTCATATTTATTCATTTATGATAATTTTTCCGTCTTTTTAACGCAGTGACGTGCATCTTTGTGACTTGAGCGTTTTGATTGCTTAGGTGATTCTATGGCATCCCCGAATTCAATTATTTATAATTTTCGAGATAAAAATTCACTAGAAAAGGTTTTTTTTAGATTTCACTTAATAATGAAATTGCTCGTATTAAATTCTAGAGGTCACTTTTCCGTCGTAACTTTGCGGGTCTTTAGGTAGCTCATTCATCCTCATATTTGAGGTTTAACACAGAACTATAAATATAATTTCAATATAAATACTATAACTATATTGAAAAAAGAAAAGAAACAGAAAACCTAATATATGTAACAAATCATGAAAAAGGATTTTATATATTATATATTACATACTAATAAAAAAAAGAAAAATGTATCTACGTAAACAATGTATCTAGTAATTATAATTAATAGTATTATTTAGTATATAGTGTTGTTTAGTATGCCAGCTTCATGCCACCTTAAGGTTTTAACTTCAGGTATAATTCCAAATACACCATGTCAGTCGAGCACTTTTCGACCGGCTGGGAACGTGGATGTTACCACGAGGGACCGCCAAAATTTCTGGTGACTTATTACCATTCATTAGAGAGAGAGAGAGAGAGAGGAAACGATTACAAAATTAAACTTGTTGTTTTGATTGCCGTTGGCGCGAAAATTGACAGTTTGGTGGAAGATTAAGAGGGTTTGATAAATATTGGAGGCGCGGGCGTAGATGTCGGATCGATCGGGAGGAATGTGGAAGAGTAGCGCATCGCAGGAGGATGGGGAGGGAGGGATGATGGGGAGGGAGAGAGGGATGATGGGGAGGGAGGGAGGGCGGGGTGGAAAGAGTCTCCTAGGGCCAACGGGATGAGTTAACGCCAAAGATACCCAGATTGCTACGCAGGTTTCTGATGCTGTACGAACAACAACGGCCGTTTCACGTGGAATGAGTTGAGCTTTCGAATTAAGCGACTCTTGCACTCCAGCTCTCATCTCGGAAGTACATTGCAAGCTACATGAAGGTCTTGATGTAAAGTGGTCGTTATTATCGTCCGATTTTAACCAAAATTGGAATCGGTCAACCGATTTTAGTAAAATTTCCCAATACCACAATTCATTAAAATACATCAAGAGGTTACAGAGTTGAAACAGAGTTACATTGTAAAACACATGTAGCTCATCATGTAAAGTGGTCGTAATTATTGTCCGATTTTAACCAGAATTGATATAATTCGACAAATTTTACTAAAACTCCGAAATACCAAATTTAATTAAAATACCTCCAGCGGTTCCCGAGTTTAAACATGCTGACGGATTGGCATCGACCTCAGAAGCCCAATTACTATATTACAATATACATGCAAATAATTTATTAATGATTTGATTGCCTGCTTTCCTCCATAAAAATTAACCATATGTTTTTAGAAATCGGGAGTTGTGGGCTCCACAGTTCTCTCCGGACGAGTCCAATAGACAACAGCTATAAAATATTCTTTTGACAGGAAAGATATTATTGCCGAAATTAGGAAATATCAAACAGTTAAAAATTCGATCCTGATAATCGAAGTTCTACTGTACTTAGGTTATTGTAAAAGCTCATAGGCGTTCTATATGTTGGATATCATCGGTTTAAAATTCAAGCTGCTTCTAGTGAATTAGAGAAAAAAAATTATTCTAAGAACATAAAGTTTTATAATATGAAATGAAAACACTTTGTAATTCATCAGCAGTTGAGATGGCTAAGTTTTATTGTTAATTTGACGTAATCATAATCAAGAATTATTGGATGATTACTATCTCGAGATATTCCTTATTGTATTTTCCTTTCTTTTATACTTCCTATGCATTCCGTAAAAATGTCAATCGTAATATCGAATGACTAATGCAAGGGAACCAATTTCTCGAGACATATAGGCAATAATAGGCAACGATTTTTACTACGTGACTCGTCCAAAAGTATAAAGCATTTTCCTCTCACTGGAAGGAATTGGATGCATTAAGAGTAGCGTACACAAACGACAAATTTAGTTACATCTAAGTAGCCTCAATTGGAATCGTTACAGGGCGCGCGGGCCCATAATGGTCGCCGCTCAGTCTAATCAGGAGACTCGAACGATATTATAACGTACCTAATGTTATAATGTTCATAATATTTTAAAGTTAATAATATATGTCATATTTATAAGCAGATAGATGGGGATAAGGGAGTTGCGACAAGGCCGGCGGCCTTAATAGGAGGGTTGCGGTTTCACTAAGGTTGGGAACCGTTGGATTAATCCAAACAAAAAGATGCGAAACGGCGAAGAAATTAGAAGGAATAGATATTCTCAAGTGAAGTCTTTAGCGTGCTTTCAGCTATCAAATTTAAAATGAACCATATGCGAAATATAAAAAGAAATCGGTTTTATTTGCCCAGATATCGAACAATAGTAATAAAATTTACACCGCTAGAATGAAATAAACGACATAATTTCCTATTTCTTTCATTAATGTTACCGTTTAAAAAATTGCAGTAATACGCGAGTGAAATGTGTTTCGATGGTGCCGAAGTTTCCCGTACGCTTTGGTCGATCGTAAATACGTGATGTTACACGGCATCAACCTTCGTTTGGACGGACATTCAGACTAAAGCAATCTCGATCTGCGTGTCTCAGGAGCCGAACGGATGTGGATCTCTAAGCCTCTCTCTGCTCCCGAGGCTCCATCGCCTCCCAAACGTTCTCATTTCTTTATTCGTCGGGTTCTGCGTTTACTCCGGCATCTTTGAATTCGTGCTTTTGAATCTATTGCTCGTCTTAAGGTAGCGCTGCGAACAGCGTCCTTCATATGCTCGCGAGCAAAAGGATAACACGTCGCCACGAGGAAGGAAGAGGGAGAAGGGAGGTCTCCCTCTCTAGCGAGGGAGTGGGGAGAGAGGGAGGGAGGGAGAGAGGAAACGAGAGAGAGAGGGAGAAAGAGGGAGTGAGATGGAAAGAGAGGGAGAGAGGGAGAGAGAGAGGGAGAGAGGAAGAGAGAGAGGGAGAGAGAGAGGGAGAGATAGAGGGAGAGAGAGAGGGAGAGAGAGAGGAGAGAGAGAGAGAGAGGGAGAGAGAGAGGGAGAGAGAGAGGGAGAGAGAGAGGGAGGGATAGATAGATAGATAATCTTTATTCTGGCGAAATTTAGGGAGAGAGAGAGGGGGAGAGAGAGAGGGGGAGAGAGAGAGGGGGAGAGAGAGAGGGGGAGAGAGAGAGGGGGGAGAGAGAGAGGGGGAGAGAGAGAGGGGGAGAGAGAGAGGGGGAGAGAGAGAGGGGGAGAGAGAGAGGGGGGAGAGAGAGAGGGGGAGAGAGAGAGGGGGAGAGAGAGAGGGGTAGAGAGAGAGGGGGAGAGAGAGAGAGGGGGAGAGAGAGGGAGAGAGAGAGGGGGAGAGAGTGAAGGAGAGAGGCAGTGAGGGGGGGAGGGAGAGGAAAGGGAGGGAAGGGATTCTCAGTCTATCGGAGGCCACTTTCGAGTAAGGACCCATTCCGGCTGCCTTGGTGTCTCGGCGGCGAAACAATTGCAATCGCATTCCGCGCATCAAATCTCTCCGGTCACATATAACCTCGCCTCCCCACCTCCTTTCCCTCCACTCTCGGCAACGGCACTTGCTAGAAGTGGTTTGAGGAGAGAGAAAGAGAAAGAGAAAAAGGTCGGATTAAAACAATCTACCGCACTTGAAGTAAGAAGCGGCGCTGCGGAAGCCTCCACCGTGCGCGTCATTCGAGGAAAGATTGTGTCGAACATAGGGATAGCAATTTAGATTAAAACAAACGATGGGCAGCGACAGAGGAAATGAGTTGAGGAGTTGGGATGGGGCGGGGTCGGGGGAAGGGGAATGGGGAGAGGGGATAAGAGGAGGGGGAGAGAGGAGGGGGAGAGGGGAGGGTGGAGAGGGGAGGAATTCGAAGGAGACGGGAATGCGTGGAGAGAACGAGGGAAGCGGGATTTAAAATTAAATCCCATTGGATGCGGGCGCGTGCCAACTATAAATATGCGTCCCTCTCTCCCCTACCTCTTTTCCCCCATGTCCTCCTTCCCTGCGACTGCCACCGTCCCCTCGTCATCTCCTCGAGGTCCTTCACCCATCCGTGGTGCGCGTCGCGCCATTGACTCGTCCGATCATTTATGCCCACTGGTTTTGCAACCCGAAACGTGTAATTACTTGGGTCGATGTATAGATATCGCATGATATTGGTACCCCCTTCATTTTAGATCGATTTTTAAACATTGTTTGGAGTTTATTTATACATTAAAAAATAAAAATCCTTCCTTATATCCCCCTTATATTAAAACGCTAGAATTGGAATTTTAACGGGATGTTGCCATGCCTACCAATTACATTGTTAAACCTCGAAATCCTATTGTTATTTCAATCTTTATGGGTTTAAGCATGCTTGGAAGGATTTGAATACGAGAAGGTGAGAAAGATGAAAGGAGGGGGAAAATCCTTTCATAGCAATCAATCAAAACAACATTCGTTGCGTTATTTACGAGAAGAAAACCTGAAATACTATAAAAAAGATTGAAATCGTTATGATGAGCTAAATTCAATATTATTGAAATAGAAACGGTATGAAAATCGGAAGTATTTGCTGGACGTTTTAATAAAGAAACAGAGCATGTAAAATATTTATAGCATGAAGGATTGTGCGATAGATTACGGGAGTTAGGTAGAAGAATAGAGGACTTGAGGACGGTTTTGGAAATAGGGAGAGAAAGAGAGGTTTTAAAAGAATCAAAGAATCACAAGAATAATAACAAAAGGCTAAGTTTTCAGTCCGTTGGTCTTAGTGTAATGTTATTAAGACGCGAATAACTCGATCAATGAAGATAGAAAATTACCATTTGGCAGAAATTTATAAAATGCGCTAATAAAATTTTTTTATTTTAGGTTGACATGGCACTTAAAGAAATGACTGTACATTTATGCCGCTATTTTGAAGGTTATATTGCACTTCCTCCTAATAAAACTAATGAAATTATAGAAGAAAGGGAGGAGAATGGGTGGGAGGAAGATGGAGAATGTGAATCTTTTCCCACCTACAATTCGAAATTTCTCATGTTGAACGTTTAATTTACATATTTTGGGGAAATCTTGGCATTTAATTGGGATGTTGCCTTGCCAACCAATTACATTGTTAAACCGCAAAATCCTATTTTTATTTCAATCCTTAGGGGTGAAAGCGTGCTTTGAATGCTCTTACAATTAGTACGAGAGAGAGAGAGAGAGAGAGAGAGAGAGAGAGAGAGAGGGAGAGGAGAAATTCTTTTCATAGCAACCAATGTAAACAACATTTGTTGCGTTATTTACGAGATGGAATAGATTTTAATGTAGAACATTAATCATTCGCATATTAAAATAAGGTACTTACAATTAGAATCATCGTAGGAGTTCGAAACTTGAAGCAACGAATTGCTAAAAGAACGAAAGTTTATTTTCCTGCCATCCAAAGAAAGTGAAGGTATATTTATGTTAATTTTTTATTTCACGAAAAACTTTCCCGTTGAATTTCAACGGGCATCTCCCTAGTCTCCCCTTATAATAAAACGCTATGTGGTCTGTTGGTTGGTTGGTCCATGTCACGCTCTTAAAACGCGAGTAACACGATCAAATATGCAGATATAAATTTGAAATTTGGCAGAGATAATCTACTGCAATATGAACATGCCGTGACGAAGGAAAATTTACGAAAAACGTCTAGGGTTAGACTCCAGGGAATGATTTGCATTCCGCATGAGATAGCACGTAAAAATCGGATTTTTGACGTGCAGGCTTTTCTTCTTTTTGAGATTGAAAATTATAAAAAATAGACTCGCGACCTTAAGATCTAGACCATTTTAACGAAAAAATTACAAGGTTTCTTATTCTGGTCAACGTTTTCCGTCTAGAGTTAGAAATTCCTCATGTTAAATATTTAATTCACAATTTTTTGTGTATAGAGTGAAACATTGCGCGGTAGGTTATGGGAGTTAGGAAGAAGGTTGGAGGACTTGAGGACGGTTTGAAATTTTTTAATATAATCACAGAAATAATAATAAAAGGCTAATTTTTCAATCTGTTTGTCTGACAATGAGTGTAAAGTTATTAAAACGCGAATAACTCGATCAAGGACGCAGATGGAAAATTGAAATTTGGCAGAAATTTGTATAATGAGCAAATCAGAATTCGTTTATTTGGGATGGACATGGTAATTTAAGAAATAACTGTCCGTTTTTGTCGTTATTTTGAGGGAGAGGGATATATTGCACTTCCTTCGAATAAAACTAATAAATTTTGATTTAATGAAACAATATTTTATCTAGACCGAAAATTAGAAAATATATAATTCACATTATAGTGTGTTCCAGAGAGTTGAATTATATTCTTGGCCTCATATTAATGCTTAATAAATGCACCATTTTAGTGCTTTAATACGGATCAGACTTTTATACAATGGTACCACACATGTAATGAATCTATTAAGTAGTAGTTAATGGTGGAAACGGAATGGAAATGACCAGAAATTAAGATAATGGAAGAGGAAGACGTAGAGTTAGCATAGAATTAAAAGGAGCTGCAGCACAAAAATAACAATAATTAATTATAATTCATTGTAAAATACTTTATACGATCGAATCATTCGCCATTGTCAAACGGTGAGATTCCATTAAACTAAATATAACGTTATTTTTAATGGATTTCTTTAAATGATAATACAGCAAATATTTCAATCCAAATTTCTAATACGAAAAATAACATTCTATGACTTTTATGTAAATTTCTTTAAATAAAGCCAATTTTCTGAAAATATTTTCAAACTACTATACCTAGTTAAAAGATAGTTACGATCTTAAAATATAGTTAAAATTCATTGCTGTTCTTGTAAGTATTTAGTTCACAGTAAGTTACTACACATTTTTCCTTTGATGGTAAATTGACTGTTCATTAACATTTATCCTGTTTTTACGCGTAAGAGTAAAACAGTTCAATTATTAAGTTAAATTCTAAACGTTTTATATAACTTATAATTTGTTCAAATATTTCAAGTAAATTTCCGCAGATTATTCATACATATCTTATTATTTCGATTTTACTCTTATTTTCAGAAAATATTTAATTTTTAAACAATATAACAAAGATAACTTTCAAAAACACTAATTTTATTGTGCATGAAAGGCCAAACCTGATCATAGCAAATTTTACTGACTTTTCATAACGAAATCAAATATCTTGGGAATAATTTTATGAGGCTTGAATACGAGAGAGAGATAGGAGAGAGAAAGAATGAAAGGAGAGAGACAGAAAATATTAAATGTTCCGTAAATTAAAAATAGTTTTGGGAATATAAGAATTCTATAGCGTAATGTATTTCTTTGTCATAAAATTACTATTAGCTCAAAACTATTTTTACTTTCTGGAACACTCAATTTTGTGAGTTGATTACTTTTGATTACTTTTTAGCGCATATGAAAGTTAGTTTCATTAATATTTTATTTCAATTTTATTTTTACTTAATACTTAATTCACGCATACCCGTCATATTTGACGGGCAATTACTCTAGTCTATTTGAAATAAAAGTAATAATTTACTATTACTCGTGGTGTGTCACGCATTTAAGAATTTTGGCGACGATACCGCCATTTGCCATGCCCTGCATCAAGTTCGTCTGCAAGCATAACACACAACACAGCATCAGAGATACGAATTTTTAGTTCCTCAAGATCCCTTGATTTGTCATGGTTGACTTTTGTTTGCAAAAAGTCACAAAGGTTAAATTCCAAAGAGCTTCATTCGCGGGGACGAGTAGGTCATTTTTTAGATCCTCAACTACCAATCCAACGCTCAGGAAAGGTGTCGTTTAAAAATGTTATAACAATTCGTGCAAGGTGCGGATGTGTTCCATCCTCCTGGAAAACAGCTCGTTGTAACTGGTCGGGAGTATGTTGCAATTGTGTAATAAAAACTGTTTTAGCGTGTTTAGGTACGAATTGCCGGTCACAGTTTCCTCTTAAAAAATGTGATATGCGAGAATGTGACAAAGCACACAAGATGTCTGCTTTAGGGCAGGGACTAAGAAAAATTTTGACATTGGATTAGCAGTTGCTGTTGCTTAGGCATTAAATAATGCAAATGCTTCCTCGAGCCGCATTTAGGCGCACATTGGAAGTTGCTTGAAAGAATGTGAAGGATTCCATTAGTGGAAATCGATCATTAATTATATTTTAGAGCCGAAACTTTAAAATAAAAGGTTTTTCGGCTCTAATTATAACCAACTAATACGAAATTATCTGAATTAAATTTTACGGTTCGCTTTCATAATGGCATAACGGGCCGCATAAAACTCTCTAGCGGGCCTGATGTGGCCCGTGGTCCGCACTTGCTGCAACTGTGATACAGTGGAATCCTTTTCGTGTTCGTAGATTTCGTGTGGATTTTGTTCACTCCAAATCCTACAATTATGGCGGTTTATTTTGCCTGATGTGTGGAATGAGGTTTGATAGAAACTGTTCATTTAATGCTACCCTTTTAATTAATTCTTCATAAATGCTTACTCTACGCTCGTCATCTTCTTCTGAAAGTTACTGAACTACATCCACTTTGTAAGTGTTGAACTTCAATACTATATGAATGATTCTATGGATAGAGGAGGATTAAACTCAGTTTCTCCTCTCCTAATTGACTTCTTAGGTCTTCTTGTAAATGATTCGGGGGGTTATAAGAAAACAAATATATTTACTGACACCTATTTATGCATAATGATACCCTCTCATTATATATATATATATATATATATATATATATATATATATATATAGACTTAAGGAAATGAAAAGGTAGTGATGAGGGTGGCAACAAGGTGTTGAAGGAAGCCCAGCGGACACTTACCAAGTCGGAGACCAAGTTGGCAGGCTGCTGGGGGCGTCGAAGAGACACGTTGAACACACGAACACAAAAACAAAAAACACGCAAGCTTATCGGGCCTATGTCCTTCTTCAGCAGTAGAGTAAATGAGAGTGACACACTGAGCGGGGAATGACAGGGTGATGTGGGGAGGTTGATGATCGGAGGAGGCGGGGAGTAGGAAGGGTGGATAGCCAATAAGGAGGGAGTGTGATGAGGTATATATATATATATATATATATATATATATATATATATATATATATATATATATATATATATATTCGCAGTGGATATAATACAATGGAGCATATTAAAACCGCGAGAGATATTATCAGTGACTAATGAGCATTAGTTACCTGTGTGTGGTAATCGATTACGAAAAAGCATTTGACTTCGCCAGTGTTAAATGCGCCGAAAAAAGGAGTAGAAGAAACATACGTAATTTAGATGAAGAAGGTTTACAAAAATAAGATATCGTCCTCTCCACCACCACCTCACCCCCTCCCACCCACCTCCATCCCCTCTCCATCTTTTCTCCACCCCAACCTCTCTTCACCCCCTTCACTCGCCTTTTCCCTGCCCCACTCCCATCCACCCCTCTTCATCCCCATCCACCCCTCTCCATCCCCATCCACCCCTCTCCTCCCCCATCCACCCCTCTCCACCCCATCCACCCCTCTCCACCCCATACACCCCTCTCCACCCCATACACCCCTCTCCACTTTCCTCCACCACCTCTTCATCCTCTCCACCTCCGCTCCATCTTTCTTTCGGCGTGTGACGTCTGTCGAGCCGAAGTAGACTTCCAAGGAAGAGTAAGGAATAGGAAGGAGAGGGGTTAAAGGGGGAGAGGGAAGAAGAAGCTTAGAAGGGAAAGGGGATTAAGGGATAATGGGGAGTGGGGGAGAGATAGAGAAGATAGTGAGAGAGGGAATGGGTGATTGAGATATGCGAAAGTATCGCACGCAGCGAGGTCTTACCGAAATAACTCTCGGAGGTATCGTCGAAGGCTTTACTACTACTCATAAATGGAAATTAAGAAGAAGAAAAAGATGAGATGGGATGAACGGCCTTGGATGGCGTAGGTAGAGTGGGCTGTGCCAGAAACTTATCGAAAGGTAGAAACTATACACGCGCTCGAAAATTCAATATGTTCACGCAAAGAAAAATGTAAATAATTGCTTGTTTTAACATCGCAAAGGAAACTTATTTCGTAAAGTTATATGTGAAAGGAGTTATTGGCATGATATGGGGAGAAATGAGGAATGAGAATGGGAGAATGTAGCCATGGAGGGCATCGGGATTCTTTGCTACTTGCACGGTTTTTATTCTGAAACATGAATGGGAAAAGCTTAGCGTCATTTCAACTGGCGATTCCTAAAAAAAACATTTATTTTGGTTTCTACCTCTGCCCGTCTGCATGTGTCAGCCGGATTAGCGTTGGACGAATTTCTATGAAAGTAGAAGATGAATGGATTTGAGGTGCAAATCTCTCGAATGCGCCCTCTGCGTATTTTTTGAAAAGTACGCCCTATTCGACCGGGATACGTTGGATTATTATGTCTTATTATATAAAAGAGAATTTTTTCTTTCTGAAACATTCAATTCAGTTAATTTAATATGCATTTTTCACTTTTTAGTGCGTCTAAATCGTGGTTTCATTAATTTTTCATTTAATACTTAATTCATTCGCGTACCCCATAAAGCATTTTTTAATGGTCACGTACCCCTAAGTAACTACATATAATGTGACATTTTAATGAATATCACTTGTATTAAGATAGATAATTCATGTTTATGACGTTAAAATTCACAGTTTCGGTGTTTGTTCTGGTTTATGACGTTACTGTTAGTCGTAACATCTCAACTTTTGATTCCGAAGTTATTCATGAAAGACGAAATAAGAAGAAGAATTGTAGTCTTTCACACTTTCGCGTACCCCTACAAAACTCCTGAGGTACCCATAGGGGTACGCGTACCCTCGGTTGAAAACCCCCGTTCTTAAGGGACGTGGCTTTAGGAGTTATTTCCGAATTGATCAGTGGTTCCCAAACTATTATATCCCGCGAATCGCTTTCATATAAATCCAAATCTCGCGAATTCCCTCATAAAAATAAATATTTTTAAGTATCATTTTCCTTACCTGAATATCGGTGGCGTAGCCAAGGAGAGTGTTTACGTGTTCAAACACTCCCCTTTATATAAGAAAATTAAAATACTTCAGTTTTGCGTATGAATTACACCTAAACAAAAAGTGATTGCAAATTTCTCATTAAATCTTTTAAGGAATTTAAAATTATCACTTTGTTTGCCCAAAAACCTGTGTTACTATATAATTAAAGCAAAAATCGCGCTGAATTAACGACAGCCTTGGGCATGTTAATGCGGCGATAATGCGATTGTCATTATAGTTACAATTTCTTCGTCACGGATTCGATTTCTCTCTTCCTCAAAAATAAATTTTATTAGAAGCGTTTATCTCAATTTCGTTGTTTAATTTAAGAAATCTTTAAATGAAAATTAAATATATTCTACACTCAATCCTACATTAAACGAATGTATTAAACAAATACTTTTTGAATTGAACCAGTCCCGTCACTGCAGACGATGATTAACGCAAGCCGTGCAATGAGATACGCTGGACAAACTCCATTACGGATTTTTTCCGCAAACTTCCTGAGTCTTCTTGCAAATCCCTTATGGGTCCGCGAACCACAGTTTGGGAATCTATGGATTACACGATTCTCAGTCTTAATTGTGTGCATACGTTTATTTGTATGAGCTCCTCGTATGGACATTTCTTACCGTTGGTTTACATCGTCACCTCTTTGCCCTCATTGCTGTGTGCGGATCAACTTACGTGCAGCGTGTATGCCAACACTTTACTACCGCTGGGATTAACGTTTTAAACAAAGTTGATCCGTTCAAATTTTAAATACAGCATTTATTACCGTTCAAATGCTATAAATACAATACAACAGAGTGCAATGTAAAATTGAGAAAGGAAAAATACAGTCAATCCTTTCAAAGAACGTTCTGTGAACTTACGTTGGCGTTAACGTATGCATTATATTTAGACATCTCCTTAATCGGGTTTAGAATCAGCAAAAGATACCGACTATGCAACCCTGACTTATCCATATGTATCCCATTGCACCGGAAGAATTTACTGCCCTCTGGGCTTACATACATACCATAGAATAAAATATTGAACCCTTTGATTGCCCGATTTTTTCTGGCTGTTTTAACTCTGTGCTGAATATTTTTTTCATTTGTGTGCGGAAGGAAGGAAGGAAAGCGATGTCTTTCACCGGACGCCAAGTCCAATTTTCTTCTGGTCAATCTTATGACACTGACAGAAACCAAATAACTAACATTTTTATTTTGATAAAGACTGAATAAAGCCAGTCAGAGATAGAGAGTTTCTATTTTAAGTAGGTATTTTTTCCTCTTTTTATTTATTTTACCATTTTTTTATTATTATTTTATTTTGTATTTTAATTACTAGTTCATCCATTTTTTTAGAAATTTTTATGTTTTGCACTTGATCTCTTCATTTTGGTTAGTTTGTACACAAATGTGAATCCAGCTCTTTGAGAGATGGCGTATCACATATCGGTGCAAAAATGTCGCGGGTTAGTAACACCCGCGGTGGCATGTTTTCGGATGTAAATTTTTACTTTTTAATTCTAGGTCTTATCGAAGGTACTAATATTAAACAAGGAGAATGCATTAATTCTAATAAAAATTATGCTAATATTAAGGTTGTTGCAAATGAAATTTCACCCGGCAATCATCTTTTGGTCGAAATGATGAATGCATGCTAATAACGATTAAACGCACTCTATAAATATATTTATTTATTCGAGAAATGAGTCGGCAAACTAGCACTCGTGTAAATATGAAACCTATTTCTTACCATTAATATACGTAGCCCAAATCACAATTTGCTTCCGAATGTGAAGACTGGGCGATGGTATGTATTTTTAGGTCACATATATAAAAATAAATATGTACTCGGATTGGAAATTATTTTCCAAAGGCAATTTTCGATTGCGGCGTCGCGCGGTAGATTCTTAAACGGCGAAGCGAATTCAGCGCGAGCCTCGGGTTCGCATACAGTAGCTGGAAAAGGGCGGAAGGAGGCGGTGCCAAGTGGCTCCCATCGACCTGCCCTGGCAATTTCGAAGCACGTGCTCGAAACAATAATACTTACTTTCTACACCGCTTTCGCGCATTCCAAACATCTGAGCTAGTGCAACGGGCATGTTTATCTTCTGCCTCTTGTTTATTTTGGATCCCTTAAGATAGGCAGGTCGTGACGTAACTCGTCATTGTGATTATTTGGTCGACTCTGGCGGAATGGGAATCGTTTTGCCGGACGTCTTCTTCGAGGCATTAGGGCGCACTTTGCGCTATTCAAAGATATTTGGCCCTGATGACGGAGCAAGTCGATGTCGATTCCATGTTGTGAGATCCACATAAAAGTGAGAATATATGTACAAAAATACTTAATTTCACGCGCGGGGTGTTTGAGAAGTATCAGTAGGATTGCAATATCGATGTCATTGAATATAAATTTTTAATAGCGTCGGTCCTAATCGTTGGATAGAAATTGATTTACATAAAAAATCAGTCAACCAAATTGCAAAGCGGTAATCCTTTTTTTGTGTACATTAAACGTTAAAAAAGACGACGAGATGCAGTATTCCCTGCACATTCGCGAGAGTTGCGTTCCTGGAAAATGACGCGAACATGGAAACCACGAATTAATACGCCAAAAGCGAATATACGTAGATACTAAAATCTTACGTGGAAAATGGGCATAATGAAATGAGATTTTTCCGTTCTTCTCAGTATTTTCTCTGCTCTTATTTATTTTATTTTATTTCACTTCATTTGCCTTTTGCAGCCATAATTTGATTACAGTGTTGTACGCAGTTGCAAAAAGATCGTAGAAACTACAGTTAATTGGACTCGCGCGAAGAGTGTGGGAGACAAAGACTCGCTGAGAGCATAGCCTCCTCATGTGGTCACCTCGCTCGCCATCCGCCCCTTCGCTGCCCTGCGCATGCCTCCCGCCACACTACTTTAGTTATCTTTATATATTGTGTACTTGTTTTGTTATCGAGAGGAAATCGCGCTGCGTTTCATGGGCTTTAGCGAACGAGCAGCGTGTCTGCGGTCGGCGGGCGCGAATAAGTGAAATTTACTACCTGCGTTCACTGTAAATTGCTACAATAATTCCAGCGCGAACGAATGAAACCGCTGGCATAATATCCGGAAAAAATGGCGAGATTTCTGTATTTTGGTCCAACCGTCGAACGGTTTCAGTCTCTGGTGCAGCATTTATTCGCGCGCGGCAACGAAAATAGCGTCTTTCACATTGAGTGCCTCGACGCGATCCGGGAAAGGCGTCGGTGATCTAAAATACTTCTGAAGCAATTCCAAAAGGCGGCAGCTGTTCTATCCATTGCCTAGATTGCACTCTCGTGGCCGAGAATCTCTCTGCAGCGCCCGCCAATTCCACATCTTTGGAATCCGCAGGGGAGGAAGGTGAAGAGGAGCGACACCAAGGAGAAACTGCGACCATCGACAGGCGCGTCTCGACAAGGAAACGAGGTCTGCGTGAGCTGCACGGAGGCAGCGAGGGGGGGAGGAGGAGAAGGGGGAAAGGAGAGGATGGAGGAGGAAAGGAGGATAGATGGAGGAGTGGAGATTGGAGGGAGGTGTGTAGGATGGAGGTGGGAAGGGTGGGGGAAAAGGGGAGGATGGATGGAGGAAGGGAGAATGAAAGGAAGAGTAGTGGATGAATGGAGGGGTGGAAGACGAAGGGAAGAAGGAAGATGAAGAAAAGATGAAGGGGGGAGTGGAGGATGAATGGAAGGGTGGAGGACAAAAGGAAGATGAAGGGAGGAAGGAAGATGAAGGCAGGATGAAGAGAAGAGTGGAGGGTGAAGGGAGGACGAATGGAGACGGAGAGGATGAAGGGAGAAGTGGAGGATAAAGGGAAGAGTGGAGGATGAAGGGAGAATGAAAGATGAAGGGACGAAGGAAGGAAGAATTCAGGAGGAGATGGTGAAGGGAGGATGGGGAGAGAGAGGATGGAAGGGGATCGGTCGATGGAAGGGTGGGGATGACTGGCTGGCCGCGGTCCAAATACTTAAGAAGCCGGCAGAAGGTGAGAGATGTCTGAGGGGTTGCTATGCGACGAGTGGGATTCGGGTGAAAGCGTCGCGAGCACGCGCCTGAGCGGCGACAGGTGGAGGGAAACCAAAGCGGCAGACGATGATACTCTAGGGAGTTATCCGATGCTTAGTTAAACCATAACTGTAATAAGAAGAAAATATAATGTTATGAACAAAATTCCTACAAATGCGATTGTGACTAGATTCGATGATTCGATCAGAATGGAGGCTTCTCAGCCATTTGACTCGGGATAATCAGTTTAATTCATAGCTTGGAAGTTTGGCTCTGGATGTGTACAAGTACCTCTTGTGCACATGCGCGTAACTGACCTTATCACCTAGTTGTGTCGTTAGTCATTAATGCACATAAACGCAATCGCAATGATCTATATATATGATGAGTCATGTTTGTATTCTCGTGCGCGATTCCGTTCGCGATTCTGTCACGTTCATTGATATGCACCACTGGCGGCATACGATACAGGGGCATTTATCTTCTGTCGATATCGGTGAGAGAGATGGCTACATTTTTGAAAGGAGAGAGAAAGAGGGAATGGGAAATGTTATAAATTAGTTCAATATTTTATTAACGCACACCCGTCTTTTTTATGGGGAATTACACTAGATGTCGAGCGTTCTTCGATCAAGACTTTTCGAGCGCTTATAGATGGAATAAAGCACTGTAATTTAATGCAAGTCTAAGCGATTAAAAGTATCGAAAATTACACAAAAGTTTAGAATCCAGGAATATTTCTTTTGTTTGATAATCATAGGAACTAGTGCAGGATTTTATAATGAACTTTTATAATTAATAGCAATTCGGTTACTGAACATACGAAAGTGTGGTCAAATGAACTGAGTATAAGGTCTTTGCTTACTCGGCGCCGATTCGTTGCAATTGAACCTAAAAATTTGCTATTGATTCCAAAAGTTCGCCGATTTTTCAAGGATTCGATATAATGAGATCGATTTCATTCTTATGATTACTCTCCACTATGAAATGCTTATCTATATGAATCTATGAAGTGATCAGTGATTCTCAAAATCATACCGAAATTGTTTCGTTATTTGTATATTTGCAGAACAAAGGAGCTGTTGAAGTGAACAGTAAATGGTGGTAAAATATTTGTCAATACAGAATGCTAACATTTATGCATACTAGTATGATTAGTCTGAAATAATAATATAAAAAAATGACAAGGAAACGTGCACGACGAATCAAAATACTGGATCGATTAGCGAAAAAAAAGCTGCTTTCGTTTAGGACAAACGAGACGCAGAAGTGGAGTTTTGTGAAAAAACCTCCAAAAACGTTGAGAACCTCTGTGTTGCAGGATAATTGTGATTGTAATGACGTTCAATGTGGAATTTTTCTAAAATTTTCTCTGAAACTAAAAAAACCTGCGAATTGGGAAAATTTTCAATCGTATGTATTATTTTCTTGCGAAATACAATTGTAAAATTAAAAGGTACTTTATAACCCGCTTGGAAGCTATTTATGGGCTTAATCAGCGGTTTTCAACCCTAAAGCGCCCGCGAGGCCCATATTAACCCCTCGGCGAGGATATTTAAATACCTCACTACCCTACGAACGGAGGAGATTTTAATCAAATTGGCGATTTGGAAGTACATACTATTTTATATTTATATTTGTTTTTGAACAGAAATATACTCATAGTAGTAGACTTTTAACCTAACCAACCACGAAATGAGTTATGGACGAGTGGATTTTGTCAAGCAGGGAGTAGGATTTATTTATACTTTCGAGATCTGCTATAGAGATATTTGGTGATCAGTATTAATTCAGTTTGGGAAAATCTTTCTTTTCGCATCTTGGAGGTTGTAGGCAGAATTCATAAGACTTTTGAGTAAATTGAGTATGGAGGCTGATCATATCGTAGGGATTACCAGATATAGTCTAGATTAAAGACAGAGTGCAACAAACCGTTGTATTGTCCCGTAACAGTGTCAGCTCAGTATGGATAAGGAATCTTAGAAAGGGTAAGGAATACCGAATGAAGTGTGGCTTTCTGGTATGATAAATGTCGATTTTCAATTTTATTTTGGACATTTGTCTCCAAAATATATTAAACTCGAGTGTGACAAAGCAAATTTAAAAATTCTGACGAATAATTTCATAGAAAATTTATTAGTGAAGACTCGACACTTATCGACGAGAATTCATTTTCGTCAATGCTGCAATTCTTACGAATTCGATGTTTATCGACATTTATCGATTTTAATCGAATCTTACCAAGCTTAGTTTTACTGTAATTCTGGATGATTTGTACAATAGGTACATTTTTTAAAAATTTAACAAATTTAATAATATACTACATTGTACATCTTAAAAAACTAAAAATATAAAATACTGAAACTATTTCATATGCATTGTTCCGTTTTCGTGACTCCTCTGCAAATCTTTCCAAGTGTTTCTTAAACTGTTCGCCGCGGCCACCCAGGGGGCCGCAAAATCATTTTGGATGCAAGGTGAAATGTGGAAAAATTAAGTTTTCACGAATAATCAAAATTTATCAGGGAATTTTTGGAAATGCGATTTGATAGAATTTATTAATAGTTACATAAAACGAAGAAATTTGCAATCAAGTTTCTTATTTTTACTATTTACGATTCAAAGGGGGCCGCATGATATTAAAGGGGGCCGCGGCAATTGAAAGTTTGAGAACCACTGGTCTAGGGGGTTGCGACTCTCAGGATGGGAACCCAGCTGTGCTGAGTGAATTCCATTTTCCTTACATCCGAAATTGCAAGTTTTTTATTCACACCTTCCTCGTGTTCTGAGCTGAAAATATTTCTATTTTTTATTTTTTTGGATGGACAGGACGCTGGCATTTGAAATATTCCATTCGCTGTCATGAGCCGAGTTAGTAACGAAACGGAAACGTTATTCCGGATCCGGTTTTTATTATTTCGACAATATATCATCGGATAAGACTATTTAAACGAGGAAATGACCATAAATGGAGGGACGGAGGTGAAGGCGGAGGAGAATTGACTCCAGAGACGACTGACACTCACACTCGCGCCGAAACAGTCGTGTTATGGAGCGGGGCCCGGACCCTTTTCGAGGCTACAACTCCCCCCAATTCCTCTCAAAGGAACCCTTTAAATATTTCAATGCCAAATACTGCCAGCGACGGTTCGGCTCTTGAGTTCTCAGAGATACTGTGCGAGATGATGGAGCCTCTTATTCTGCACCTAGAGAATCTTCATAGTAGAGCGCCTTTATTCTTCCCACAGGGATAGGATTAGTATTTGCAACGATTCTTACGGTAGGTTAGTCGGATTTCATGGTAGTCTCTTTCCTCTTGTACGAAATTTTATAACCTACTACTAGATTTAAGTACCCGGCGTGGCTCGGGATTCTGATAACAGAGTATTGAAATTTAGAGCATCGCGATTTCTGAAAATTTAAAAATTAAACTACGATATTATGACTAATTCATATTGTTTATTCCTTTAATTCACATAAGTTAAATAAAACAAATAGATATATGAGGGCCCGCTGTATATTCGTCTGTCTGTGCGGAGGCTACACCGTCATAAACAAATCAACATATGAGGACACGCTGTATATCCGTCTGTAAGTCTGTGCGGGGTGGTTGTCGGGGTTCCCGGGTACCCTATGATACCCGTAGGGTCATAGGAAGTCACTTGGCAAAGTTTGGTCCCGATAGGTCAAAGGGTGTGGGAATGTATAGGGAATAGACAGAGAAACAGACGTTCAATTTTATATATTAGGTGAAAGAGGCGCACAGCAAATTCTTTACTCCAAGCGTTGAATCTAGAAGTTGAAATTATCGAGGGAGAATTTTTACTCGAAAGAGGGAAATGCCGTTGAGGTTAAATTTAATGTTTTATCGAATATCGTTTCCCTTAGGTACGTAGACATATATAAAAATTGACTTTGATAATTATATTTTCATTAGCGCATATAGAATGTCTATTTATTTTAGTACAGTGAGATAATTTTAAAATGTGATAAATTTTGACAGCCTGGAATATTTGTTTCGTTTTAAAATAAATACAATATAATGGCAGGTGTTTGACTCGTTTATGTGGAAAATTTTCTCGCTTTAAATCGATTGCGTGGAAAACTTTCGATAAATTTGATCTCCGTATTTACCTGTCTGTTCTATTCACAAGCTATTTCGCTTTCCTTTAGTCAAGAAAAACTTGTCTAGATTACAAATTTTTACGGTCAAGTGATTAGGGGACAAGTTAATCGGATTTATTGGAATTGGAGTTTTATCGCTAATTTTCTATGCTTATCTGTATTAATTAATCGAATAATCAGTTTATAAGTGTTCAATTCCAATTTAAAATCGGAAAAAGCTACCATTGAATCCATTATCTTAATTAGGATCTAGAAAATGATGCTGAATAAACCGCAATCGCCACGCCCGTTCATTAGGTGGTTCATTGATGTATTTCGACCGCAGCGCTATTTGCGACTCGCGCGAAAACCATTGCAACCCGAAGAGCCACGTTTAGTAATGCGACCGAATGCCTACCAGATACGACGCGTGTTTATTGGTTCGCCAGGTCATCCCATTAGCCTTCTCACGCGCAATCGGTGGGCTTAATACGGGCGTTTGCATATATTGTCGTTTGCAAGCAAAGAATGCGCACTCGGACACGGAATTTTTTCGAATGCTTTGCGGGCGCCGGTCTAGCTGGGGCGCAAATATAGCGAAATTCATAGAGATGCGAATAGGTGTGTTCGCGGAATTCACTCCATCTATCCGAGAATTAACATTCGTAGTGTGACAGATATGTACATGCAGAAGCCATTCAGACCTTTGGAAGGCATTATAAACCATCGATATTCTCCTTGTCCTCTCGAATAGAGGTGTTTCGGGCCGTGTATCCGACTACTGAAATGTCCCTCGTGGAATCGATAACCTTTGCACAGGTAAACCCAGAGAAACTTGGTTCAGGCATGAGTACTTGTTTTAACTCTTTTTCCGCGGCAGTAAAATCTTCTGACATCTGAATATGTATCGCGAATGCCATATTAGCGCGAGCGATTGACAAGTATTCTCCTCGTCGTTCCCTTCCAGGGCCGGAGTAAGTGGTACGCAAGTGCGTGGGGTCTAGAGGGCAAGGGGGCCCACGCTGAGCCAACCCTATCTCGTCTCATCTTGCCGAAACCCTTTCCAAGTGTTGCCGCACTGATCACAAACATTACAATAATCTGTTACTTGCCTCCATTTTTTTCCTGTATCAAAATCCACGCCTTTCTTAGTAAAACGCTTTCTTTCTTTATTAACAATTCCAAGTAATTCATTTTGTGTAAGACCGCCTACAGGATATACTAGTAGGAATAAACAGTCCCGTATCTAGGGTTTATCACATGTGACAGGCATGGTTGAAGAATTAGATGTAGATGAAATAATTGATTAACTATATACCAGGGGGGACAAACCTACTTACCCTCGGAGCCGCATACGATTATTCCCAGAAGTTCGCGTGCCACATGACATATTCTGGGCTCATAAATGTACGAAAAGTAAAACATAACCTGTATCCGAAGCAATTTGGATATAATGCATGTCCATTAGGCATCCCTAACACGTCTCGAGTCACACTACGTCATTGTGTCCTGTAGAGAAAAACGTTCACACGCCTCTGCATGGAAATGTAAAAGAGCCGCAGTTTGGCCACGTCTGATATATACTATATAAAACAATAAAAAATTTCTTATTTGAAGATTGTGTATATTGTTACATGATTTGTTATTTTGTGTTATAATTAGAATAAAATAAAAGTTTTTTGATTAATTTCCTGAAATTACCTTTAAAATTTATGATTTGCGTGCGGCCCATGAGTCTCTTAATCCGTCCCTGCTCCTTTCTGTCATCTGCGTGCATTTAACTGTATCTCCTTCGCTATTGTAGCCCTAGTGCCATAAGGGCTAACTAATAGAAATAATTACGGTAGACGATGTATCCTGCGGCTTAGGCAATTCAACGTGCTCATTTCCCGCCTGTCGCGTCAGCGTAAACTTTCGTACGCTTTCCTTTTGTGTTCCTTTGCCCGCAGTGGCTTCGTGACTAGGAAACTAGATCGCCAGCTGTCTATGAGTCTCAAACATTTTCCAAAGAAACAAAGAATAAATAAAGATTTCAATTTTAAAGTTCCATATTTTTATAATTTACTAGCTGGAGTACCTGGTTGCCAGGAACCATTTTAAATCACCGCCAAATGCATAAAACACTGGGAACTTCAATCATCGCTTAAGTATTATCTATCAGAATTTCCTCAGAAGATTATGTTTTACAATTGAAGAGGTTGCAAAGTGCGCTCGGGCCCCTTCCCCAGTTGAACTTACTTTGTATGTTTTCTAAAATGTAGATGAATAAAAAACAATATTCTAATAAATTTAATTATGAAGTTTCTAAACATATGAGATTATTCTGACATAAATAACCATTTTCTCAACGATAGATGGAAAACAGTATTTATTGAATTAAGCATCCCTCCAAATTTTTCCATCGCCATATAGGCCATGCTACGCGCAAGGTAAAATTAAATACCTACGCGAAGTTTCGTGGCGATATCTTCAAAGATGTGTATTTTTATAGCGGACAAACTAACAGAATTTAAGATTTATAGATATAGATACAGAAATCATGGCAGAAGTTGTAATCGCTCTTGTCAATGTTCGCTGGATAATAAATAGAAGAGGAAATTGTGGGGAAGATAACTGATAACTTGACTTAGCGTTACTGGTCCTCACTTGTACGGTTTGGAGGTAAAATTACAAGTTAGCAATATTTGCAGGAGGTAAATTTCACTTAATCGCGCCCGCCGACCGCAGACACGCTGCTCGTTCGCTAAAGCCCATGAAACGCAGCGCGATTTCCTCTCGATAACAAAACAAGTACACCATATATAAAGATAACTAAAGTAGTGTGGCTGGGAGGCATGCGCAGGGCAGCGAAGGGGCGGATGGCGAGCGAGGTGACCACATGAAGAGGCTATGCTCTCAGTGAGTCTTTGTCTCCCACACTCTTCGCGCGAATCCAATTAACTGTAGTTTCTACGATATTTTTGCAACTGCGCACAGCACTGTAATCAAATGATGACTGCAAAAGGCAAATGAAGTGAAATAAAAGCAGACGAAGGACTGAGAAGAACGGAAAAAACTTCATTAAGCCCGCTTTCCCCATAAGATTTTAATATTTACGTGTATTCGCTGTTTTTATTTTCACGCCGTGTTCCAGGAACGTGAAAGGATTACAGCATTACCTCAGTAAGTAAAAAGCTTCACCTAAAAATCTACCCAGAGAAACATAAACTCGTGGATTGTTATGTTGACGATTAAAACAAAATAGTATTATGCTGTAATGCTCAACAAGAAAATTGTTTTTGAGATTAAGTCTATGATAGTTAAAACCATTTTCAGTGAGCTAGTGAACCAAGCTCATTACGGTATAAAAGAAGTCGTCGTCAGCGATACAATACTATATTTTGAAAAAGAACTATTGAGGCTGTTTTGCATATATGTTTTTCCAAAAACATTCACGGCTTTTGGAGAAACTTGTTTTCTTAATTTGATTTCAGACATTAGGCGAGGTCTGTAACATTTTTCTTGACTTGAATATAGCCACGCATCAATATTTTCCGGGGGAAGAAGTCTCCAAAGAGCGAGGAGGTTCATTAATATCAGCCGTTGCGTTATAATGAAACCCGCGATAGAAGTTATCGGCGTAAGGAACATGTCCCATGCGCATTTCTCCCTTGAAAAGCGTACAGCACGATATGTTGCTAAAAAGCGGATCGAATTTAGAATGCATCTTTGGCACCTCATATATATAATAAGCATTGTTGGTTGGTGATCAATTATTGCAGCGCCATTCCTAAAGCGTTGAAGAAATGCGAACCAACACATGATCGCTAATATTTTAGTTAGCTTTTTGTTTTGTTTACCTTGAGGATGAAAGAACTCGGTAAGTAGCTTTTTTAATTCACGGTATTTAGGATGATTTGTTTGAAGGTGATGATAGATACGTATTGTCTGTTACACTGAAAAACGTAAAAAGTTATGAATATTACGTTTGTTATTTAATGAAATTTCAACGGGCATTTACTCTATTGCGTAATTATTCGCGATATCGACATTTTTACTTTCTCCATATATGTAGTAACGGCGAAAGTATTGTTTTTATGAAAAAAATCGACTTCGAGATTTCAACGGAAATATGTACAAGTTTTGAGGTCCTCTGAACACGTTTTGACCATTTTCTCGATGATTTCTGTGTGTGTGTGTATGAGATAGCTTTTTTGTCGGTGCTCTAACTCAAAAACTATTAGCCAGCTCAACGCGAAATTTTATATTTGAAATTTTTGTTATGGGGAAAAGAACTGATTAGTTTTTGGTAAAAATCGGTCAACCGGAAGTGGGTGTTTACTCTTGTCACTTATCCGTTATTTTGAAATATTAGCTTTAATATTTGATAAATGTAAAAATGCTAGGAATAAACGTTGTAGAAAATTTAATTTTCCATATAATGAATGCAATGTTTAAGAGATATATTCTTCCACCACCACGCCACCTACCGACGACTATTGTTAACAATTGACGCTTTGTTACGTCTTAGTAGCAGGATTTTAATCTTGGAAATTAAAATTAGAAAAACCTGGCCATCGATCTTCCGATTTAATTATTTTAAATAAAATTAATATTCACTTATTCTATTCATCTTTTTACGTTATTTATTAATTTGAACCCGTCATTTTTTACGGGCAATATACTATAGTTGTTAGATAAAGAGAATGAGTGTGTGGAAATGGAGAAAGGGAGAGAAAGGGGAAAAAGGGAAGGGAGAGAGGAGGAAAATGGGAGGAAGGGAGAGAGGCAGGAAACCGCGTAGCATCCCCACTCCGTTTTGGGGGTTCGCATAGCAGGTAACAGGATTCGGTCTCTTTGAAATGGGCTCGTTCGCGAATCCGTAGGAGGGAGAATCGCAGGGGAGTTTGGTCCAGGAACAGATGCAAGAGGGGATGGCTATAACCTATAATACTATATCCTCTTAAGGGCTTCTGGAGCTACGTCACTTCCCTCCCGTGCTGCCCACAAACACGACGATCCCTCTTACCCCTTTCGCCCATCCTTGCTTCCTCCCCTCGCCCCTCATAGCATTGCCCCCCGAATTCTCTTTGACCTCTTTGCCCGCCACGTGTCCTCCCCCTCTCCTCTCCCGAAACAATTTTACCGGGTTTAGTTCCTTTCCTTATCCCCGCCTTCTCCCTGTCCTACCTCCGCTCTCCCTCCACCCTCCCCCTCCACCCTCTCCCTCCACCCTCTCCCTCCACCCTCTCCCTCCACCCTCTCCCTCCACCCTCTCCCTCCACCCTCTCCCCTCCACCCTCTCCCTCCACCCTCTCCCTCCACCATCTCCATCCACCCTCTCCCTCCACCCTCTCCCTCCACCCTCTCCCTCCACCCTCACCCTCCACCCTCTCCCTCCACCCTCTCCCTCCACCCTCTCCCTCCATCCTCTCCCTCCACCCTCTCCCTCCACCCTCTCCCTCCACCCTCTCCCTCCACCCTCTCCCTCCACCCTCTCCCTCCACCCTCTCCCTCCACCCTCTCCCTCCACCCTCTCCCTCCACCCTCTCCCTCCACCCTCTCCCTCCACCCTCTCCCTCCACCCTCTCCCTCCCACCCTCTCCCTCCACCCTCTCCCTCCACCCCTCTCCCTCCACCATCTCCCTCCACCCTCTCCCTCCACCCTCTCCCTCCACCCTCTCCCTCCACCCTCTCCCTCCACCCTCTCCTCCACCCTCTCCCTCCACCCTCTCCCTCCACCCTCTCCCTCCACCCTCTCCCTCCCTCCCTTCCTATCCCTCCCTCCTTCCTCTCCCTCCCTCCTTCCTCTCCCTCCTTCCTTTCTCTCCCTCCCTCCTTCCTCTTCCTCCCTTCCTTCATCCTCTCTCTCTTTCCCCCTTCTTCCTTCATCCACCCTCCCCCTTCCCCCAGTGATCCCCTCGTTCTCTCTGTACTCCTTTTGTTTCCCTCCCATAGCCACCTCATTCCTCCAAAGCTCTGCCTCTCGCCTTTTTTGTTCGATTCCACAAACCATTTGTCTCTCTGTCCCGAGGGACAGACGTCCTAATGGTGTCCGAGTCCCCGAGACAAAGCGTCGGTTTTCGTGGGCACGTCGGCTAGGACAGAGATAGCCGGAGGTCAAGGAGCATTAGTGACTAGCGGGTGGAAGATGAAAGTAGGGATGGGAGTTGTTGTACTGGAGGAAAGGTGTACGAGTGAAAGGTACGAAGAGGCGATGGAGGAGGAGAGGAGAAAGTGGAGAGAGGAGAGGGAGAAGTGGAGGGAGAAGTGGAGGGAGGACTGGAGGAAAGCTCGGGCATTGCGAGGAGGAGAAAATGGCGCGGTCGACATTAGCCGAGGGCGAGGAGGTGGCTGCGTGTCAATGCCGTCCTTGCGCCAGGATAGAGATTAAGAGACTAAATGACGATTTATTAATTCCACGACATCGTAATAGACAATCGTATTCATCCTCAACGCGAACGGCTTTATTTTTTCGTTACCGGAAGAAATCGTGCTATTAGAATTGAGGCGCTTCCATATAATTGTTCATAATTTGACCAAGAAGTTTGTTAAAAATGTCTTTGATTTAAACGGGTGTAATATATAATGTGCAAAACTCTGCATGTTATAAGAAGAAAACGTCAATGAATCTCAACCGCACGTATTTATTAAAAATATCTTTAGCCATCGTTGCAGAAAATCTTGGCCTTCTAAACTGCATGATTTTTATCGATTCTTTCGTAACGACGATATGTATTACCTCCGAGATGATTTAGTCAGATATATCCGCCTGATGAGCTTCTACGATCATTCTGCACAAACTTTCATATCTGCCAATTAATTCTGATTTCCAAACGAGCGAAGGTTTTTGCGAATTTCTACGACATGGAGGTCGAGAGCCAGACGCCATTTTTTGATTAAATTTTGCTCCCGCGTTCCCAGAAGCCTTGTAGGGCGGGTGCTTCCGAGTATCTGCCGACGGAAGGTCGCCAGTTCGAATCCCGCCTACAGCATGAATGTTTGTCATGTCAGGGTTCCTCGTGGCACTTAGAAATTTCTCATTTCTCTCTGGTTTTCCGTCGTCTGCTCCGGGCACTCTTTCGGGGCTGCGGTCGGAACCGCCGCCGTTCAGTGTTCCATTCCGTCCTCGGGGCGATCACTGCTCTTCCACTCGGACAGTACGGGCCACTCGGCGAACTGGGGCTTCTTCGAACACGCAAGTTCTAGCTTACGCGCGACAATTTGTTTTAAGGGGGACTCGTGTTACATTTTTTGGTAAAAGGGCCGTCGTCATAAAATTGAAATTCGCGTTTAAAATTCTTTTGATGCGTCACGTTTGAAAGTATTATTTACTTCGTTTTATCCCAAAATCCCAAATTCAGCGTTCCGTCATTTGGAAGGGACGTTAAGCAGTTGGCCCCTTGGTGCTTTTCGTAAAGAGTAGGCTAATGCCGGTACCGGTTTTCCCTCTTTCCTTCTGTGTATACATGTCCAGTTGATGACAGTGCAAAATGACCGTAGCCGTCGACGCACTTAAAAAATCAATTACTACTACTACGTGTAAATTGTGTCAATGTGGCAGGTTTTATTGGACACGATAATAATAAAGACGAGACTTCTGACTCGATAAGGGAAATTCCGCTTCATTTCGAAGAGCTAGGTTAGAATCCGACCGAAAAATAAATGTTGATGTGTGTGTGTTTGAGAAAGAGAGTGTCGAGAAGGGAGTCCAGAAACAAAAAAATCAACGCGCTCCTCGACGCTGCATTGTTTGCGATCGCACAAATGGCGCCACATTTGCTAGAGACTTCAAACACTTGGCACATCCTTAATTACGCAAGAATGAGAGAGAATGACCGAGAGAGGAGGAAGAAGAGAGGAGAGCGAGGAGGGTGAAGAGAGGAGGGGAGAGAAGGGAGGTAGGGGAGAAGGGGAGAGAAGGGAGGTAGTAGAGAAGGGAGGGAGGAGAGAAGGGAGGTAGGAGGGGAGAGCAGGGGGGTAGGAGGGGAGAGAAGGGAGGTAGGAAGGGAGAGAAGGGAGGTAGGAGGGGAGAGAAGGGAGGTAGGAGGGGAGAGAAGGTACGTAGGAGGGGTGAGAAGGGAGGTAGGAGGGGTGAGAAAGGAGGTAGGAGGAGAGAGAAGGGTGGTAGGAGGGGAGAAAAGGGAGGTAGGAGGGGAGAGAAGGGACGTAGGAGGGGAGAGAAGGGAGGTAGGAGGGGAGAGAAGGGATGTAGGAGGGGAAAGGAGGTAGGAGGGGAGAGAAGGGATGTAGGAGGGGAAAGAAGGGAGGTAGGAGGGGAGAGAAGGGAGGGATGAAAGGGAGATACGAAGATCTTGTTTCGCGGACTAAGGATCGCTGGGAAAGACGGAGGAGATCGTAGAAGGATGAAGGGGGTAGGATGGGAGTTGCGGCAAATGGAGGGACCGGAGGAGGGACTGGACGCAGATCAATCACTCTGTGAGCTCGTTAGTGTCGTGGCCTGGCGAAGGGGCGGCGAGGGGGGATGCCGGAGGGGTGGCGGCGACGGAAAGAGGGGAACCCTTTGTCCCCCGCTCTCTCTGTCTCTCTTCCTCTCTTTCCCAATTATTTATCTCTCCGCTTCCGTTCGTCTCTTCTCTAGCTTTTCATGCTCACACCTCATTTCCTCTCTGGCCCGCTCTCTTTCTCTCTCCTCCCATCCCTCTTTTCACCTACCTCTTTCCCTCCCTCTTTTCCCCTCCATCCCTCTCCTCTCCTCCCATCCCTACGCCACTTTTGACTATGTTACTTTTTAATTGTCTAGTGTCGAGTATGATATATTGTTTATATTCATCCTCATTGTTTTATATTATTTTGTATTGTTTTATATTATCTATGTTATTTTGTATTATTTCGTACTTTCTCATAATATGTTGGTTTAAACCTCTATATTCATTGTATATAATCAATGCATATATTTTATCTTATCTTATTCTGTCTAATTAATGTATATATTATTGTATATGTTACGTAAATATCTTTACATGAATTTTTATGACGGTATACAACGACTCTGTATATACTAACTCTGCTACTGTACATACTCCTTTCTATTTAATGCTGTAGTATTATACTGTCATATACACACTATCTAGGGTTTTCGCAGGTTTTTCACACCCCTCCATTTCAGTGGGTGTTTTCCTGCGTGGGTTTTACTAGCGAGGACAAACTTGTTTTACCTAGGTTTTCCCCATAAATTCAAATGTTTTTAATTTTTTCCTTTTTCATTTCTACGATTAATATACTGTTTTAAAAATGTATTGTAATATTTTATTTTATTTTTTCTAATATTTATTATCTTTACGAAGGGTTAAATGTAAGAATGGATCTTATAGTCAAAATTTCGCCCGAATATAGACGATTATCTATCTATCTCCCTCTCCTCCCTTCTCTCTCCTCCCCTTCCTCTCCTCCCCTCCCTCCCCCTCCCCCTCCTTCCTCTCCTCCCTCTCCTTCCCTCCCTCTCCTCCCCTCCCTCCCTCTCCTTCCCCTCCCTCTCCTCCCCTCCCTCCCTTCTCCCCCCCTCCCTCCCTTCTCCCCCTCCATCCCTCTCCTCCCTTCTCCCCCTCCATCCCTCTCCTCCCCTCCCTGAACCGTCGCCCATATCGCGCTTCCCTTCTCGTTCCCGTCTCTTGTTTTTGCAAATGTCTAACATGCGATATCTCGCGGCACGTCTCCAGCTTTTTTGCTCCACATTTCGCTTCCCTTTTGTCTTTTTAGTTCCTTTTTCTCTCACTCTCTCTCTCGAGTCGAGTTTCACTGCCGAAGCGAATCGAAATCGGTGGATGCCGTAGGATTCGTAATGTTGCGTTCGCACTTTTCCGCGACACGTAGAAGAGTTCTCGCGTTGTTCTTTCATCGCCGAGAGGATATGCAGCGCATCCGATGCGTACGCAAAACTCTCCCTCCGAGGTGCTCTGGGAAACGGCTAATTAACCGGCGACGAGTA
This sequence comes from Tanypteryx hageni, assembly GCA_028673005.1. NCBI lineage: Eukaryota > Metazoa > Arthropoda > Insecta > Odonata > Petaluridae > Tanypteryx > Tanypteryx hageni. The sequence goes on along the minus strand of CM054118.1, from coordinate 76,153,242 downwards.
GCGACGGCCTCCATCAGCGTGCATCCGCTTCAGACCTCGGTCGCGGATCTTTCTCGTGCCTTCATTAGCGGAAAAATGCACCGCTCTCTCTCTCTCTTCGCAAAACTGCGACCGAATAACTTCGCAGTAATCTTTTTTTCTTTCTTCGAGCGGCCATTAAACTTACGAAATAAGATGTTCAGCAACGGCTCATGTGGATTTAATTTATTTTATTTTTCATAAAAAATCGGGATAAATACATTTGCTCGGACCTGTATTGGCTAGAGAGTTGGGCGATCCGAATAGCCGAAAAAGATGTTTGGGGCACGCGAAAGGCAAAACGGGTGGCGGAGTGGTTAGAGCGTTGGCCTACCACGCAGCGGTCTCAGATTCGAATCCGGCGGAGGTCGGATTTTTCAATCTGGGATCGTCCAGTCCCCTACTTGTGTGCTTTGAGGAGACCGCGCAAAGTCAGCGCTCCGTCCTTCGGAAGGGAAGTTAAGCAGTTGGCCTCCTTGGTGCTCTTTGTAAAGAGTAGGTTAATGCCGGCACCGGGTTTTCCTCCTCCTTTGTGTGTGTGTGTGAGTTCGGTGTTAAAGGATTTAGGGCTATAAAAATCCAAGGGGTTGATAAGCAATAAGTAAAAACCAACAACCAACGCGCAAGGCAACGAAAGACTTCGAAAGACCAGTTGTTTAAAAATGCAGAATAAATATTTTACGCGATAGGATGAGAGGTTCTGTTGGGTCCAGTAAGTAGATCGGGCGTGCGAGGTGATAGTGGCGGTGTCGAAGAAGACATTCGGCGATAGCGCGCTGCGGGGTCGACCCCACGAACGTCCTTCATCTCAAGAGTTGTTGACCTCTGAGTTGTTGCTGTCTCGTTCATAATCTCCTCGATACCAAAATTCACAGAATTATTTGAAACGTACATCACTAGATAAGCCTAAGCGAAATCTCCTTTGCCCGGATTAATCTTTACAGTGAACGTCGGCAATGTCTGCTCAATGGTTCGTGTCCAAAGTAGTCCCTTCTTGAATGAGTCCGTCGTAGCAGTAGTAATTGATTTTTAAGTGCGCCGACTGCAATGGTCATCTTGCATTGTCATCAACGGGACACACACACAAAGAAGGGAATAAGATAACCCGATGCCGGTATTATCCTACTCTTAACGAAAGTGACCAAGGGGACTTAATGACTATCGTCCCTTCCGAAGGATGGGGAACTGACTTTGCACGGAAAAATTCTACTTCCGCAGGATTCGATGAGGCCGTCGTATATAGAGAGATATGGAAACGTTTATCCATAGAAAAGATCCGCGAAGCCATTGCTGCAAGGAATGACAGCGCTCCATTAATCACAATGAATTCTCCGTTATTAGCTCCCAGAAAGAAGCAAGCGATGATTAATAACATCAATGGGACAGTCATCCTCGGGGCCGAGTGTGTCAAATAAATAGGATTCACTTTGAATCCTTCGTAAGGTACGCATATTCGTCTTGTGCCGCCAACGAGAATATGCCCTTTTTGTGAAGGATGGTGCTGATTAGTACCAAACAATCAGAGAAACATTGTACTCATTTCCGAATATGACGCGGGTCGATTGCGCGTCCATTAAATTTACTTCATATTGTACTTAGGAAAATTTAGACTTAGGAAAATTTAGAGGCAATGCAACTAGATTCTAATGACAAACATGTGCGGACTCTACGCCGACAGACACCATGCCGACAGACACCACGCCGACAGACACCACGCCGACTGACACCACGCCGACAGACACCACGCCGACAGACACCACGCCGACAGACACTATGCCGACAGACACCACGTCGACAGACACCACGTCGACAGGACACTACGCCGACAGGACACTACGCTGACTGAGCAATATAAGGCCAAATAATCCTACTAATAATCCTACTTTTAATAATTTCGATTAAGTTTAATTTTTTGACCGGGGCCTGTCGGCGTAAAGTCCGGCTACCAATGACAAATGTGTGATACTAAGCAAACTTTTGAGTAATTATTAAATGATTTTTATTGCTAAAAAACCGAACGAATGCTAAATTTTAAGCTTCTAGATAAGTATTATGTCGGAGGGGTCAGCTGAAGACCTTTTAGGAAAAATTGAATCCCTTTCCTTGATCAGAATTATTATTCGTTAAGTACCTCTCTGCGTTTCCACATGATTCTGTTTTCCGCAATCTTCTTCATTTATTGGTAACTCTCTTTGCCCTACAAGTCATCGAGTATCTGAACCCGTTTCCTTCGTCTTTCTATTTTTCCTTCCCGTTTCTCTTTTAACCAAGGCTTAATTTGTAGATAAAAGGGAAGTGGAACAAACAATATCATGTTAGGTTGGTTGGGAGGTGATGCATATATCTTTTTACTTTCTCCATATACGAAGTATAGAGAAAGTATTGTTTTCATGAATAAAATCGAATTCGAGATTTCAACGGAAATATATGTTTTAAGGTCCCCTGAACACGTCTTGACTATTTTCTCGATGATGTCTGTGTGTGTGTCTATGTGTGTTTGTCTGTATGTATGTGACCGGAATTTTGTGAGTACTCTAACTGAAAACTATTAATCAGATCGACGCGAAATTTTATATTTGACATTTTTGTTATAGAGAAAAGAACAGTTTTTGGTAACAGTCGGTCAACTGCAAGTGGGTGTTTACTCTTGTCATTTTTCCGTTTTTACTTTCTCCATACCTATACTAAGTATAGAGAAAGTATCGTTTTCATGAAAAAATCGAATTCGAGATTTCAACAGAAACATGTTTTAAGGTCCCCTGAACACGTTTAGACTATTTTCTCGAATATGGTCGTAGGTGTCTGTGACCGGAATTTTGTGGATGTTCTAATTAAAAAACTATTAAACAGATGAGCGTGACATTTTATATTTGGCATTTTTAGAGGAAGACGTTTTTGGTAAAAATCGGTCAACCGGAAGTGGGTGTTTACTCTTGTCACATCTGTTTTTTTAATATTTGCTTTAATATTTGATAAATGTAAAAAGGTGCCGGAATAAAAGTTATAGGTAATTTAATTTTCTACGACCTTTGTTTGAAACAATTTCCCATATAATATATTGCTGAAGAGATATTTTAAAAACTAAATTTTTTAGCTGACACCACCACACCACCTACCGGCGACTCTTGTAAACACATTACGCTCCTTTTTATCTTCTCAATTGTTGGAGCTTTGGGGCTACATACAATATCAGAAGGCTACAGTTTGTTTATTTCTGTTCTTTGTAGTCTTTAAAATTTTCTCGAAGTTCCTTAAAATATTTATTATCATTTTGGAATTATTAGAAATATTACAGGTATGGAGAAAGTCATGTGGTGGCCACATCAGATTTTTTCAATATTTGCTTTAATATTTACTAAATGTAAAAAAATAATGGAATAAAAGTTGCAGAAAATGTAATTTTCTATAACCTTTGTTCGAAACATTTTCCCATATAATGCATTGTTGAAGAGATATTTTAAAAACTAAATCTTTTAGTTGCCACAACCACATCACCTACCGCGGACTATTGTAAACATTTTACGCTACTTTTATTTTCTTAATTGTTGGTGCTTCGGGGCTGTTCATTATCAGAAGGGTACGGTTTGAGTTTATTTCTGTTCTTTGTAAACTAAAATTTTCTCGCAGTTTCATAAAATATTTATTATCATTTAACCTATTTGGGATTTTTAGAAATATTGCAGGGATGGAGAAAGTCATGCGTTGGCCACATCAGATTTTTTGAAAGAATCATGTTTAAAAGGTTGATATAATATTTTAACTTGCTCATAAAAGTTTTACATATAAATGTTTTCGTTTTTGTTTTGTGTTTTTGTTTGAACTTTCGTGTGTTACCTCAACACCTCAGCGGCTCTCCAAACTCTGGTAGGTGTCCACGGGGTTTCCTCCAACACCTTGTAGCCACCGTCATCACTACCTTTCCTTTTCCTCCACTGATGGATGAAGGTCTCTCCCAGACTCCTCCAATTTTCCCCATCATCTGCCTTCTTCCTCCAAGTTGGCCCTAAGGACTTCACAGGCTCTCTGTCCCATCTGTCTTTCGGTCTCTAGATGTTGATTGGGATCCACTCGATGGCGATAGACGTCTAACGATGATCATTTCTTCTTGCAACATCACCCTCCTCCCCCGCAAACGTCACTTTGCCACCTTTACTTTCCTAATTACGCCATGGACTTCCTTTTTCTTTCTTACCCAGTTGTTCCTTTTGCGGTCTCTTAGGGTGATAAATATCAGGAGATGGGAGAGTTTGGCACGGCCAGTTCGGTACACACACTAGTATAATATATCTCAGGAACGTATAGAAGAATTAAATTTCATTTTCTTACCAAAAAATTTCAATTACAAACAGAATTCGTTCATATTTGTGTTTATAAAAACAAAATCCTTCCGAAGGGATGAGCTGACGCGTTTAAACGTCGCTCGTGACTTTCTTCAACTCTCAGGGTATGCGAAGGAGTTGTATATGTCCTTTGTTTTATTTAGAATCATTTTCATTCCATATTTTTAACTTAACCGTTCCAATTCCTCATTTCTTCCAAGGAGCTCCTCTGGACTATCTGCAAATAATATGTCATGTCATCGACAAAGCGCAACTGACTCAGATGCTCCCTATTTACTTTTATACCTTTTTCTTCCCAGTCTAACATTTTGATGACAGTTTTCTTTTCGGCATACTTATTTTATATTCGCTGCATATAAACCTTTCGATCAGCAGGTTAAACCCGCGAATACAACTTTTATTTACGCTGTGCGCATGTAACTGAGCTCTATTTTCTTCAAGATTTTCTTATTTGTTTTGTATATATCCCAGTGGCGGATCCAAGGGAGGGGCGATGGGGGCGATAGCCCTCCCCTTGGACGACCCCATTGCCATCGACTGGGTACATTCTTAAATTCATTCCGCGCAATATTCCTTGTTTCTACACCGAAGATTAAGTCTGTATGACAAGGAAAAGAATGTTTCTGATGGGGATAGGGATTTTCAAAATGTATGGTCATCGGCAGAGGCGGAATCAAGAGGGGGGAGGTGCAATTGGGGCGATCGCACTCCCCTTGGGAAGTTTCTGGATCCGCCCCTGATGTATCCGCCTTACTATAAGGTGAAAAAGTTTTCATTTTTATATGAGTTTTATTCTTTATCGTTTTGGAGTCTTTCTGCCCTTGCATAACGCGTCACTAATGCTGAGGTGGTTTATTTGAAGCTGCTATTCTTTGCACCACGAGGAATAGCGTCTATGCCATTCAGCAGGGATTGGTATTGTTTCTCCTCCACTCATTTGCACGGCAGAATAATCTATTTAAAGTGAAGTCCTTTCTATTCCGTTCCTCGGACACACTCGATACTGTCCCCCCGAGCACTTTATTCATTTATATCGCGTTTCCCCTTTGATGCGTTCTAATTTGTCGCTATTCGATTACGTTGGCTGCAATAAAAACGCTTCGAAACCGTGAGGCTACTTGGAAGATAGGCTTGGGAAAATTTCGTGAGTGAGTGTCGTGGGGTGGTTCTCGTGGGGTGGTTGTCACGGGGTGGTTGCCGTGGAATTGGTGCCGTGGAAGGGGGGGGGGGGTGCCGTGGGGTGGGTGCCTTAGGGTGGATGCCGTGTGGTGTGGAATTCATAGAGAGAATTTTAGCTTTCGGATCTATATAGATCACTACCATTACAGGAAACAGCGGCTTGAACGTAATCACATAAATTTTACGTGGATCTTTAACGAACTGGTAGACTGCTGTTGCGCTGTATATACTATTTTCGAAGACGTTCCCAGTTTCACCCCCCGATTTCTCTCTCTCTCTCTCACTCATAGCCCCATGAACCCCCGCTTAACTCCTTTACACGTCCTTCTTCCTGCGACCTCTCCCCTCGCCCTCTCTCGGCACCGTGATCCAATTCGGATGGGATTCGGCGTGGGAGTGCCTCTCCCCCCCTCACCATCTCCAAATTGGGGCACTTGCTGGTGGTCACGGTGGCGTGCCGGGAATCAAAATGGCGCGAGGGCCCCTTGGCGGAGGAGAGGGGTGGAAGGGGCCCTCTCTGTCTCTTGAGAAAGACCTTTCGGCCGAGGCGTCGTCCTCCTATCTCTTCGCAGCTACACATACTTGTACTCTTCATTACACCTTTAGAATTATTCGTTAACTTTCATGCGGGGAGCGTATTTCCATTTTTAGTCAAAATCGAACAAATAGCAAGAATCGATAATCCCACCTACGTCTCTGCAATGGCTTTAGACAAATTAATAGCGAAACTAAGAGAATAAGGCATTAATCCGAAAGTGACGAGTCGGGCTTTTTATCAAAGAAATGCGATAAGAGGCTAACGACGGAAATTACCGAGGCTCCGTCAAAGCCTCGTCCGTTGTTTCTCAGAGTAGTATCCGAGAGCAGTGTTTCTTCTAATTTCTTCAAGTCCTGCGCCAATCTTCGTGAGCAGCAGTGGTAAGCCGGTGCGTCGAAAAAATTACGAACCCAAAAATCAAGGGTTCCATGGGCTTCCCTCGAGTTGGAAGGAGAATTTTCTGTCTACGAGTTGTCACGGAAACTATAAATATTCTTCTTTTTAGAAAAGGAACGCCTTGTGTAATCTTAATGTAAACTTACAGACTTAAAACATGGTACACTTACTAAAGAGACTTTCAGGATGTGCACCTCTGGGCCAGAATTTTGATTTATAGTGGAGGGGGGGGGTGCCATTCAGATCATACCGTGATTAGAGGTCCGTGTTAATTTTTTTGTAAAATTGCACAACTTACTTTTGAATATTCTTAGCAAAATATCGAATTTGAATCTATATTCAATTTTTTGTTCATACCAATTAAGGGGGAATATTGGTCACTTATCTCAAGAGTGCCTCGAGTTTGAATGAAAATATTAGCGAGTGAAATGAGCATGAAAAATTTTAAACTGTGAACTTCGGGGCAAAACCCGGGTAATTATCTAATGGGAAATAAAACTGCCATGACAATGACGTCACTGCTTTTAAATAGGAAACATATTATTAGTTAACAATGATATAATGCTTTTAAAGCGAATTTATAGACATATTACGAGGACGTCGATCTCAACTAAGGATGTAATCATATGATTACGTCATAATCAAAAAAACAAGGGAAAAGCGTCATATGTACTTTGCTCTGTAATTCTTTAACTTGTTACTTTTATAGCTAGAGTGCTTCTTCTGGACTCAGTAAGTCGGCGATAGGCAGGAGTGGGGGTAGAATTTTATTGTAATAAAGACAAAATATCCCAACATGGTTTTGGAGAATTGAGAGATAAAGAGTTCGTTCCAAGTCTGCAGTGTCACAGCCTCGTTGCTTTCACTTTATAATTTATTTAGTCGGGTGATGCTCTTTTTCAACCTGTCCAGTTGTATTTTTTAATTCAAAATCATTAATTTTGCGATATTTTAAAAATCCATCCCCTGCCGAAAGTGGATTCTGTAACAATAGTATGTCCCCTTCCTGCATGCGTCTCGATTCCTTAACTGAGGGGTCACCAACCTTTTTACTGAAAGGGCCACATGAGGCTTCATGATCCACTGTGCGGGCCACATACGGCATTTCAAATGACTGATCGGGTCGTGTGAAAATCTCAAAGAGCAAGTATATTAAAAGTAGATTTCACCCAAGCACTCGGAAAATGTCGTATAGATATTATAAATGGTATCTAATGGATACTCTTGCTGATTAAGGTGGGCCGGATCAAATCACTGAGCGGGCCGTAGTTTGGGGACCTCTGCCTTAACTGACCAAATGCAATTAGCTTTTCGTTGCGTGGAGCCCCTCGAAAATGCCGCTCGCGACATTTTCAGCGAATGCGGCTATCCCTTGATCGAAAAACGTGTCTGGCCCAGTACTCGAGCTCCTTCCAGTCGGAGAAGTCTGCTGAGACCATACGCCTGCATATATGAGAAAGTTTATGCAGTATCATTATATATAGACGTTTCTTACAGAGGAGGAGGAGATAACATATAACATATAGGAGGATACTAATGTTTAGGCACTTTCAGAAGAGCTAGAGATTCAACATTTTTTTCTTAGGTAGGATTTTGTGCAAAACCGACTAGAAAAAACGAAAATCTTGAAAAAGCGCAAAAATGCGGCCGCTAAAAATTCGCAATTGTTTAAACAAATTTTGAAGGTTTATGTATTTTCGAATGTGTTACGGAGCTGAAACTTTTTTTAGGGGTAGGATATGTAAAAAAACGAAATAGGGATTATAGAAATTTTGGTATTTTAATTTGTTTTGCAGTTAAAAATTCTTAAAGTTTAAACAAATGGATAACTGTTTAGGTACTACGGTATGAGCTAAGAAGCTGAAATTTTCTAATTATTTACAGAGTAGTAAATTTGCACAAATAAACATTTCAATTTTACCATATATGAATTTCGGCGGCCGTTAAAAATTATTTAATTTTAAACAATTAGAAAAATATTATTTTACTTCTAGAAGTGCTACAACTTTAAAATTTCGCTAAAATGTCTAGCATTAGTACTTTATAATGAAAACAGTGTAAAGTTTTTAAAATTGCAACATTTGGGGATTGTTTTAAACTATTATTTTTACATGTGAGAAAAACGAAAATCGCAGCGGAGGTGAAATCTTTAGAATTAAATGACTATTTGTACTGATGAAATATCTGTCTGAAACAGTAGATGGTAGCTCGTAATCACTTTGGCTCCAAGTTGAACAGTTGTATAAAACTCCTTAAGCCAAAAAAATTGTAGGGTAAGCCCTATGCATTTCGCCCACCCAATTTTTTTGGCTTAAGGAGTTTTATACAACTGTTCATCTGTCTGAAAAATGAATGTTTTTTTATGTTGAGATGATATGCTTGCAGAATGCAAGCACCAACTACTAGTATATATATATATTGCACCGATTTCTCCAATTTTTACTCCCAAGCGCTTGTTTTTGAAAACGCGTTTCATGCATTCTTTCTTTTCCGAGGTCGAATTTTTATTTCAGCGACTGATTACCGAAAACATTACATAACATATGCCATCCAAGCACGCGATTATCTTGCGATCCAATGGCTACCAAGGTGAAAAAAGATAAATTAAAATCTTATGTAAATTGTTTTCGACTGCTCACGCAGTTGTTATAAATATTATGCATTCCAGTGATTTTGCTGCGCGGTTATCTATAAAAATGTATTCAATTAATCATTTTGATATTGTAAATACTTCAACGGAATTTTAAATTATATTTAAGACGTTTTCTATATTTGATTTCTATGCATTCCATATTTGTTATTATTAAGTTATTATTTTCAATAATGATTTGTACCGATAAAATGATAAAGAGCGATCTGTATTCATGTCTTTTTTATCATGAACGACAGCCCATGCTTCTTAAGAGGAATAGAGAAATGAAAAGCCCGCAGAAGTTACACGAAGAATGCGCGATCTTTATTCATGGCATTCTTTTCATCATGTCCATTTCCATTTCTTTTATAGATTAAAGCCATATCACGCTCATTACATGTTCAAGTATTTGCAAACTATGAAAAAAATATCAACTGGAATGTTCTGAGAAAATTGTCTAATTTAAGTGCAAAATTAAAAATCACGGTACATTTTTGGCGATTTATGTCAGTCGCATAAATATCTTTAAGGAAAAGAGCAAGGCGAGGTGTCGTTTTGGGGAAGATAATCACGTCAGAAGATCAGCAGAGAGTCAAGAGAGAGAGAGAGTGGAATGACCGTCTGTTGTCAAGCGAGATCGTAACAGTTACATGGTCAAATATTATATCAAAAACTTTAGTCTCCCATAGTTCAAGAGTGGTGTAAGAGGACATTTTAAGATGAACGCACACCGGTTAGACAAGAGAACTTCAGACAAGACAAAACACGCTTAATCCTTAGACACCAACACACACCGATTAGTCACAGACGTGAACGAGAGGTCGGAGGACAATGTTTATTTTTATGGGTGCACTTTTGATATGGGAATGGTTGTTTAAGCAAGAGACAAATAATTGTAGGAGGTATTGGGTTCATCCATTTATTCAGGAGAGGGATGATAAAAATACATTAGAAAATTTAATCATTTAACTGAGGTCTGAACGAAAAAGTTTTACAATCACACACAAATGGCGCCAAAAACTCACCAGTAGCCATAACAAAATTGAAGTAGTCAAGAGTCACAAAAAAATAAAGTGACCGTGTGGAGACGGTCTAATAGAAATGCTGTACGCGCTATTCCATCAGACAAACAGAAAAGACACATTTAGACACGTGTAAGTGTAGTGACTAATCGGTGTGCGTTTTCCCATAAGCGGCAATGCTAACAATCATGTCTGATCGTGACTAAATGTGTCTTGTCTTGACTAACCTGTGTGCGTTCAGCCTAAGACATAATGGGATGAGAAGCCAACATATCCAATCACTAGGTCGCGCCAGAAGTTTCAAACTCTTCGGAGGGCTAGGTATTATAATGCGCAGAAAGCAATTGTAGAATTAATTAACTTAATCACATAAATTGCAATAATGAATTCATCATTCCGAAACTTGTAAAATTATAGGGATAGCATCACTTGGCGTATCCAAAATCCTGAAGAAACGAGTATTATTTCATGAAAAAGATTAATCGGACTAGAGAAAATTCAGTATCGCCTGCAGTTATCTTATAAAATTGCAAATTTCTCTTGTCCTACATTTTGATTATCAGAACTCGTTTTTCCCACCATTAACTAAAAAAATATGAATCACTGCGTAAAAATATTAATCGCCTGGAGATGGAGTAGATCAGTCCAGCTCCCAATGTTTCTGTAGGCGCAGTTTCCTTTCAAAGATAAACAGAATTTCGCGGCCCCCTCAGCCTTGAAACAAGGTTTTTATATTTTTACATACGGATATATTATAACCTTTGGACGCTTCCATTTGTTGATACCATACCATAATCAATTTATTATAGGAAAAATCATTGCCCTAATTATCGTACCTAAACACATATCCAAGTCGTTCATTCAGGGAACGCTAAAAATCAGCCACGGCACCGAGTTTGAAAACCTCTCGAGTAGAGGACGCCCTAATTCGAACCGCGGACGATTTACTCCCATTATATTCTTCTCTTTCATCGACTTTAATGGATGTACGCGAATACATATTTTCATGTTTCTCGTTACTTAAACTGTCTGCGTAATTTAATAAACTTTGCTCGCGTGCATTCACCAAATCCCGCCGTCGTGTTTCGTGACAAACTCACTCCTGGCGGTCACGCGATCATAAGAAAACATTTCAATTCTTTCAGATAACTTGGTCTTCCCATTATAATTTATCCCGATCCAATTTTGTCGTGGATACATCTCGAAAAGCATAAACATGCCGTTTTGTGTATGCTATATTACATAATTAATACGCGGCAAGGACCTAATCTTTAGCGAATAACGTCTGTCGAAAACGAAAATTTTAATTTTAAAGCAAGCAAGATTCTTAGTATTTCCTCCTTTTGAAAGTGGTTGTATCCCTTTTAAAGTAAGCTTAAATACATTAAGCCTTAATGGTATTACTCTTTCAAATATATCGACTTTATTAGACAATTCACAAAGGTCCATTTGGTTCTTTTTTAGTAATGTCTTCATAGCAGTTATGGAAAAGCATTATTTTGATGTAATAATATGTTATCCAGACCTTTTTGTACGCTTGAAATGGTTATTGCGAGCTGGTGGGAAAGACAGATTCTCGCTAACAGGAAAGCGGCGAGAAGAGAGAGAGAGGGCGAATGGGATACTTGCATGCGCAATGATGAAGTACTGCGTCGAAATCCTCGTTGTGATTCTGAGTTTTAAAACATTAGCTGATTCTACAATTGCAAAGTTAGTTTGTAAGAAAATTTTCCGCTTAAAAATCAGCGTCATGATATTTTCGGAAAGGTTAACCTTATTCTGTTAACAATCTAAATCTACTACACAGCAACTATTGGCGCATTTTCTAAGTTCTTCTCGAAAGATTATTTGCAAGTTGTTATAATTCGAACAAAAAAAGATAAATAATCTTCTCTTCATATCCCTGTTATATATAGGTTTACATTATTTGTTTCTTTTTCATAATTCAATTTTTTATGATCTTCAGCTTCCGTTGTGATTCGAGCAGCAACGTTTTCGCGAACCAACGGACTTAAAAAAAGCAGAGGTAACTGTGAAAAGCTGAGCGGATGAGGATACTGCAACAGAGAAGGAAATGGAGGAAGAAGGAAAGAGAATGAGGTGTGGAGGTCAGCTCGGGGAGGAACAGCAGCGAGTGGCGCTTGGTGTCTGGGATGGGATATCGCTTCTAGCAAACCTTGCTGCACCACGCGCGCAGTATTCTATCTGCCACCCTGGAGACGAATACTCTTCGACATGCAACGTCTCTTTAGACCAGCGATCCGCAACTGCTCCCGACAGGGAATTTTGGGAGAGTTGGTGAGGCCAACAGAAAGCTATTTAAATTGCAAAGAATATACTTATACAACCATTATTTCCCCAAGAGGATTACGGCGCCCAAACTTCAGCCCGCCGAGTGCTTTTATCCGAACCGCCACGATAAAAGGAAAAAATGAAACGCAAAATGAAAATAAACAGTTATAACAACAATATATATATATATATATATATATATATATATATATATATATATATATATATATATATATATATATAGTCTTTTCCTATCTAATTCTATTAAACACACATAATGTAAAGGAAACTAATGAAGTAAAAATCCTTTAGTTTCTTTAAATTACTCTTCAACTGCATTTTATCCTGCGTGTGGACCGCGATGAGTGCGGAAGAGGGTCGTGCGGTCCTCGGTGTGCCATAGCTAGGGCGGGGCAAGCGATGCATCTGCCCCAGGCACAACTAAAGAAGGGGCGCAAAAATTGTTAATAGTAAGTTGTGCGAGGTTGCATGTCAGAAGGACAAGAGCGAGTTCACAACTATACTTGTTTTAAACATTATGCAGAGCGGAAATTATAAATTTCGACGATGTTATTGATGAGTTTGTTGAATTAAAATCAAGTAGAATAACACTTTAATATTGAAATATTTATATTTTCTGTATTTAAGATATGTATGTAATTTTATTTATAATTGTGTATTTAAATAATGTACATTTATAGCGAGAAATTATATCTTTTATAGTTTATTTTTATTTATTAATTGTTCACCCAAAATCCGCACATATTTAGTAAAAAATAGGTATTGTATAATTTTTATGGTAGCTTTCCCCAGGTGCTAAAATAGCTAGTTACGGCGCTGGGTCCTCGAGCCAAGAATTTTGAGCACCGCTGCTTTAGACGATCGGGATAGGCCCATTTCGATCTAAGGTCCTCACAAGACCTAAGTTACCGACTACTTCCCCTGCTTCTTTGATATCCTGCAACAATCTTCAAATTAAATTTATCGTTGGTGGCACATAGCAACCGCTGAATGAGCGAATAGTACGAGATATCGCGACAAGCGACGCATAGGTATTCAACAGTTCTGCTGATGGGATATATACGTCCATCGATTTCGCTCTTGAAATACGTCACTTGGATTTCTCCTGGCCAGAAATTGCAAACGGAACATCCAAGCTGGTTTACTTCTAGCTACCATTACTCGCACCACGAGAAATAGCTTCGATATCATGCAACAGGGATTGGTGGCCATCCTAAACGTGTCTTATTTAGTGCGGTATCGCCTGCAAAGAATCTGCAAACCAGCGAGCGTATGTTTAGAAGGGCAACTGACCCGGGACCAGTGTTCCCTCCAAGCTGCACAGCCACCTTTTTGCGGCGCACAAGTCGGAGAATATGACACGAAACTTTTATTATAATAGATTGTTCAAAATGAGAAAATTTTACCACTTTTTTGGATTAAAAACAGTTGTTCGCTCTCATTCGACACGGATTTGAATTCTGTTTTTTAAAAATGGATATATATATCTGAATCTTTCAGCTACAGAACCATTCATGCTCCGAGCCTCTATCTTAGTGTAAACTAATATAAAAATGCAAATAAGGCCTTGCACTAGTATAATGCTTTTCCTTTGGGGGCGGGGGAGAGGGGGGGATAGAAGTGAAACTAAGGGGCACCGATTACTCCTCAGCAGCTTATCTTAGATTCACAATATTTGTACCGTATTTAGTCCTCATAAACACCGCCATATACTACAATTTTGTCCACTCCATATTGCAGGATTACAGATATATTTCTCGAACAGAGACGGGTAGACAAACAAACCGAATATATAAGCGATTAAAAAAGAAGCGCTAAGAAAACAGCGGAAAATATTTTTCCCACGTAAATAGTATAATATAATGATAGACTCAAAATAGTGTCCCCATTTAATAATTTAATAATAATTTATTTAACACAAACAGACTTCTCCAATTACATGTGTTATAATAGGTATAGAACAAGCACGTACGACCATGCCCTCAGCAGGATTCGAACCCGCGACCCTTGCATTGGGAGCTAGACACGCTAACCAATCCTCAACCAGGATCATTCATAAATATCAAGTATTATATGGATTGGCCAAGTCAGACGCTAACGCATTGTCGCATGACGTCAGAGGACGGGGGAGAGCTGCACGTAAAAGTCGGTATATTATAATGTCGCTGGGCGCTATATACTTATTTTTTGAGAAATATGGCTTATGTACTATTTTTTATGATACAAACACTATAATGAATTTTAATCAAAATCGTTCGAGCCATTTCGGAATAAATCGTTTGTCAAAATCAACAAGAATATACTACCCTTCGTTATTGCGTTTTATCGTTCATCTCTTCGGAGGATCTACTCTGGATGTTAGTATGCATAGATATGACATATCATTCGATATCGTTTAACCGTCTAGGGCAAGTTTCGGTAGCCTTTCAAAGTAAAACCACATTTTTAGTCTCGGAGGAACCTAAAACGTGTATTTTGGTCAAAATCCCGAGTTGAATTTTTTCGCGACGGCAATAATTTCTTTATACACTACATATACGAGAAAGTAAAATAAGTACTGGTATTGGGTATCTCCAATAACCATAACAAGGTTATTAAAAGGATTTGACTATAATTCTTTATAAGAATCTACTTTAGATGAATCACCTCTGAAGGCGGCTGTATTGTAACCGAAATCCGCTTATGAAACATAGGAATATGACATCTTTGTCATGATTTTCCGCAGCAGAAGACCAATTTGGCACTTCACACGGCACTCGAGTTTCATCTGTTCCTGTTGGTCGGAGTTGGATGGCTGAAGAGCCGAACGAGCTTTACGGAAGTGTCTCATAAACTCAAATAAGTCTGTCTTGGAACATTGCGAGTCAAGCCAGAAAAACAATGATGGCTCCGAAAAGGACTGTCGCAATAGCGCTTCTTCTTTAACTATGGATTTCAAATCGTTGTTTTATTACAACGGAAATTACAAATTAGGGTTAGTTAATTAGTATCATCGAACAACAAAAATTAAATTTTGAGACCTCCGAGGCAAAACCATGAAGTCATGCGGCAACCGGTAGGTATTATTTATCTTTGAGAGGTGCTTTTGTCACGCTCTGCAAAAGAATCCCCCCTCTCCCCTCCCAACTGCTCCAAACCCTTTCCCAAACCCCCTCCCCAATTCCTCTCCCTCCTCATTCCTCCTTCCCTCCTCTCGAGGCGACAGTTCACTGACCACTCCAACGTCAAGATGCGTAAATCATCCGTCCGCTGGAGCCGGCTGTAAATCCGAAGGACGCAGGGAGCAACAGGTTCGGACGCATTCTGGCGGCTGCGTGCGCCGGCGTGCGTGCGTGTGTGCATCCAAACTTTTCCTACTCCTCTTCTTCGAAGCGTAGTCGTCCCATTCTCGTCCGTATCTTCCGTGCTCGCCCCAATCTTTCCCACCCATCACATCCCTGTCTCCCACACCCCTGTCCCCCACATCCCTATCCCCCATATCCCTATCCCCCACATCCCTATCACCCGCATCCCTATCCCCCGCATCCCCATCCCCCGCATTCCTGTCCCCCACATCCCTATTCCCCACATCCCTATCCCCCACATCCCTATCCCCCACATCCCTATCACCCGCATCCCTATCCCCCGCATCCCCATCCCCCGCATTCCTGTCCCCCACATCCCTATTCCCCACATCCCTATCCCCCACATCCCTATCCCCCACATCCCTATCACCCGCATCCCTATCCCCCGCATCCCCATCCCCGCATTCCTGTCCCCCACATCCCTATTCCCCACATCCCTATCCCCCACATCCCTATCCCCCACATCCCTATCACCCGCATCCCTATCCCCCGCATCCCCATCCCCCGCATTCCTGTCCCCCACATCCCTATTCCCCACATCCCTATCCCCCACATCCCTATCCCCCACATCCCTATCACCCGCATCCCTATCCCCCGCATCCCCATCCCCCGCATTCCTGTCCCCCACATCCCTATTCCCCACATCCCTATCCCCCACATCCCTATCCCCCACATCCCTATCCCCCACATCCCTATCCCCCACATTCCTATCCCACACATCCCTATCCCACACATCCCTATCCCCCACATCCCTATCCCCCACACCCCTACCCCCCAAATCCCTATTCACCACATCCCTATCCCCCACCCTCTCCACCTCCCCTCTCTCACATCCCTCCATCTCCCTCTCCCCTTCCCCTCCGCTCCCTCTTTCCCCTCTCTCTATCGCTCGGAGGATTGGACATCTGCAGGAACAGAGAGGCCGATTCGAAATTGACGGAGATTGCGTCACTTGAATTATAAATGGCAGTAAGCACCCAATGCAGAGAATCGAGATGGTCATTCTCGGGAGTGCGGAAAACCGACATTTCCACTTAAACGAGATGTAATTTTCGCGACACACTTAGTATTTATCCCGCCGGACACGTAGTCGATCTCGATCCTCCAAATCCGCCGCACGTCCGAGGAACGTTTAGTTCCGCGTCAGTTCGCCAGAGGGCGGCGGCGTCCTTCTCGGCTTCTCTGGCCGTCGAGGTGCCGCGCTTTTGTCACGAGGCCGTCTCCGCAAAAACCCTCGACCTAGCCGCTCCCTGCGTCGACCCTCCGGATGTCGGAGAGGGTGGAAATGGAATTTGTGCCTCGCGAGACTAGGAACCGCGGATGTAATCAGCCCCGAAAGCGAGAGACGGCGGCCGACCGCTCTCGGCGTGAGATCGTTTCGACTAGGATCGGACGCTGAAACGGCCCTCGCGAAGAAAATCTTATTTAAAATCAAGTATTATAATCGAGAGAAAATTTTATCATGTAAAAGAATAAATAATTGATAAAACATTAATATAAGTATAAGTTTCAGCAGACCGATCCTTTGCCTTATCGCTCCGGTGATTGCACCGGAATGTTATGTGGTCAGTCCGCCCCTGCTTCGGGAGTGTTCGGAATCGGAGAAAGTGGTGTTGGCGACCAGCAGCGTTGATTCGGTTGCGTAGATCAGCGGTGGTCAACCATCTTGCGTCCCACCAATCAGTTTGGCAAAGAAACCCTGGTCCCACCATGATTAAAACAAACGCTCATTTTTTCCAATAAATGGATATTTGCGTCAAATTCATTTTGGTGTTTCATTAATCATTAATGGAACACTTCAAGGACCTTAAATATTGGGGTATTTTTTTTAGAAAAAGTATGTAATATTCTCAAAATTTCGCATCCCACCCAGACGAACTTCGCGTCCCATCGGTTGAGAAACACTAACTTAAATGAACGACAGTTTTCGTACGTTAGATTGCGAGCATCCTTGTCTCTCTGGCGATATGGCCCATTGCGCATGCGAACGCGTCTTCTGGGTCTCTTGCTTGGTTTTAAAAGTATAGAGGAATACATTTCTTTCCGCTTC
Organism: Tanypteryx hageni; assembly: GCA_028673005.1. Classification (NCBI taxonomy): domain Eukaryota; kingdom Metazoa; phylum Arthropoda; class Insecta; order Odonata; family Petaluridae; genus Tanypteryx; species Tanypteryx hageni. The sequence continues at coordinate 76,135,410 of CM054118.1, read as the reverse complement.
CCTCATCCGGAAAGTTTAATTTATGCATCGTGTGAGAGCACATTCAATATAAATATTTTTACATTCTGTTACAATTATTCTAAATCAGAGGGCACAACAGCCGTCCGGTGGCCGCACTTATAAATATTTGGACAATATTAATATGGGCCTCTTAGAAAGCTTCTCAGAGCAGAAATGTAGTTGTTAACTTGAAATTATTAGTCAATGTACATCCATTTGATGGTTAAAGAATCTTAAAACGGAAATTCGTACACATTCCTTTCCTCTACAGCTATTCGGAGAGTAGATTCAAAATGTTCGTCCTTCAGTTTGTTGCGGTACTTACTTTTCAGAAAGTGAAGTGCACTAAATGTCCGTTCACACATCGCAGTAGTCGGAAAGAGAATTAATACTAAAAGAATCACATGTGCCATATCTTTGTAATCGTCGCAATGTTGGTAAAAAGATACACCAGAATTTTCAACCGCTGCATTATTATCATAACAGCGACCTTTCGTACGTTCATCTCGATGAGATTCCATTAGTGAATATCTAATATTTGTCCAGTTAAAGGAAGCCAGAGATGGATAAGACGATAAATTGAATGATGATGATGGTTTAATTTCTTTAAGATGCTGAATATAGGTAAATGCCGGAAAAAAGGTTTTGACAAAAAAGTTGAATTTTTGAAAGAAATTGCTTATTCAAATCTCTCCTCAGCTTCAGTATACTCTGTTTCTAAGTACTTACCTCATTACTCTGTTGATTTTATTTTTGAATTGCTAGTGATTTCAATTCAAGGAAATTGGAAAGGAAAAATGGTCAAATATTTTTCTTCTTTCACATTTAAACTTATATCTGTTATCGTGTTTTGAAATTATTATTATTATTTCGAAGCTTAAATGTTTGCTGGTCAATGGGATGCGGTTGTTTTTCCATATTTTTACAGTTTTAAAAAATGTCACATTCCATGACTTAAAGACCAATGCGATTTACTCCGTATTAATAACGTTTATTTTAAGTTCTCCCAGATGTATAGGTATATGTGCCTTAAGATTTGAAAGAATTCCGATAAATGTCGAATAACTCGAAAACTGCTGACTGTATTTCACCCATTCTTTCAGTTTTAAATAACACCTAAAGAGACTTATGGGTAATCACCATTAAATATAACGGATCGAGTTCGATTCTAGGACCGTTTAATTCCTCCGTTTGAATAAAATGGGAATAGGTGCAGCATATTTTTTATTCCAACTTTACAATTACAAATTCTCCTCTTTTTTCTTAAAATAATTTAGTATGCTAATTATGCCTTATTTTTTAGAAAAATTAAAAAAGTGAGTAAACTCACGAAGGGTACAGTAAAAGGGTTTCGTTAACAACGACAACAGCGACCGATAGAAATGTCTGTAAATGGATTAAAATACAAAATTATTCCTGTGTAAGTTAAATTAAATTCATCAATTCAATTGCAACTAAATATATTGCAAAACTTTACTTAGCAGCACATTTTCACCGAGCAGTGCTTCACTGTCATTATCATCACCAGTAAGAATACTGTTGGTTTAAATACATGGCCGTATCACTTGCTAATGGACGCAACATACAAAATAAAACGTGGGGCAAAATTGAAAAACTAAGCACTCTACGCACAGCACTCTCATAGCGGACGTACCGTATGCGTTGCGCACTTTGTTGCGGATGATTCTGCTGCAGCTTTTCTTATAGCTTGCTGGGTAAAAAGATCAGCCTTTTTTTATAAGGACTACACTTCATAACGTCACCTCAGGAGCCTAAGTAATATTCGTTTCTTAGCTCGTTTTTTCCTAATCTGTTTGGGCATTCTTCCTAGTCATCTATTCAAGTTATTTTTCCTTTATATGTATAGAAAGGCATCCGGCTCATATCTTTCTTTATTAATTCCTAATTTTTACTGTCCTAGTATTCAGTCTGCGTGTTCATTCTAACCACTTTTATAGAGTTCGAGCTAATACACTTGTAAGATGAGAAATGGCGGCTGGGTCGAGGAACTCTCGTTTGTAGGGGAAGTTATTCGTGGCCACACTGAAATTCCCCGGTGGCCGCACTTGAGAATAGCTAGCTCTAAATCATGAGAATATGTGTTTGAATTGTATTTTAAAAAAACAAGAACATTTTCTTTTTTCAGCTATCCCTCAATTGGAAATCGAAGATATGCCATCGGAGCAATGTATTACATATTTTTACGTGTCCTTTAAATTTTTGCTTCTTAATATGATGTACAAGTGTAAATATATTGAACACTTTCTGAAAACTTTATTTGAAGACCCTTTGTTGCTTCAAATTACTCATTTCAAATGAGGGCGAAGAAGTAACCTCATCAAAGGTTTTGATAATTCATGAACACAATGGACAAGTTCTAAGAAGGGACGAGAATGCTTCAAAAAGGGAACGAAATGAAAAGTCTGGAAAATCGCGCCTGTTATTTCAGTTGTGTAATGCAACAGTATATATACGATGGTGAGCGGCCTACATTTGACCAAAGATCAGCGAGAATTGATTCAAGTTTCTTGACGCTTCAGCGTTATCAAAACATGATTGATCAGCTCGAATGGATCGTCATAACACGAAGAGGGAGCCAAGTCGGGAGAAATAAGTGTACATTAAGCATTATTCAGCGAGATTCACAGCCAAGCAAACTGCGAAAAAATAAATATTGCCAGAACTGGGTTAGCCTGTGCACTTTGCAACGCTTAAATGCAGAGAAGAGAGATGGACACATTCAGAAACATTAGATTATTTTATGTATTGCATGAACAAAAAATGACATTGCCTCCATCTTCAAAGTCCTTTTCAACCACGCGAAAATTAAGGACTCGACATACTTCTGGAATGAGCGTAACAACGATAACAAAGTCCAGAACCAACGTTCATGCCCTCCACAAGATTCGAATCGGGAGCCAGCGAAGAGGCCGTCACTTTGAAGAGCTGCATAACAGGCATAAATGCATATTTTCTACGATTGGTGGGTTTTGTTTTTACTCTCTCCTTACGCAGTGTCGGAGAAAATGTTGTTTTCGGGAAAAAGTCGAATTCTTGATTTCAACGGAAATACACGTTTTAAGGTCTCCTGAATACATATTATCTATTTTCTCGATCATTTCTTTGTGATGGGAATTTTGTGCGCGCTCTAACTCAAAAACTACTAATCAAGTTTTAATTTTACATTTAAGATTTTTATTAGTCCAAGGTGTAATCAGATATCTACTAAAATCGGTCATCCGGATGTAGAGGTTTACTCGTGTCACTTTTCCTTTTTTGACAAATATCTTCATTAATGTAAATATTCGTCTTTATTAAAGTTGTAAACAATGGAGCTCTCCATAAATTTTGTCTGAAACATTTTTTAATAGAACGGAAATGGACTTAGTTACCATTATTAGTATATCGATCAAATTTCCACACTGTCCGCTTATGAAATCGGAATATGGTGATTTTTCTCTCGACTCATCTCTTTAACATATGGCTAAATACGTAATTCGAAATTGTCTTGACAGCGGTACCAGGACACCAAATATATACTTGAGGTCCTCGACGAATTTCAGCGCATGCAATGACATGGCGGGAGCCGCATTACTTATCGTAGGGACAAGATAGCTTATTAACTGTGCTTTAAAAAAGTATTCAAATAGTGTAGATCACATTAAATTTTCCACCTCTTCTCCATTACATGGAGTCACACTTTCATAGAGTACGTCCTCTTTAATATAAATAAAAATGTTGTGAATTTCCACTACACAAATTGATTCGACACGGCGAAACCGGTCGAACAAATTTGTGTCTAGTGGAAATTTACGATATTTGTTTTCATTTATGCGTACATATTATGGAATCTTTCCACAAAGTCGAGTCTTCCCTAGTGAATTTTTTACATTCACTTTCATGAGACCATCTGTAATCTCTCATTAGAGGGGATTATAACTTCATTAGCTTCGCATAAGCATAAGCGCCTTTTAAACGATCTTCTGCGGGTATTATTTAAATTAAATTAAATTTTCAAGCGGATCGGATTTTTTCGTTTTTTAATTTTAGGTTCTTTTGCAAGCCGGAGGCGAATAGCAAAAAGTAATCAATTTTGACATTGGACAAGGACGAAAAAATTTTAAAATGTATATATTGATTTTAATGCATTTTGTATTAACTTTGAAAATGATCAGTGTTTTAAATATTTTTATACAAAATATGCTACATACACATATATAGGTATATATACTTATATATTATCATAGTTGTCTGTCTGTAGACAGGTCCGTGATTATTCATGGTTAAACCTGGTTCTCCATATACTCCTATTTTCCGCTGTCCTCTTCGTATCTTATATATATATATATATATATATATATATATATATATATATATATATATATATACACGTTTGTGATGTTTCTGTGTTTTAGTGTTCTTTTACGTGTGTCGCTTCGACATCCCCGGGGCCTCGCCATCCTGAAGTCGTCTGATTGGTGAGTGTTCACTGAGTTTCCTCATCCCAACACCTTGTTGACATCTATATATATATATATATATATATATATATATATATATATATATATATATATATGTGTATGTATTATATATATATATAAACTTAAGAAAAAGAAAAGGTAGTGATGAGGGTGGCAACAAGGTGTTGAAGGAAGCCCAGCAGACACCAAGTTGGCAGGCTGCTGGGGGCGTCGAATAGACAAATCACGCACACAAAAAAACACACGTATGATTTTCTTTAATATATATATATCCATCCATCCATGGCGGGCCGCATTCGTAGTTGTGAATGCTTTGGAGGGCCGTATTGGAAATCAGGAGAGTTTCTACGGGCCTTATGAGTGTTAACATCGGAAGTTACCTATAAATTATGTGGTCCCATAGCAGTGAAAACCAAGTCTAAATTATTTACTAGAGTAAAACCTTCACTATAAATAGTTTTGAGGCCATAATTTCACTGAAAAATATGAAATTGGCCATGTTACATTTTATCAGTCACTTTTCATCGTAAATTTGTTGGCCGCGTGAAGCGTTCTCAGGAGCCTCATGCGGCCCACCGGCCGACGCGGTCGCCTGGCCCTAAGTCCGCCTCTGGTTGGTATTACGCCAGAGGTCGGCAGCCGAATGAACGAGGAGAGCCGTATTTTTACAGTTTAGGATATAATCATAAGCGAGTAGAGCCGCAATATAGCTCAATATGATGCGTCTTGTTAAGAATAATCGATTCATATTTTAGCACATTTTTATAATTTAACGTTAACTTTCAGCATTTGATGTTGCGAGTGAATTTCACGTCTTTATATGTTAGAATGATTTGGTTTTCGGAGCCGCACGTAAGCCGTGAAGGAGTCGCAGGTTGCCACCCCTGTACTAGACAATAAGACATTTATTAGAGGAAATATTATCGCTCCCATGGCCTATCAGCATTTCAAAATGGTTGATTTATTTATTTGGCTAAGTTTTTCGCGACATCCTTAAGAATCTACTGCTTCATCCCAACGTCCCGCGGCGCGCAGCTTGGAAAACACTGGTCTATGGTTAAAGGACATTGGGGAGCCGGTATAACTCCTAACTTACAAAAGAACACTTGCTTTTCGCGTCTTTGATGGATTTCGAAAAATTAGTAGCTCTGTTGCTTCTTGAATTTGGCGCGAGTTTCGTTGATCGATTTTAAAATAAGTAGTAATGATAAGAAGATAGTCGTACACTTATGGTAAATTGGCACCCTATTCCTCAAAGAGGGCAATTTCCTTCTTAATAAGTTTACAAAAGTCATTGGAACTACATTTCTGCATTGTCATTGTATTTCTAATTTTTTCATCTTCATAAGAAGATGCAGTTTCTTTATTACCACTACTTATATCTAGTGCGTCAATGGTATTGACCTCTGATAACGAAGAAATATTTTCTTCTTTTGAAACACCAGACAAACGTTGCACAAGAACTTCAATTAGCTTTCCAATAAAATCTTTCCTGAGTGGAGTAAATAAAAAATATGCGTCTGCTTCGTTAGTAATAGTAGATTGGTATTTTGAATATACTAAAGAACACAAGATAAATCAGTGCGCCTTTGTTCAATGCGAAAGTGTACCGCCCTTTTCATATCCATGCTCAATGGCCCGTTATATTTTTACCATTCAATACCGAAATATCGATATTGAGTAGAACGGTACTGCTGTATTTCGGTATTGAAAATACCGGTATTGCATTCTCTATTTGGGGAGGAGGACAGGCCTGCCAACACAAAGGTTCTATTCCTGCCGTGGACGCAAATGTCCGTCTATGTCTTCGTTATCGCTCATAAAGAAGCATTGTGCTTTTTGAGAGCCCATGGAAAGGAAATCGATCATACCCTTAGCAACCGCCGATGATAGTTTGGGATTGAATCTTCGTTATCCCAGATGCATGATGGGAGTGCTTGTGCCGCATCTTTCGTAACGGCGCCAACTTCTTCGAAATGGATTTTCACTTACATAATCTGAAAATTTTGAATCAGGTTCGTGTGAACTGATTTTATTAGTTCTCTTATAATTTGTGTTATCGATAAACGTGGAACGTGATCTTCTTATTGCTATAAATTGTACGTGGCAAAACGAGTTTCACCGGGAGTATGGCGCAAAATGTAACACACTGCGTCATCAAAACAAACGTTTTGTATAATTTTAAAATTCAGTTCTTCATGCGATGCGTATTTTTACCACAGTAGCGGATCGATAAATTACCCACGGGGAGGACTGCCGACCTTCCTCCCTTTCGGGTCCTCCATTGCCGACGACCCTTTACTCTGAAAGTCTCGGCCCGTCGGAATCTCTCCACCTCTTATCCTTAGGTTCTAAAGTTAATGGACGATGCCGAGACTTCGTGGAATTCCATAATCAAATAAAATTTAAAAAATAATACTAGATGGTGTATTTTATTATAGAACTTTTGCTAATTTCCAAAAAATAATATGAATTACACGACCGGTTTCGGTGTCTATTTTCATAGGATCGAATCTGCGGCGCAGAATCTAGGAATTTTGGTCGGAATGGGTTTAAGAATGCACCCAGGGGAGGGATCGCCCTAGGGTTGGCATCAATTGTTTTAACATTATTCTGTAAATTATAATAACGAATTCTTAAAAATAACATTACTTTAGAAACCATACTTGATTTATTAATTTAGAATTTATATTTTGAATTACTTGGAGCAGCCCCTAAAAGATCTGGTTTTGATAGTAAAAAGGCTTGGAAATCTTAACAAGAGCAATTAAAATTGGGGCATACTTGAATTTCCGACTTGACATGATACACATTTAATTTATTTCGAACTTTATGCCAGAATTCCTTAATAACATTGAACACGCGTTCGCAAGCTGCGTCGGATACTGGAATCGAATGCCCAAACGTTACATTTTTTTAAAATTTTCCGCGTACTCCATATGCGTTTCAATAGAAATCGAAAACAATTTTGAATGCTTCTTGATTAGTTTAAATTCTAATAGAAATTAGGTGACCCTTTAGTGGCGCATCAGAGGTAGTAGCTATAATAAATTTAACGACCTGCTGATTCCCCCTTGCCTACGCGCAATGGGTATCTAAGAGGTATTGCAGTGAATGGCTGGTCAGTTTCAAAAGTTTAGTAAGAAAGGTGACATTCTTATTCTTTATATGGCTGTCCTATAATGGTAGTGACCGACATGATCCTGTAAAAAGAGTATATTTACACATTAAGTATTGCTTCATTGGAATCAAAGGAATTGATTCTACCAAAATCTCAACTTATTATAAAGTAAAAAGACCAGTAAAGCTGAAAATTACTTGATTACGAAGATTTTGGGCTCCCGGACAAGTTCTACCAGATTCCGGGAGAGGAGGTACCTATCTAAGGTGGATTAATTCGGGGAGAGGCGGCAACCGCAGATCCGCCTCTGTTATGACTGCGTAGTATATTATTTACACAAGCAGCGTAGCGTAGTCATGTAGTGATGTCAACGATCCGATCGCATCTTTTCTTCCACGGCATCGTCTTCGCATTCCTTAAATTCATACTCCGACCGAAATGACACATTTCCTCCATAGTTGTTCTCTCCATTATGCCACGACATTTAAAAATCCATCTGGATAAACTTTATTTAATTCTTAGAGCGAGAAACATTGACCGCCGCTCGAGGTTGATTTTCTTCCTCGTCATCCATAGAAAGGAACTCGCGGAGGTCGTCTGCTTCCAAATTCCGAGTCCTCAATTCGCGCTCGGTGATATGTGTGCGCTCTGTTTATTTTCACTTCGCGATAGTCCTCATTGGACGAGGGCCATTTTTATTGCCGCCTTTGTTGATTCCGTTGCAATGTTGCCGTGACCTTTCCTGGCGGTCGCAACGCTCGATTCATATAAAATGCCGTCGGCTCTTCTTAATAAAAATTATCAGATGACCCCCTCAATCTGACGTTTTATATGCTCTGGAATAGCTCGAGGCTGATGTACGTTCCCAGAAGATGGACCTTTGTTCCGAACGATCCAGACTGAGATCGTCTTCGAGTCACGTCATCGCTCGATCGTCTCTTGTCTATCCGCGTGTTTGCCTCCATCGCTGCTTGTAATTCACCTGCCATAAAGCAATTTTTGCGTTCTCCTTACAGTCGTAAAGCTGAAAAAAATGAGAACAAAGCTGACGCGAGGACTTTTAGGTGGAAACAACCGCGGCACTTATCGCATCTTACGGAGGTCAGTCGCCGCGAAACCAATGAGGAATCTTCGTTCCAGTTCGGTCGGCTCCGGGACATTCTCGGGTTGAAGGTCGGCGGCGAGGGTTATCGTGGTACGCGATATGACAGCTGCTGGTCAACTGCGACGGACTGAGAGGGCCCTTCGGTTATCGCTCCTGAAGGAGGGAGAGGGCTGGAAGGGAGGGACGGGGGAGGGGGGGGGAGACGTCGATGATCTGGAAGTTTCTTTGTGAAAACGGGCGACCGTCTCGGTGCAGCCAGCAACCGAAAGGTGGAGGGGCGATCGCGATATCGCCTACGAGATATACTCAAAGACGCGTTCCATTCTGTTTTTGCATTTTTCGCGACCAAGACGCGGTAATCTATACCTAAAACGCTTTAACTTGGCAGTGCGCAGTAGACACATTTACGGTAGGACGAGTCCATCCTCGAGGCGGGATCGCCTATAGGGGAGGTGGTGTTTAGGTGTGGGCATTTGATGCGCGAACTTGGACTCGTGCGAACCAAAATTGTGTTACTGCGCATAGGCTCTGACGTTGGCTCCCCCTTAAAACTTCTCCTTCCCATTCCTTCCCTTCCCCTTTCACGCTTCTCCGACTGCCACCTTAAAGCGCCCAAGCTATACCGGTAGACATTGGATATTTTTCGCCATCTGCTCTTTGCCTGGAAAATGATGTTTATTCAGTCCTAACACCTAACGCGAATCACGGTGCGCCGAGAAATAAAATAAATATTCGTTTTGAGCTTCGTTGCATTCACCATTCCATAGCTTTCTCCTCGCCCTTCTTTTGCGCCGACCTTCGACTGATCTCAATGTAGCATATTCCCCGTATTAAAGCCTTCACAGATTCGTATATCGATTTCAATTTTTGTATTGTAATTGTATCGTATGAACCGAGGTTTATTAACTTATTTTTGAACCGATAAATTTTGTAATGCCGTTAACATCACCCCATTCTGTTATGGTAAGTATTCTCAAGTATTTTTACGAGTCGTTCTATTTTCTCCTTATTAAACCTTAAATTCGTCTGCAAATTTGCTTTCTTAGTTTTCCTTTAGAGCACGCGCATTCCTTTCTGTTTAATCTGTTCGTTAATTTCTTATAGTTCTTCTTTTAGCTCCTTCTCCGCTCCAGCATTGAATTCCACGTCATCAGTGTGTCTTTCATTGTTTACGTGGCGAGCAGTCGCTGTAATTATGATATGTACTTTGCTATCCGTCGCTCTTTCTTCATCATATTATTCTTGATAGCAGAAGCTTTGTTCCGAATTTCGCAATGATATTTTTCATCACTCAAAACAGGGGTCGGCAACCTTTTCTCCATGGCGGGCCACATTCGTTCTTGCGAATGCTTCTGAGGGCCGCATTGCAAGTCACGAGAGTTTCAGCGGGCCGGATGAGTGTTTAAATCAAAAGTTTACGAGAGATTCCGTTTTCTCCTATTTGTGAAAAACAAGTCTAAATAATATACTAGCTTTAAAACTTCATCAGAAAAGTTTTTGAGACCATGATTTTACCGAAAAATATGAATCGCTTATTTTAAATTTACCCATCAGTTTTCCATCATAGTTTCCCGGGCCGCATGAAGTGCTCTCGGGGACCGCATGCGGTCTGCGGACCGTAGGTTGCAGACCTTTGGCTTAAATTATTACTTTCGAAGGAGTTGAATACATCGCTTGTCTAAAATATCTTTCTCAAATATTGACCATTGAGTCTTTCCAATCATTATGCGTTCCCATTCCGACTCGCCTCACATTTTTCCTGTAACATTTCATTCGGCTTTCGTTGCAACTGTCCAGACATAGATATTATCTGTAATTTGTATTGATTTGAGTTTTGATATCACTTATGATATCAGAGAAATTTCAACCTACAGATTTTCTACAACTTTGCTAATAATCAAAATTCACCTGCGAATCGGGAATAAAAATCTTCTCTTCATAAACGAGCGAAGCCATTTACTGTAGCAAGCCCTTCGCAATCTGAGGTTCAGAGGCCAAACCACTTCCATTTCGAAAATTTACTAGTCACAAATACCGCTCGATAAAATCTTCGTTATAATAACAGCTTCTTAGATGCATTTGAGTGGCGAGCCATTGCGCACTCGTGCCGAAGCACGGGTTAGACCACAAACTATCAAAGTTAGGTCTTTGCCGCTCTAGAGCACGAGTCCGCGACTTTTTTTTACATGGCGATTGAAATTGGAATTCGCCAATGTTCATGTATTAGTTTAAATTATGTAAGTGAAAAACAAGTTTATATAAAATTTTTAGGTTTGGAATTGTAATATTCATGGATTTATTATCTTAAATGTTCAAAGATGGCTCAAAAAACTTTTTGGCGTAAACTGAATGAAAGTTAAAAACTCCAGCCAAAAAACAGTGGTAATAGCCCGATGCATCGGGCTATTACCACTGTTTTTTGGCTGGAGTTTTTAACTTTCATTCATCTTAAATGTTACCAAAGAATACGAATTTTGATTCATTATAAAGAGAATTATCGAGTTTGTCTTATGGCTGTAAATAAAACCTAGTGTGTTCACGTATAAACAATTGAAAAATTAATGATTTGTCTTAGGCATCTTAAACAGTCTTTACAAGATTGTTAAATTTATTCAGGAATGAACTTTATTGTTAAATTTTAAGAGTCACTTTTTCCTCCATTACTTCACGGACCGCATTTTACGCTCTCGTGGGCCACAACGGCTCGCGGGTCGTAGGCTGTCGATTCCTAGAGGAAAGGACGAAAAATAGCGGACGAAATATACGGGGAAATTTTTCCAGTCTAAATTTTTCGAGACATTTAGCGTCTTCGGAAGAAAATGCTTGGCTTATCTCAAGCGACGCAAATAACAAGGAGAAAAAATTTGTCCTACATAAATGGAATACACACAGTTTTCAAAGGCGCTGTTTTCTATAATGTATACGAAAATTATAAGCAGCTTCTCTCTCGTTCGCTCTTCAGCCCATTACTTTCGACGTGGGATTAAGGGTATTGAATTGTTAAAATAAAATTATACATTTTAAAATTAATAAACTAAGAAGTATCTACTGGCAGTTACCTATTTACGCGAGATCTATTTTCGCGCTTAAGTAATTCGTGATTTATGCTTTTTGCCCTATTGCCCGATTTACGCGACAAATCATTGCGCTATGTGAAAACCCGTATACCGAAAATAATTTTCCGACTCAAAACATTGGAATGAGTATTAATTACGTTTTTGATCAGTTACATTCCAGGGGTCGCGTGGTTAAAGCGTTGCCCTTTCACGCAGCGGTCCCAGGCTTGAATCCGGCGGAGGTCGGATTTTTCAATCTGGAATCGTCCCCTACTTTTGCGTGGTTTGAGGAGACCGCGCACGTCAGCGCTCCGTCCTTCGGAAGGGACGTTAAGCAGTTGGCCCCCTTGGTGTTCTTCGTAAAGAGTAGGCTAATGCGCGCACCGGGTTTCTGATACGCGTAGCGTATATCACCTCAAACACAATGCTATAACGTTTGTCTATACGGAATCTGATTGGCTGCCGTTAAGTCCTGCCTCTTGCGTCAAGGAATTGAACTACCTCATATTCGCAATTTTATAATAATAATTTGGCGTATTTGTTTCTGAATTGAACCAATTTTGTGTGAATTTCTAAGTCAGATGACTGTCTTACAACTTATCTTTACGTTCCAACGTGTTTGCATAATCGAAGATAGAACGTACGATTGGAGAGAACGAATCAGAATTACCACTACTGAAGATTTCTACAGGCCATCTCACTAAACGATACACAATATGAATTCTTACGGCAAACATTGTAGTATAACCTCAATTACGAATTCAGAATCAATTGCAACATAATTATTTTCTTTCGATTACCTCAAGTAACTATAACATTTATGTTGCCTTGTAAGTGCCAATCAAGGAATAACAGTGAAAGAAAACTTTAATATTGTTATTAAACAGAAAAATGAACAGAAATAAAGATGATAATTTATTTTGTACGCTAAATGAATAATTCTGTCAATTAAGTCATATATAGAGATTAAAAGTGATAAATATTTGAAGGTCTTTGAGGATATTATATGCGATAGCTGCGTAAGTCTTAAAACAGAAAAATAAAATTCGAGTTTATTTGAACGAAATCACGTTTCGTATACACGAAAATGTGAAAAATAAATCTAAAATCACGTATTTGAACGTTTCATAGACTAAAAATAATTTTGGGCATATCAAATTTATGTATCGTAATGTTTTCCAAATAAATCTTCATTAATATTCCTTTGCCACATTTATTTTTCCAGAATATTTTTTACTTTCTGTGACCTTCCATTATGTGAATTATATATTTATTGGTTACTTTTTTGTGCACATAAAAGTTGGTTTCATTAATTTTTTATTTAATTTTTTTAACGTTGTACTTAATTCACGCATATCCGTCATATTTGACGGGCAATTACCACAAACTAACCCTTAACCATACAAAATCTAAACAAGTAGGGACGTACACGGGTTTCCCGTGATACAGAAGTGCTTTTCGACAAATTCGCCGTAGTAAAATCGTAAACTAATGTATTTGCTTTGAAATAAGAAAATTATTTTTCCATATATTGTGGTACCTCTGCTTTTTAGATCCGTTCTAAACATCTTCAATCCGTTTTGGCAATCTAAACCCGACCTACTAACGAAATTTCTTTATCGAAATCGGTTCAGCCAATACCTTCGAAATTCATAGTTCCAGAAAAATTGTAACCTTGATGTTGTGGTAGCCCTGTTTAGTCAACCCGATTGAAATATGCAATTTTCGTTATTTATTTACATGAAAGTTATATATACCATATTGGTTTCAAATCCATGTGGACTGTTTACTAGAAATACGTGTAAAAGTAATATTATTTTACTTTTTACTGTGGTAGCCCTGCTCTTGAGCTCCGCTTTAAAAATCTTGATTTTAGTATGGCTTGTTATACAAATCTTATTTAGAAAATTTAGTTGAAATTCCGTTCCGCCAATTCCTTCCAAATCCATTATAACTGAAAGAGTTTAATTGGTAATTGTGGCACCCCTGCTTAGTTGACCCGGTTCATATATGCTACAATATATAGTAGTATGTATATATATATGTACATTATAAATATTAAATTTGATCAAAATTAATGTGCACAGTCCAACACAAATACTCGCAAAAAGAATTGCTATTATTAATTGTAGTAGGGCAGCCCTGCTTTCTACAGTTAGACCAAACAGCTTGATTTTGTTTTTATATATTGCATTCCTCCTTTATACGAAATTTTGTTGAAATCGGTTCAGCTAATTCCTTCAAAATTCATAATTACCAAAAAGTTTAATTTTGTCAATGTGGCATCCCTGCCGAGTCGATCCGGTTAAAATATATCACTTTGTTGATTATTTTATGTGAATATTATATGTACCAAATCTGGTTGAAATCGGTTAAGCCAATTATTCCCTGATATATGCGTACGTACGGACGGACATCACGAAGATAATAGTGCTTTTCAGCAATGACGAAAAGCACCAAAAAGGATGTATACATACGGTGAACACTATCGTATAACCACAGTTGTTCAGAATCGATCGCAATCTCAAATATATATAAACATTTATTTCCTTGGGAATAATTATTTGGGACAAACATTAGAAAAAATTGGAATCTTCCTGCGTTCTAGCATGTTTAGTTACGGCCAATATAATGTGAGGAAACCCGCGTGTTGGAACCAGAAAAGCCATCGAGATTCAATCTCAGAAGACTTCATATCCGGGCAAAGATGGAAAATGCACGAATAATGTGGTCTAAAAAGAAATATTGAAAAATTCGTGCGTTATTTCTGCGATCCTTCTACTACAGCATAAACACTAGAATTATAAGTTAAAAGCTAAACAATTGGGGCCAAAGGCCTCCTAGCCCTCTGCTGGAGCTAGGAGTTGATGGCCGTCAATCTACGAGTATCGAAAAGTGTTCCTAAGAATAAGAATCGCGTATAACCGAATACGCGTATAGCGAACGCGCGTAAATCGGAAGTTACCTTAGAATTTAGCCTAGTGGCGAGGGGCCGGCGGTCTCCTCTTTTGTTATGTAATACTAAGCCCCATTTACGCGATATCTAATCGCGCGAAGTCATCTAAGAACGCATCTCGCGCCTAAGTCGGCGGCCTCCAGTATTTACAAGTTATTTAGCAGCTACTCAGGCGTTGTTTACTTAACAGTTGAATGCCGATTTATTTGTTATCTGCTGCCAAGGGCCAACGCTTGTCAGATTTCGATGACGTTAAACGATACATGGGTAATAGTTTCTTTAAGCTCTTATGTACATTTTTGAGTTCTAATTGAGAGAAATTACATTTGGACGATAAATGTAAATGAATATTTCTCATATTAAAATCAATCAAAATCCGCCAACCGGTTCAAAGATGTGGAAGACGCGACGGACAGACAGACGAGGCGTACCCATAAGGCTTATATCGCTTTGCTGGTAAAGTACGCCAATAAACGCCTACTAAAAGAAGTAGATCGTTTCGGACGTAAATTCGTCTCGAAGACAGCTGTGGTTAAATGGATAACAGCCTGAAGGATCTCTTAAGCCTCGCGCCCGTCCATGGAAAGAAATCAGTATAGGTGCGATCTCATACGTCAGGAGCCGTCGAGGATATCCTCAGGAACGCGCGCTTCACCTTGGAACACCTCCGCTAAGAACTTTCTCTTCGAATTTCGCAAAGATGAATATCTAATTATTTTAATTTGACTCTTCGCTTCCGCAGGAGCCTGAAATTGGTTTCTTCCTTCGATTTTTTTCTCGCAACCGTTTTCATTTCAAAGGGACAGTAACAGTGGACGGGAACAACGAAAGCTTCCCGTGTGTTGCGGGGAAATAATGGAGCGGGCATTTTCGATTTATCTCATTCTTATTTAAAGGTCGTTTTCAACCGGAAAGATTTATCTCTTAATTTAGCATAAAATCTCCACTAGAAATGGCGAAGGGTGCTTCCCCTCACGAGTCCTTCAAATTGCGGAATTCTTAATTTATAATGGCATTGCTCGAATACTAACTCATGGAGAGTGAAAGAACATGCTTATAATAGGATTTTCGGTGACATGTTGGAAAGAGATCGCTTTAACTAAGGTTAAAGCAGGCGACATTGAATAAATGAATCATGTCGCAACGCAATGTAACAACCAATGATTTAAAATTATTGTATATTTAATCCAAAGTTTTAGATTAGGACATATACGTAACTTTGCAATGGGAATTTGAGTCATAGGCTGCACGTAGGGTTAAGGCGGTGGAATTAGAGGCAATATTTGTATTTGCTATAGTCGTTTGGCGTTATTTTGTTATCCCGCGAAGGTCGCCTTGTGCTCTTATAATATCACGAAGCCACGCGCCGTGTTGCAGACTTTGTGTAAAGGCAGGAAAACATTTTTTTAAATAGGTCAAAATGCACTTGCAAAAGTCATACAGGCAAGCTTTTGGTGAATATGTCAGAGGCCTTCGTAGAGACATTATATTCGAGAGGAAAAAATTGTCCTCGAAACGTGATTCTTGGGAGAAAAGGACATTGTGATATATAGAGTGCGAAAATCTATAAATCTCCTAATCATTCACGTTAGTTTATTCTTAAAAAGAATTAATGTATTCACTTTATAGGTTGTATGCAATAGACCTATAGTTCCCAGACTTCTATAGTTCCCAGGCTTTCAGACCGGTAAACCTCCAACGAAGGTTTTCTTGTATCCCACGAGCTGTTACAAGTAAGACAGTCTGTAAATTTGACAAACAAAATAATATGGCATAGCTTAAAAAATCATCCTATTTGTTAATTAGGGGGAAAATATTTTTTACAAAAAGAGTAAAACTTATCTATCATTTTCACACAAATTTCAGCATAAACATAAATGATGAACAATTTGCGTAATTATAGTCAATTGTTTCGGCCTTTACTTTGTAGAAATTTATTATTAAGAATTAAAAATAACTTTGTAATTTCCAACCGCTTTACAAAAGGATATTTTCATTAGAATTCGTTAAAATGGTAACTACGAGAAGAGAAAATAATTATTGAAAAATTTCGCAGATACAAGGAACTAACAAAATAACATAGCATCTGTTAAATAATATAATTCCACGATTGAAATTCATTCATTCCGAAACATACGGTGGAACAATATCTTTCTGAGGAATCGGCTTGGAAGTTCTAATTGCCTCATTCGAAACCGCTTCCATTGAGAGAATTGAATGGTGTCAAGATCGAAGATCAAAAAATTCCATCTGTGCGAAACTCGTTAAGTGAGCTTCGCGAAAGGCAGTTTTCATTGCAACTTCATTTGTATTTTTAATAGTTCTATAAAGGCCTGCGACTCCTCACACGGAATATTCGAGATAAGAATTCATCTGTACCAGTAGATGAAATGTGCGTTTTCATTTAAATGAGAAAATCTCGAACAGCATTTCTCTCCGCGGAAATTCAGACGATCAATGTTATGTTGTACGTGATGAACGAACATCTTGATGTCGTGAGCTGTCATTGCTTCTTTGCCATCCTCATTTTGAAGTCTCTGATTCCTCGATGGCATTATATTTTCTCACGCAGGTCGTTTCCAAGGTAAAACTTCTCATTAGTATTTATAGTAACGCCTGTCCAAAAGGCAATTGTATGCAAAACTGAACGAGGAAAAATAGTCGTCTACCTGCTTTTGAAGAGCATAAACCATAGAATCTTTTAACTGCAGTGATGCGCATCTAAAACTTTCTTTATTTGAGCTTTTATCGTTATGAGTATATCCAATCAAAAAACTTTTATATCGGATTTTAATTGGTGTGATTCGTATAAAAAATTTTGCTTCTTCAGAAAAATGTATTAGAAATCCTTGTTATCTGAAACATTTATATTTTAAAAAGATATCGTTCACTAATATCACCGACGCATTTGTTTCTTACAAAAAGGGGCGGCCCGAGGAATTTTGGCGCCCCGGGCGAGATAGCACTCAAGCGCCCCCCTCCGCAAATGTTTCTTTAGATATTTTCGAAGTACATTTTAATTTATTCATTGCTCCGTAAATATTATTGATAATGAAAAATAAAAGGAGTGCTATCAAAATTCGAGTCTGTTGCTCGATATAAATTGGTATCCAATATTATTCGCTTGCAAGTAATGCATAGATAAATGATCGGGATAGCGCCTTCAAGCCTTTGGCGCCCCGGCCAACCGCTCGTCTCGCCCGTATCTCGGGTCGGCCCTGCTGATGAAACATGAATATCCGGTCATGCTTATCTGATGAGTTGTCAAGGCGCGTTGGTTTTAATTTTGCGGATTCCTTGATTTGAGCTCACAGATTCCAATCTTTTCGAGATATTACGACTGCAAATATTACTTGCTCCGGAAATAAACATACTGTCGATTTTTATAGCCTGTCCGCGGAAAATAAGTACGACGGTCATTAAAAATTAGTACTTACCTGTTTGAGAGACTTTTTTGAATAACTAATGTTATTAAATGTCTATTTTCATTACGTTGAAATTTATCCTTAGTAAGGGAAGAGTGCGGGAAAATATCTCTTGTTTGATAAGAGAGGCATTTTATAATTCAGTGAAGCTTGAAATCAAACTTTTACGTAATTATATATTAAGGTGGAGAAAGAGACAGGTTCTGGACTTGACCTGAAATCGAACCCTAGTTTCCGAATTGAGGGTTGACGGTTTAATCAACTAAACTACCATGCCAGTATGATTTTTCAATCACAAATTATGATGTTTCAGGTGAGGGAGGGCTAACCAAGTAAACCTAATGATACTCACTGAGACAACAGAAAATGACCTTACTTAGCATAAATTCAGCGGGATAACACATCTTCAATTTTTTCTACTCGCATGTAAAACCTCAATAACTTCGATATGTCTCTATATGATTCTCCTGAATTTATTTATTTCAAATTCTAAAACGTAACTATTTAACATTCGGGATAACATTATAATATACAAGAAATAAATTTATCGTCTTTGGTTCGATGAACGCTCTATTGGCTAGTTAACTCATAGTTAGGGTATACCGGCTGTGTTCGGCAACGGGTCGGTGAGATGGAATACGATATTACGTATTTTCAGCTGACTGAAATCTGAGTGAACATTTAACACGAATGTCATATCCCAGAACCGGTGTAATCGTTAACTGTTTAAGTGCGCCCGAAAGATTACGTTTGTAGCGCGACTGCAGACATTCTCAGTCCTTAGTAAAAGCCCCAGAATTTTGGACTCCACGCTCTTTATATCATCATTTCTCCGCGTTGCCTCCGATACAAGCATCATCAGAATTTTTCATCGAATCCGAAATTTTTTTACTTCCACGTCATAAATTTCTCCAAGTACGCGAATAGATCCCCTTTTCCTCTTTTTTAAGCTAATGTCGTTTTTTATAATTCCTATATCGCCGATATTTGACATCCGGAGACATTCGGTGCGTTGACAAATTTAGGCCGGAATACGCGATCGGGACTGCCGCATTATCGAAAACGACGAAGCAACATTTCAACTGAAAGTTTGCACCCGGAAAACATTTTGTAATGTGGAACAATACAGATATTTATTGTAATGCTCTTTTTAATGTTACAAGTCGCATTAGAAAAAATCTCAGAGCCTCGTGGAAAGTCGAATTTCAGACGCCGGTTTGTAGAGCGCGCGTTTTCTACTCTCTTTTAGCATGTAAAACATCCTCTCTCTCTCTCTCTCTTTCCTTTGCCTCTCTCTCCGTCTGTTCTGTTCCGCACATCGATCCTCCTCCTACTACTCCTCTACACACGCGCTTTAACCGCCTCCATACATCCCTACAACCCCTTAACCGCCGCTGCGAACCCTTTACACCCTTTCTCCTCCCCTAGTGTGACACCTCTTCCCCTTTACACTCCATCTACACTTTCTACAACCGCTCACCATTTACATACCACTATCTACTCTTCCTCTATTCCCCACTCCTTCCTCCCCCTCCGATCATCACTCCCCACCCCTCCCTCCCCCTCCGATCATCACTCCCCCCCTCCCCCTCCGATCATCACTCCCCACCCTCCCTCCCCTTCGATCATCACTTCCCACTCCTTCCTCCCCCTCCGATCATCACTCCCCACCCCTCCCTCCCCCTCCAATCATCATTCTCCATCTCTTCCTCCCCCTCCTATCATCACTCCCCACCCTCCCTCCCCCTCCGATCATCACCCCTCTCTCCCCCTCCGATCATCACCCCCACCCCTCCCTCCCCCTCCAATCATCATTCTCCATTCCTTCCTCCCCCTCCAATCACCATTCCCCACCCCTCCCTCCCCCTCCAATCACCATTCCCCACCCCTCCTTCCCTTCACACCCCCTTTTACCCTCTGAATTTCCCCCACACCTTTCCCATCCCCTTTCCACTTCTCGTTCAAAATAACGCTCCGTGCAGCACTCGTGTGTATTTATGGTTTCATCTTTTCCCTTCCCGACCCTCCCCACCCGCGTCTTTTTCTCTTCCGCCACTGTGTCGATAGGGAGCGTGCTGGGGGGGGGAACGGGGTGCTGAGGGGGGAGGGGTTGGTTTGGGGTGGGACGGGCGCTAGGGCGAGTTGCGACAGCGAAGGAGATCGCGAGTGTGGTGGTCAGGAAGGGGTCGGCGGCGGTCGGATCGTTTGCGGATGAGACGTCGTTCGGAGCACGCGTTTCAAATAAATATCGACGGCGACGGCGGAGCGAGCGAAACGCGCTCACGCGAATTAGCGGTGGCAGCGGAGGGGGAGGGTCGTTTCGCGAAACGGCCGGAAGAGGACTCTGGTTCCTCCTCCTCCCTTTCTCCGCACAGAAAGAGCCGCCACGTGGCTTTAATAGATAGTCCGATCGGATCGAGAATGTTCGTGCGAGATAACGAGTGGCTCGCCTCCCTTCGGACACGCTTCTCCCATATACTGACCCTCGCTCTCTTCTCTTGCTCTGCGATTGCACATTGCGACCGAATTATTCCCTCGATGGCGTGGGAAGTTGCCGCTGCGTGATGTGTCGAATTTGTAAAGTATGTACATCGCGCCATTTTACGTTAAGTAATCGGAAGAAGTGTTTCGGAAAATTAAACTCACTCTTAATTAAATATGAGGTCATTTTAATGGAATAAAACGATCTGAAGATCCTATGCAGACAGGCATAAGCTGTAATATTGGGAATATTTTTGAAAGGAGAATAAAGTCTGCTATAACCTGGAATCGAGCCCGAGTCTTCAACTTGCTGGGCGGATATTTTACCACTGAACTATCGTAGAAGATCAATTTTCTCTTTTCTGAACGCGGGTTCGATTCCCGGTCATGGCACACTTTTTCTCATTTTAAAAATATTCCCATGATGTCATTTTGTTTTGTTTCTGTACCATCGACCGCGTCGGTTCGTGCTAAGCGAATATTCGAAAGGAAATGTTTAAAACTAGTGTAAGATAAAGAAATTCTGATTTAGGATCATATCGCTGAGCATAACCTTTTTACCACCTATATTATTCGCAGTTTAAAAGTTTTACTGTTTATATAATTGTTAATTAAATATCAACTCTAAAATTAGAAATTCAACAAATCAATCGCTATCATCTATGAAAATTATCATTAGAAACGTCATTTTGAAAGATATTCTTATATTAAATGGTTTGTTTGATTTATAAAAAAATACTTATTTTTAATTATGATGGAAAGCTATCCCGTGCTAATTTGATTCAGACACACCTTCAACATCTGTGATAAATGGGACTGATGAATGCAGAATCTTTCTCCTGTTTCCAAATTATTTCCAAGCCTTACAGATTATGCCTGTCAGCATAGTGATCTTCGGATCAATTTATCCCATCAATATAATATATAATTATGGCACTCTCACCAATTGAGAGGGAATAGTATTTCATTGAATTATCTCTTTTTAGGACATCCTAGCTAGCCCAATCCCAAAGAAAATTCCCATTACGAAGCCGGATAATTAGTCTGCTACGATAGCTCAATGATAGAATATTCGCCAGGCAACTGGAAGACCCGAATTCAATTCCCAGTCATGGCAGAATTTTTCTCATGTTTTCAAATTAATTCTCGATCTTTTAAGGCTGGCAATAAATGCGCGAAATTCGTCTTTCCCGACCATAGCTACCGATTCCAACTCTTTTTACCGAACGAGTTGACATCTAACAGAAATATTATCTCGAACGAGCCACTTGAAAAGACGGCCTTTCTTTCGTTTTGATTACCCTCCTTTAAGAATGTGATTTTAACGGAGTGTGTCAGTGAAATCTTTTGCAACGGCTTTCTTTTATAAGCTGGAATTTGCTGCTTGCGTGACTTTCGTCTTATCTTCGAGCATAAGCGTTACTCTGATCTGCCGTCAGCCGTATATTCAATGTCTGATCCATTCAACACTGTGCTGCAGATGACCTTGTTTGGTCACGACTTGGCAAGCCCTAATCCTTTCGGCAGTAACTCTTAATCGAGTCTGTTTAATCATTTTATAACTTCCATCAATCAGCTTCCTTTTGATGAAACGACCTGAGATAACTTGCGACTCGAGATAGTTTTCAATTTTGCCGCAAAGTAAATCAGTTGACTTCTTAAGCTGAAACTTTTCCATCCCAAATGCATTCACGTGCACTGAAAATTAAAAAAAAAATAATCGAAAACCGTGAACGTCCTTCCTTTTGTTTCAAAGTAGTGGTTCCGTTAATTCCGTTTTACATTAAAATTCAAATAATCTCTTTTATGGGAATAATTTTGAAAAAGGAGAAAAAGTCTGCTATGACCGGGAATCGAACTCGTATCTTACGGCTTATGCCTATCTGCATAGGATCTTTGTATCACATTATTCCATCAATCTCTTTTAAATTTACTGTTTTTGTGAACCATTCTGAGAACAACTTCCGACGCAGTCATCCATCCCATGTGTTAAACCACCGAGAGTTGAGATTATCGCCCTATTATCTCTGTACTCTTTTACGAACAGACTTTCCAAAGCGTTGTTGTTTCCCCTTCCCGATTGTTTCTCCTAAAGAAGTCATGTGCATTTAAAAATAACTGAGTGCCTTGTCATTAGTGGATCAATAAAAAATTACATAGTAGCACTAGGAAACTCTTTCGAGGCAATAAATAAAGATTTCCTAACCGCCAAACCCTGTTGCACGAGATTTTATCCTTTCTCGATAAAATGCGTCTCTTCATACCTTAGTGATTGCTATCATCAGGCATCTCAAGCGATTGGATTTGCACCGCTCTACATAAATGAAATCAATCGGTATCTATTGGGCTCCTTCGGACTACAAACTTGTCGTGATAGAAAAAGTTGGAAGCTCCGCTGACTGGAGCATTTGCTCCTGGTTAGGTCACCCGTTCCAGTAAGGTCATTAGGTCGGGAGCAAGGGAAGTCCACGAAGCGTCTGTACCTAAGTGAGAGTGTCGTAAAAAGCGACTGTAGCCAGTGGCTCTGCCTAATTTAGTGTTGGTCTCGCTTAAAAAACAGCGAGAGGACACCTCGAGTATTATCCCTCTCAACCATCTGAGAGGGGCGAGGCAGGTTTTCCCACTATCTCCGGCCCTGTTCAATACGTATGCTGATTCGATGATAAGGTAAGCGTGGGACGATGTAGATACAGGGGTAAGCAAAGCCGTGACATATTGAGTTCCAAAGAAAAAATCCGGGGCATATCCGGGACAACGTGAGTTTTCGTATCTTTTTAATTGTATGCACTTAAATTAAAAATAAATAAGCTTGCCAAATACTGAGTACAATTATGTTTAATATATTAAAAAATGATTTCAAATTAGTGAATAGAAATAAAATCTTACGACATGGTACATCACAATTCAAAGATATCTATTATTTTAAGGGCAAATAATAATAATAGCATCAGAGTTACACGTAAATATAAGTAAAATTATATTCAAATCACAGTATATAGTTTCAATATGATATTATATCAATTTATATATTTTCACTAAAATCTTAGACTACGCCTGCCTGTTTCGTTCAAATTATTATTTTTAATCATAGGAAAAATCTTGAAAACTTTATTTACTTTAAAAACAGTGCATAATGATATCGTATTAACATAAGGGTTGTTTCATTCGTCAGACCATGCAAAATTTATTTTCGAAACATTCTTTCTACATGTGCATTGTGGCTGAAAGCTACACAATAGAAATTGTCTCAGTGATAATATTTTCTTGAAATTCAAATATTAAAAAATCGGAAGCCCACCGAATGTAAAAAGATTGACCAGAAGCCGGTTAACTCTCATTTCTGTAATCTTTTGAAATGACATTTTATCAGCATTTAAAATGATTTAATATGATCTATATAAGATCCAGTGATTATAATTATTTGCACGCAGTTTGTATTTCTCCCGAAAATGGGATGGTTTTCAGCAGCATCCATTTCATGCATTTAAGGGTTTAGCCAGTTTTTCCAAATAGACTAGGGTTGTTTGATACTGATTAAATATTTCATTTTAAAATGAGACAATTTTTTCTTCGGAATATTGTTTTCCATTAAAATTTTTTAATAATCAGTATAACCTCATTTTCTTCAATTTGTACTTTAAACATATCAATCGTCTCTTTTGCATACATCATTACTTCTAGTATATAGTTTTATTACTTTTTTATTTTGTCTCGTTTTTTAAAAACTACCTATATTATGCGTAACATGTAAGTAAGCTTGTATGGAAAAATCACAGTAAATTACGGCATTTTTTCTTTTGAAATAAATAACCTTCAGCACTTCAAATACTTTCAGTACATATTTGCTCAACCGTTAGGTATAAACACCCAACGAGTCTTCTAACGAAGCAATAATATTGCATGTTGTATATATACAAAATATAAAAATTCTTTCAATCGCACGTTTCGTATTGTATAAATTGAAAGATGTGATAATATTTTCACAGCTATTACTTCCAAATAATAAGACAGTCTCTCGACTTTAGAGTGACCTGTTCTGTACAAAACAGCTGAGAATCTCGCGTCTTGCAAACTGTAATAGTTTTTTCACACAGTTTATGATTCTTTGTAATTCTTCAGTTTCAGGCTTCTCAGTGACAATAATGCTTGTGAGTTATTAGTTGTTCTTTACCAGCAAAGCGGTAATAGCGGAACGCCTTATGGGCAGGTCTGGTCCGTCCGTCGTAACTTTCATCTCCTAAACCGCTGGACGGATTTTAATTAAATTAAGTATGAATGATTTTTATTAAAATTTATCACCAAATTGTGATTTGTAACTGAATCCGTTGATTAGAACTTCCACTTTACATAATTATTTTAATAAACTCGTATCTCGTTAAATGGCATCCAAGCAACAATGACGTACCAAACATTTCTCTCCCTAGCACTTACATGATCTGTAAGGTATAGATTACAAAGTTTATTTGGATAGAGAACAACATTTACTACAAGAAAGTATATGAGATCCCAAACTTACGAGTTATAGTTTAGGAGATTGAAATTCTAGAAAATCCCGCGCAAAACATCGCATATTTTATTTATATCAATCTTTAAGGCGGTTCTCTCGACAAACAACAATTAAAATCCACGTTTTTCTATCCCACGCCTTTATATGATCGGTGAGTTATAGATTAAAAATTTTATTTGGATAGAGAACAACATTTTCTACAAGATAGTTTCCAAGACCATATAATTACGACTTATAGTTTCGGAGATAAAAATTCGAGAATCGCCCAATCTTTCGATACCGTTTCATACGTATTCTCCATAAAGAACGCCTTTGAATCTCTATGTATTCCATTTATGGAGTATACCTTTCCATCTTGTTGGTTTGAGCATCGAAACTGCACCGAATTCCTGTTTAATTTATTTTAAATGATCACTAATATCTTATTGTACTCCGTGCCCAATTGAAAATATAGCATCGCACACAGAGCACTCAACTTTCGGATCATGCTTGTTTTTTTTCTTTTCAAAGGATATTGTTTTTGTAAATTGTCACTAAACACACTTCCTTTTGCCCATGGCAAATATATAAAATCCCATTCTAATCAATATAACTCGTGGTGTGGCTTTAATTACCAGCAATAATCTATTACTTGTTCAGTTGAGTGCAATATGCATTACACGAATGATACTGCTGTGCAAGTAGCCAGCATCCTCTACGGATTGCGCGTTGCGAATTATAAGACATGTGTTCAATCCCAGGCAATGTGAAAGTAATAGAAGTAGCAACAAGTATTATCATGGGAACAAGGTAATACAATTTGATAAATATTTCGCGGAAGAGAGATAAGAGCGCAACGGGGAGTCGGACAAAGACATCGTAGTATTTTGCGGATACGAACACCAGTTACAAATGATTTTATTACAAAGTTAATTGTAGACGCAGCGTCACGCAAATTTTCAATATAATGTGATATCGATCAAACACATTCGAGGAATTTAGCGGCAAGGAGATTTAGTGAGGCAGAAACAAAAAAAACGGGACAAACGAATGTTTCTAAGAATTTTCTCGGGGCACCGGAATGTTAGTCAAAAACTGAGACTGTCCCGGAATTTCCGGACATTTTGAAAAGAGGGGACGCGGAGGCTGACAATTTTTGTGAAATAGTTGAGGACAGGGTCGAGGAGAGATGGAGGAGACATTGGCCAGATGGGAGAAGAGTACATTCAGAGGGAAAGCACACAGCCGGAGAATTATACGCGCGAAGTGCTCAAGGATCTTTTATGTATGTCCGTGAATCCATAGTTCTCCAAATTCTTCGGTCTGATTCCCTACATAAGTGCGCAATGTGAATTTCGATATTACAGTCTAATAGAAGAGGGGAGAGATATAATCTATACAATTAGAAAAATATTGTTGCTAACATTTTATAGTTTAAATTATTTTTCAAGTGCTGGACCTCTTTTATATTAAACCTATAGTTTCAATTAAACTGAACACTAGCGATAACGGAGAAAATCCACAGGCCTTTCAATTTACGTTAAATTTACGTTTTCTCAAAAATGGCCTAGAGCCTTAATTAACCACAGTTCTCCATACAGCCGTCAATAATGAACAAATATCGTCATTATTAAAATTTGTTATAGAAGAGGTTGAAAACTCTACTAGGTGTAATTAGTTCACGCAACTTTCAGTTATCGCGTCCCCCTTGAATATCATGCGGCCCCCTTTGAATTGAAAATAGTAAAAATAAGAAACTTTATTGCGAATTTCTCCATTCTTGTAACTAATAATAATTTTTATCACTTCGTTTTTTCCAAAAATTCTCGGATAAAATTTTATTATTCGTGAGAACTTTATTTTTAGACATTTCACCTTTCATCTAAAATAAATAATTTTTCTGCTCCCTGGGGAGCTGTGGTCCACAGTTTGAGAAACACCGCCATGCATTCTCAATCATTACACGGACTTATTTTTGATTGCATAAATGTGACGCACGAAAGTAAATTGAGAATCATGAAACTCACCAAGGTCTCTTTGAGCGTTGGCTTTCAAAATTAGGAGTTATAAAATATAGTATTCGTAGATAATTGTTAGGTTTCTGAAAAAAGAGCTTCTCATTCCTCGAGATTTTTTCACTCGCGCTTAAGTCAGTGGTCGATTAAATTCGAAGGACTGTCGGCGAGGGTTTTTTTTTAAAATAGCGTTTCCTTCATGAATAAAATTTAAGTAACATAAGTAGAGAGATAAACAAGATCACGGACCAACTCCCATTGTGCTCAGCACTTCCGTTTTGAGAGATTTATGTTCAATTGGGCGTGCAGCAGTGCGAAACTCGGATAGGAGCACGCGATCGCTTGCTAACGCTCCTAGTTTGCGGAAGATGGCAGTGGCGTCGTTGAAGAAAATACCGTTTGCCCTGATAGAATAAAAAATCCGTTCAATATACATTGCACAAACTTTCTCATATACGTTATGGCACCCAAAAAAAATTCATTCCTGCTCTTGCATATCACCGACGTATTGAGCGTAGCAGAAGAACAGTTGATGAAAAAACAGCAAAACTGCGGATATTTGTTACGCTCGTAAATAGTATTAATATATTTCAACCTCATAAATGTGACTTAATAAATCAAAAGATAGCCAAACAGCGTTCATAGCTTCTTAAAATTTTGCAACTTACCAGCTATTCATTGCACTACCTCTCAGATACCCATTGCGCGTAGGTAAGAGTGAATCAGCAGGTCGTAAAAAAAGACTTGATAAATAATTGCGCCATACACAAATATAAAGTGTTACCTGGATTGACGAAGCCATATAGAGAGGACTAAGGTGCCAAACTCGATATTTTCTAATGTCGCTGAACGCTGCGTATCGTACTTGTTTTTTTGAGAAATATGGTTTATGTAGTATCGTTTAAGATGCCAGGCTCCTTAGCTGAATGGATTTTATTCTAAATCGTCGGAGCCATTTTTAAATAAATGGACATTTTGTAAAAGTGGACGAATAAAATGTCATATTTTTTAACTTTATTGTTCATCTCTTCATAAATTCTCTTCTGTACAAATACGAAATTTCATTCGATTTCGTTGAACCGTCTTAGCCAATGTTTCTCAAACTATGGGCCGTACCCCCCCTAGGGAGGCCCAAAAATAGTTTTGGAAGTAAGGTGAAATGCCAAAAAAATAAAATTTTTACTAATAATAAAATTTTATCGCGGAATATTCGGAAATACGATGGGGAAGGTGGAGGAAGTGGGGGAAGGTTGAGGGAGATAAAGGGAAGGCGGTGGGAGAGTTTGGGGAAGGTTTAGGAGGAGTTTGGGGAAGGTTCATAATGTATGTATGTTCCCAGCTGATTCACCTCTTCCTACGCGCAATGGGTATCTAAGAGGCAGTGCAACGAATAGCTGGATAGCAATGGAGGAGAGAAACCCGGTGCCGACTTTTGGCCTGGTCTTAACGGAGAGCACCAAGGGGCCAACGGCTTAACCTCCCTTCTGAAGTTAAGGGACTTTGCGCGGTCTCCTCAAACCACACAGACAGGGGGCCGAGCGACCTTGGAAAAATCATACTTTCGCAGGATTCGTGTCCGCTGCCCTTTCGAGCAGCAGGCGAGTAGCAGCCAGCGTCCTAACCACTACACCACCGGCACCCTCTTTGTGGAAGGTCGAGGAAGGGTGGTGAAAGGTTGAAGAAGAGTGGGAGAAGGTTGAGGAAGAGTGGGGAAGGTGGAGGAAGGGTTGGGTAAGGTTGAGTAGCAGTGGAGATAGGTGAAGGGTGTGGGAAAGACGGAGGAGTGGGAGAAGATGGAGGAAGAGTTTGGAGAAGGTTGAGGTGGAGTGGTGGTATAGGGGGGATGGAATATGATCTGCGAATCGGAAGAGGTTTGAGGAACTACGAATTTCTGCAAGGAGTCCTCGTGCTCTTTCGAACCGATTGCATCGTCCTTCGGCCGAATGTGGCCCTTCCGTCGCGGCCGATGCGAACTGGAGAGAGTGCGGCTTCCCTACGGCCGGGAGCGACTACCTTTGCCCTAATCTCGAATTCGCACTCAGCGCGCGCTCCAGGGTATCGACGCCGGATCGTTCGGCCGACAGACCGGTGTGGTGCCCGCGACGGCGGCGTAGGGTCGAGGGTAGAACGCGGACGGTGTGCCGTCGATTCGTCTCATGGCAAATTCGTCTCAAGAAAAAATCGTCACATGGCAAATTCGTCACGCGACGAATTGTCGTTGAACCAACGCGGGCGACGGATGACGAAAGCGGCGGATTTAAGGGGGGTCGCACATGGCGCGCGCCCGGGGCCTTGTGAAATATGGGGCCCCGTGACGTAAGGCAGTGATTCTCAAATTGGATTACGCGGAACCTTAAGAGTTCCCCGAAAGATTGGAATTCCGCGTGGATCCGCGAAAATGGAGGGAAAAGGCAAGATTTCCATACCGCTCATTTATCCTAAATCTTGAATTTCTCCCTCACACACAGTGGCGGATTTAAGGAGGTTCGCACTTGGCCCCATAAAAATGTTTGTGTATATAATTTCGTAAATATTAAATGTCTCAATTTAGAAGTCAGTGGAACCTCTCTATGATTCCATAGAAAAACGATCGTTAAGAGGTGTCACAAAAGAGGATAGCCGTTAGGAGCGGTTTCTCTATATATTTTGTTTTGCAAGGCACCCAACTGCTTAGCGCTAGGGTCCGCCAAATATTTAGCGCCAGGGGTCCTAGCAGGCGTATATCCGCCACTGCTCGGAAATATTTCCTTTCTCTCCTTTTTCCGATTTTTTATCCCTTTAACAGTAACATCCCTCGTCTGAATTTCCTCGCCTCCTTACAGCAGCCATTACCTTCTCGAAGTTGCACTTTGCTGGAGCGTTCACGGCGGACAATCGCGGAATGGCGCATTTATTCTTTTATTTTCATTAGTTCGTAAACAGCACATATGTGGCCTTTTACAAAGAACTTTATAAACGGAAACAAAGACAATCACAGACATCCACAACCAAAGCGGAATTCGAACCCGGAACCACGGCATAGGGAGATAGACGCGCCAGTAAGGCTGATAAATTTGCCTCTGGGCAGAGACGGATCCAGAAACTTCCCAATGGGGGGCAGGGCGATCGCTCCAATTGTCCCTCCCTCCTCTTGATTTCCCCTCTGCCAACGACCATACATGTAAAAAATCCTTATCCCCATCAGAATCTATCTATCCCTTGTCATACGATCTTAATCTTCGGTGTAGAAACAAGGAATGTTGCGCGGAATGAATTTAAGAATGCACCCAGTGGAGGGCAATGGGGCCGTCCAAGAGGAGGGCGATCGCACCCTCCCCCCCACTCCCCTTCCCTTGGATCCACCACTGCCTCCGAGCCTATTTAATCGAGGCGGTCGGAAAAGAAGGGGCGTGGAGGTGGTGCCCAAACGGTCGGCGCGAGAATTGAGAACAATAGAAGCGCGATGTCCGAAGGGAATAAGGAAAGAATTGAAGATCGGAGAATTGCCGCCGGCGAATTTTTACTCTGCATCGTCGAGTTTGATTTACTCGGGCTTTGACCAAGCGTGGAAAAATTGTTTTACGCCCTACTGATTCACTTCTTGCTTACGCGCAATGTGTATCTAAGAGGTAGTGCAATGGATAGCTGGATTGCAAGAGAGGAGAGAAACCTGGTGCCGGCTTCCGAAGGACAGAGTGTTGATTTGAGCGTGCTCCTCATTTCTCTTTTTCCTCATTGGTTCGTCTTCTTCTCCTTAGTTCCAACACGCACAAATAGAAAGCCGGGCGTCCTCGAAAAGATCCCACAGGATTCGAACCGGGTGTCGCTTTTGGAAGATCATATCGTGGCCAACACACTAATCCCTACACCACCGGTTCCGCTAGTGGGGAAAACTACGACTATTAACCGGTGAAAGGTGTTTGCGCGGCCCGCGAAGGCATTACGAAAGTGAACCTTGAAATTCAATTGGGATATTTCATATTCGTCACTAAAAATCATGGCTGGAAAACCTTTTTAGCGAAATTTAGACGTTAAAATGTTATTGACGATTTTCGCAGTCTTCCAAGTAACTTGGAGCACTCGCAACTTATAATGCGGCCTGGTAAAATGTTTGCCTGCGTATATGGGTCTATCGGATACAAACCGTAAAGTGGACACGCCGATTGAATCATTTGGATATCCACCCACCCATCTCCCTCGCCACAGTGGACGCCAAAGTTCGTATATTTATGAAATACGAAGCAATGCTCGGATATTCCTGAAATAATATTTTTTAAATCATTAATAAATATTTTTTTGTATTCTTTTGTGCTTTTCTATAAACAATAATTTTTTGTGCATACGAAACATTGAATGTCGTTTATTTATAAATCATTATTTATAAACCATATAAAATAACTTGTTTTTCTTTTATTCCGTTCAAAATTTTGTTATACCAAACATTGAATGAGCTTGAATTTATTAAAAAATGTTATTTGGAGCAGCAATTAAGCAGTTTTTTCTTGTATTGCTTTGAAATTTGTAAATAAACGTGTCTAAAAATCAATCGAGGTTTTCTATTTTTGCCGGTTAATTGCCGGTTAACCGGTTAGCTGAGGATCATTTTGACAAAAACCGGTTTGCAAAAATTCCGGTTAATTGGAAGCCCTACTGGACGACATTCGACCTATCGACCCTCGCGTGCGATGCGGAAGTCGTTGCATTATCCTATCGAACTCTGAGCGATACGAAAGAGGAATCGGGCCACGGTCGGTGGCGGGAAATGATTCGGAGAGGAGAGCGGGACGAGAAGAGAGGAAGGGGGCGCACGGGTCGGGGCACGTCGCCATCCGCGAGAGAGTGATTCGAGGCCGCGGAGGGACATCGATGAAGCAGAGTGCGGCCCTCTCGCGAGAATAAGGGCGTGCCCCGCGAAGAATTTTAAACGGACAATTCCCCGATCAATTCGACTTTTTTTAGGGTAGGAGCGACGAAATGCGAGCGGTCGGCGGCGTATGACGCGAGTTTCTGAGGCGACGGGCCAGAGGGCCCCAGAGGTCTCTTCCGAAGGGTGTACCAGGGTGGTGAGAAGCGAGGAAAGAAGAGAGTTTGTGTATTTTTGGCTAAGCAACCTCTTGGATTATTGTAGCCAAGAAGGAGAGGGAGGGTAATAATAATAATCATTCGACTTCATTTAAGGGCGATATTTAGACCATCTAGTCCAGTGGTGAGCAACCTACGGCCCATGGGCCGCATGTGGCCCTTGAGAGAGTTTTATGCGGCCCGCGAAGCTATGATCAAAAAGGGATTTAACACAAAATCATTAATTCATATAAATATACATTCAAATTACCGCAATAAAACGTTTGATATTGAAATGTTAACCCTAAAAATCTTATTTAGATTTTATTTTCACTGATATTATACCTTAGAATCTCTAGTTACTGTCTGATCTGGACCGCGGAAGCATTAAAAATTTACAATGCGGCCCACCGAGAAATTCGCAACCACCATTGCGGCCCGCCACGTAGATAAGGTTGCCCACCATTGATCTAGTCCATTCTTAATTATAACCCTGTATGACGAACACAAACATCCCTGCCCTCGGCGGGATTCGAACCCACGACCTTAGTATCCTTCGGCAGATACTCTAACCACAAGTCTACCAGAGTGGGAGGGAGAAGAAAGGAAAAGGATGAGGGGATGGTGGGAACGAGAGAGAGAGAGAGAGAGAAACAGTGTACTGGATGGAAGTTTAATTTGTGTGTGTGGAATTTCTGGCTAATCAACCTCTTGGATTATTATAGCCATAACTCCCTACACACCGAACACACACACAAGGGAGGAGGGAAACCCGGTGGCGGCATTTGCCTACTCTTTACGAAGAGCACCAAGGGGGCCAACTGCTTGACCTCCCTTCCGAAGGACGGAGCGCTGATTTGCGCGGTCTCCTCAAAGCACACAAGTAGGGAACGGGACGATCCCAGTTTGAAAAATCCTACCTCCGCCGGATTCGAACCTGAGACCGCTGCGTGGAAGGCCAACGATCTAACCAATCCGCCGCCGCCACCCCTAAGATTAAACAGCGTGGAGTGAATAGAGAAAGAGTGTGGGAGAGTGAAAGAGAGGAACAGGGGAGAGAGAGAAACGGAGAAGATGGAGAGGGAGAGTCTTCCCGGGAGCTTTGCTTAATGGCGATGAAGAGTGGGTTATAAGGGTAGGAAGTCGCGACGGGGGTAGGAAGTGTGGCATTCCGAGTTGGTATAATGTTATCCGCGTTTCCAGGCAACCGACCTAAATATACACGTGCTTACAAAGATCAATAGTGGTATGAACACGGGTGATGAGAGGGAGGTGTGGGAAATTTGAGAACTGCGAGAGGGAGGGGTGGCGAAACTAAGGGTGAGAAGGAGGGAGGAGGAGTTCGGAGGGAGAGACGGCGGAGGAGGGTGGGCAGAGAGAGAGAGAGAGACAGAAGGGAGGGAGGGTTTGCAGAATCCCGGTTCGCACCCTCGAAATTCGAGGAGTGGCTTGGGTCCCGTTCGGTGCACCGCCGCTTCCGTTGTTACCTTTGGGGTCGTGGGGGTGGGAGTGGGGGCGGGCGAGGAGGCGAGGGTGGGAGTGGGGGCGGGGGTGGGATTGTGGGTAGGAGAGGAGGCGGGGGTGGGAGTGTGGGCGGGATAGGAGGCGGGAGTCGGGGACGGGGGCGCGAGGGATTCGGCCCGGATGCTTTCGTATTTCAGACCGAAATGCTTTTCTACCGGCGGCGCTTCGATGGATGTGGCCCGCACATTGGAGAACCACTGCTCGGCTCGAATATGTTCCGACACCGGATCTCTTTACGTGATATTGAGTTTCTCACAACGCACTCTACTATATTACGTATATTACTATACTATATACTATACTATACTATACTATATACTATACTATACTCTATACTATATACTATACTATACTATATACTATATTACTATATTACCTTTTCATTGCCTAGTGTCTACTAGGTTACCTGTTTATGTTATTTTTTAATACATATAATTTTTCTTCTTTCTTATAATAAGCATATTTTATCCCCTGTATCTTCTTTTGTCTCCTATATCTTGCTGTAGTTTTTCATTGCGAAATATACACTATGGAAGGTTTTAGCTGTTTTTCACACCCCGCTTCTCAGTGGGTGTTTTCCTGCGAGGGTTTTACTAGGAATGACAAGCCTGTTTTTACTTCGGTTTTTCCCACAAACTTAAATCTGTCTTCACGCATATCTTTTTATATTTTGTATATTTTTATACTATACCGTTTATGGCAATTCTTTTTTAATATTCATGATATTGACGAAGGGTTAAATGTAAGAATGGATCTTATGGTCCAAATTTCGCCCGGACAAAGACGCTTATCTATTTATTCCTGCAAGGGCGCTTTCTTATGATGCTTCGCCGACGCCATCGAGTTTACTGATGAAGGGGGATAAAGAAAAGTGCCGCGATTTCGATTACACTATTACAGACTTCGTCGTTTCTTATAATCAGTAACACTTATTTTAGATTGCTAAATAAGGCGTTTTGAATCACGCAGAAATCACCAAAAGAAGTGAGTCAATCATCGGCACAGTTCATTTTAAGTCGGTATAGGAAAATATTTAGAATAGACGGAATTTATTTCCGACGACTCGTAAGTGAAATGTTTCATATTTGTAAAAACAAAACGAAAAATGATTGTTTCGGGTCAAAATGAAATGATTTCGGAAAGAACATGAAAGTCGAAATGAGCGAGTTATTTTTCTCTGTATCATTTTCTTCCCCAAAATTGGGTTTTGGCCTATTTTCAAATGTAAATCACATTTTGTAATACATGAGAAATTAAATGAAAATTTTAAAGAATTCTCTTTGAAATAAAAATAGGAAGATGAAATATTTTATAATAGTAGGAAAAGAATTACGCTTTATAAAATTAAACACATTGTATTAATGGATGAAATGTGGCGTTCTTAAAATGAAAAACAAAAATTAAATCTGATGATGTTGATTATCCATCGAAACCTGTCGTTGATATATAATGTTGAATAAGTCGAAGTGCTATTAAAACTGCGTTGTTTTTATTTTAGTTTTTTATTTTAACAACGCCATATTTCATCCACATTATGGAATTCCACGAAATCCCGGCCGCCTCTATTAATTTTACATTGTATGTATTTAGTCACTACGTACTACTTCGACATTAAAAATTGCATCGATTAGTCTCCATGAGAAATCGTCCTTAACAACATAAGGACGTTGAGAGAGAAAGAGAGGAAGGGAGAGGGACGAAGGGAAAGAGAGGGGAGAGAGGGAGGGAGGGGAAGAGGGAGGCATGGTGAAGGAAGGGAGGGGTAGAGGAAGGTAGGAGGAGAGGGAGGGATGAGGATGAAGGGAGGGAGAGACTGATGGGAAGAGGGAGGGTGAGAGGACGGGAGGAGAAGGGTGGAAGGGAAGGAGAGAGGGAGGGAAGGATGAGAGAGGGAGGGAGGAGAGAGGGAGGGAAGAGAGAGGGAGGGTGGAGAGTGGGAGGGAGGAGAGTGGGAGGGAGGAGGAGAGAGGGAGGAGGAGAGATGGAGGAGGAGAGAGGGAGGGAGGAGAGGGATGAGAAGGAAGAGGGAGGGATGGAGAGGGAGAGGGTGGGTGTTGAAATAGAACGGGAGAAATGGGGAAGAGAGGAACATGAGCAACGAATAAAACTAGGAGACGGGTTCTTTTGCGAAGAGAGATAGGTGTTTTACTTTTTATTTTTCTCTCAATACTTGAACAAAAAAAGTTTGATATCTTGGTTCAGCGTCTTTTTAGCATGTTTCAGTTGAAGTTAAGGCGCCTATCTTTGAAAAATTCTTTACGTTTCTCAATAATTCAAACGATATAAGCATATACGTTTATGTCGATGTTCGCCAGGTGAAGTTCGGACATTAAAAGCAGGAATGGGAAGGATTGAGAAACTCGGATGGATCTGAATTTGGGCATGAGCACCGATATAAGTGAGGGAGGAAGTGGGGGCAAGTGAGGGGGCAGAGAGGGCGAGGGGCAGTGAGGGCGAGGGGAGGCAGAGTGAGAGAGAGGAATGAAGGGTGTGGCGCCAAATCGTTCTTCACCCGAGCTCGTTCCGAGAGACCTTTGGATGCAGCTACTTTGACGTCGGGTGACGGAGCCCGGACCACTCCCCCTGTACACGGCCTGTCCCAGGGATTCGAACTGCATACCCCTTTCGTTGCCCCTTCGTCGTCCCTTACCCCTCCTCCGCCCACCCTTTAGGCGATAATTACTGTCAATTATCCAATTGTTCGAATTCTCCCTCTTATATCACGGGAAGAAAAGAAATATATGTATGTAT
This sequence comes from Tanypteryx hageni, assembly GCA_028673005.1. NCBI lineage: Eukaryota > Metazoa > Arthropoda > Insecta > Odonata > Petaluridae > Tanypteryx > Tanypteryx hageni. Next base: position 76,098,969 of record CM054118.1, on the reverse strand, counting down.
GTATGTATAAATACGCATAGGGTGGCCCAAAAGATCTTCCGCGCTTGAGAAATTAAGGTAATTTATTTGAAGTATATTTGTGAGCAGTACGAACTTTCATGAATATTTAACACACATGAAACTTTCAGATACGTTACGTTTTTATTATATATGATTGAAAATAAATTACTTTATTTTTTCAGGCTTGAAAGAATTTTATGGGCACCCTGCGTATATGTATATATAATGAAATTATTAACCATAAAGACAAATCCTATAAGTTTGCTACAGGGCGTTATGGCCAATTCCTCTCTCCAGCCATCAGCACATGATATAAATGTTCAAAATTACCGCATATTTTTAGACATAATTCCTAACCCTGGACCCATCTGTACTAACATTTTCGAAGCAAAAGCCGTTATTCAATGTTTTAAAAAATGAACGTTCCAGGCCTAGATCAATTAACTAATCTACTATTAAAAATTGCTTAGTTGTTAATATGCCATTGAAATTTTAACTAATTTTTTAAATACATGTTGTTTACATTGCTCTAATTTTTCTGACTTGTGGAAGCATGAGAAAAAATATTGTTTCCCAAGCCAGGGAAAAGCCTACAACAATCTCAAAATCACCGTCTCATTATATTGAGCAACCGGCCAGCAGGTGGAGAAGCCGGGTTCGATACTAAGTCAAGATTAGATTGTTCCTTGTTTTCTACAGTTTTTCTTATTTAAGAAAATCACAGTCTCGTAGGATATCAAACATTACAATTGGTAGCACGTTCATCAACACTGTTGGAACGTCCGAAATCAAATTAAAATGTTTAATTTATAATGATAGTTTTCGTATTTATAATTATTTGAAATTAGTGAGCAACTTTGTTAACGAATTATTTCCTATTGGCTTGCATCAGTTGCTAACAGAGAATTTAGATACAGTCCATTAGACATCCATAACTGAGAAGAACAATCATATTGAACTAAAATTAATTTAATAAGGAGCTATTTCTTTGTTATTACAATTTTTATTTTAATAATAAATTTCCCAACTATAAATTTTTTTGTCTGTATCTTTTCTAGGATAAATGCTTATTCTTTTCATTTCTTTTCCGATTCATTGCGTTTTCACTATTCATACGCGTACAGTTGGTTTAGAACCGTTCGACTGAATTCATCGAATAATTATTCATTGTACTTACCATCGAACTTGTTTATAACAGGACTAGAGATCTGGAAAATTTGCTTTTGAAATCTGAGAACAGTTTCTGCGAAAGCAGAGTAAGTTTTCAATATTTGATTACAAATGAAAAAATAAAATTTATAAATTTTTTTAATGAAACCAATATTTATACGTATTACAATGTAAACAAGAAATATAAGATTCCCATAATCGAATGTTCCAGAAGTGAAAATAGCTTTGTGCACGTAAAAGTTATTTAGCGTAATCTTTTACAAATAAATAATCGCTAATATTTCTTTTTCTACAACTTTTATATGCCAAAAACTGGTTTTACTTTAATAGTAAAATGAATTATCGTGTCGCCTTTCACTGCATATTCAGGTAACGAAAGCTTTGTCGAGGGTTGTATATATCGTTATCTGATGATGCTTTAAAAGATAGATTTAAGTATCTTTTTCAGCATAAATAATTCATTTATTACTATAATGGAATCTTTCCTCAAAGTGGAGCCTTCCCAAGTAGATTTTGTTGTATTCATTTTATTGGACATTCAGCTTTTTGTATTTTGTATTAATGTTCTACTTTTTAGTGGATATAAATTTATTTATACAAATTTTTGTATAAATTTTATTGTAATGTATTATTTCACTAATCTTCCCGAATTTAGTTCAACATAAACTCTCAGGGAAGCGTTAAAGTCAAGCCATTCCGATTTTCAATAAAATGAATGTAATATTAATTTCGGACAATAGCAAAGAGCCGTTTACTCAAGTGGTCACATAATAATTCTTCTCGCTGTTCTTTCTCCTCCCATTTTAGCGGCTGATAAATCATCTGAAGTCTCTTTGGTAATTTGTTTGTTGAACATGGAGACGTTGTAATGTTATCGCGGTTGAGATTGCAGAACGTGTTAATATTTCATTGTATTATTTCTTGGATTGAGAAAGCAATATATATTCATCATCAATTAAATGTATTTTTAAAATTAATACTGTATTCATTAAAATCCTGTTCGTAAGGTTGAAATGAAAATTTTTAGTAGGTACAATTATCGTTTCTTGTTTCATTTGTATAAAAAATTTCAATCACGTAGCCATACTTCCTACGGTTCTACGACAACTTCTCACTGTCAAATGGTCGCGCGTCATTCGTCGCGGTTAGTTCGTGTCGCGTCAATTCGTCGCGAAAAAAATTGTCGCTCTTCATTAAATTGCACGACCAAGTCATCGCGCGTCAATTCATCGCTCCCTGCCCCCTCCTGCTGTACACCAGTCATGGTGTCTCGCGACGAATTTTTCGAGCGATGAATTGTCGCACGATGAGTTTGTCGTGCGATGTATTAACGCGCGACGAGTTTTTCGCGTAACGAATGTATTGACGGTATACCTCTTCTTACTCGAATTTAAGATGACTCTCTATTTTCCTCAAGCTGAAATTTGGATAAACCTCGCCTTGGACTCGGATAAATGCGGCAATCATAAAATGGAAATTCTGTTCACTACGATTAATGGGCAGTATGCGGGGTGGCACTATATAGGGTGGCGCTAAATCGGAATCTGACTGTACTCGAGAAAGATTTCGGCGACGTTCGAACTGCACTTTTAAACGGAATTTATAATTTTCTTCAAGCATGTTTATCACAGTTTGGAATGAAATCCACAGTAAAAAAGACCCCTTTCATCACGAAAATTAACCTTGCCGTTAATTTGAAGAAGAAGTTTCAGATTTTATTCGACCGCAAGAACAGAAACTTGGGGAAGAATCACGCGGCAAGCTCACTTCGATTCTCCTTTCACCTTTTCCTCCCTTTTTACAGAATTCACAAATTCAAGGAAGAATAAGACGCAGAGGGAGCTAAGGAGTGAGAGATATAGAGGGTGGAAGAAGAGAGAGGGGAAAGGAGAGAGAGGGGAGATGGAGTGAGAAGGGGAGGGAGCGGGAAGGAGAGCGGAGGAGTGAGAAGGGGAGAGAGCGGGAAGGAGAGCGGAGCAGGAGAGATGAGGTGAGAGAGAGAGGGGAGGAAGGAGAGAGAGAGAGTGGGGAAGGAGTATATAGGGGTGGAGGTGGAGTGGAGGAGAGAGAGAAGGGTAAGGAGAATGTGAGTTAGATGAGAGGGAGAGTAGAAAGAGAGGAGGGAGGTGAGAGGAGGAGAGGAGAGAGGGGGATTGGGAAGGAGGGAGGGGGGTAGGGAAATGGCATTTCCTCCTCTTCAACACGAACCTTGGGATGGAGGGGATAGCGATCGGTGGGAGATTTTTCGGTGAAACGAGCGGAATGTGGGAGAGAGAAGAAGGCGGGTGGATTTAGTGAGGCACATGTTAACGAGCCGTCGCCCCCTTCCTTCATTTATATCGCGATGGAGCCACGAAGGGGCGAAAGAGGGGCGAGGGGACGGAAGAAGGGGCAAGAGGGGTGACGGGGGTCGGAGAATGGGGGGCGGTGGAGAGAGAGGGGTGAGGAGCTGAAGGAGTCCCGGATGCCCCCGAGTGGTTCGGGAGGTGAGGCAGACAGGAAGAAGGGAGGGGCCTTAGCAACACCCGAACACGTCGTGTTGTAGGTGTGTTGTAAGCCAAGAGGGAGTGCTCCTGCTGCCTGGGTTGATGAATCCACGCGTCTTCGTCTGGAGATGTTCTCTATCCCCTTTCCCACTCCCTACGCCTCCTCTTAATCGAGTGTCTGTCCAGACATCCCCCAACAAAGTTAGTCGGCGAATGTCTAGGGAATTAATGATTCGATTTTGATCAAACTTTCACTCTTTTATTCGGAAGTAGCTGCAAGTATCCGGCGTTGCTCGGGTTTTAAGTCAAGACAAAAAATGTTAAGGAAGATTTGAGAATAAAACCAAGTTAATTTTTATTAGGCTGGTTTCCAAAGGAAACGGCCTTACGAAATTGTCCTTTCTGTGTGTGCGTGTGTGTCTTACTAACAACTTTTGCATCAATGGGCTGAGTTTCATGAAACTTGGTACGAGTCTCGTGCTGCCAGGTCAAGTCAAGGTATATTTATTTGTTCATTTTTTATTTCCAAAAAATTTTCCCGTTGAATTTCTACGGGCATCTCCCTAGTTAGCGTATAAACAGTAACATTTATTAAATTCGTTTAGTAAAAAAATACATGCAAAATATAATGTCAGAAAGAGATTTCGACGTTGATTTTAGTATTTTAAACCTGATAATGCTCTATTAATTTGTTTTCTACTTTTTATCCATCATTGATAAACTATGAAATACAAATGGCATTTATTGTATGAGAATAACTTGGAATGATTAGCACCTACCGAAACATTTCCTGTCAATATAAATAATCAATTCGGGACGTCATCTTTGGGATACCAGGCTGCATTAGTCCTAGTTTGGATTTCTTGTTGTAATGCTTGATGGCATGCAATATTTCTTGTCTTCTCATCTTTTGCCCAAATAAATAAAATTTTTCCGCATCCTTTATCGATAAATTTGGCGACTTTGTATTTTTATCAGATAAACATTATAAACAATCGATGGAATCACTTTTAAAATATAGTTATTTGACTCGGATTTATTTCCAGTGGAAGAAACTGCATTATGTGGTCATGAATCTCAAAAAACATTAAAACCTTCTAGAGATGCAGCCGGTGGAAACACGTTTGAAGATATATTCAAATTTAACTTAACCGTACGTTATCCCATGCAAAGGCTTATTTTGTGGGCCTAATTTGTCACGTGAATATTTTAAAGCCATACGAAAAAAAAAGAGTTCCCGGACTTTGAAATCGAATTTGGCGATAAAAAATGTGTTGGTTTGACATTGAAAGTGTTATTATAATTTAATAATATAATTGGCTTAATTGTTGCATACAAATGTTCATTTGAAGAGAAAGCAAAGTGAACATATAGATATTTAAGGGAAGAAGAAGTTAAAGATTATATTTTGGTCGAAATTAAAGAATTGTCGTAGAAATTTTCTTGTATGTACCTTCTGCAATGAATGTTAATGAAAAAACAAATTTTGCAATCAATCACAGGGAACGAATAAATACATTTATATCAAATAAAAATATTGCAGGCGATGGAAATCGTCGATTTCATGGGAATCTATGGGATTTTAGCCGAGACCGTATTTTATTGTTAATTGATATTGGTAAAACAAATTGACGCTTTTTTCCGAGTTAATTATTCGAGTGTAAACTACTTAAAAATACAATTTGAAAATAACGATTCAAATATGACGTCTTTAATTCCTATTAAAAGCATTAAACCAATGCTGCCGTAATATATACGATATCAGTTCCCATTTAAAAGTATAAAACTCTTTGCCATGGTGATTTTCATTTTACATTGTTGAAAACCGGGAAAAAGTGTCCTTTTCTGCGATTAAAAACCGATTAATAAAAGAATGCGGCACGGATTTGATTTGTCTTAAAAAATTATAAACTTCATTCTTTCAGCCATAGAACTGTTTTCGTTCCGAGTTCGTATCTCTATTAAAAGTAATTTTTAAAAAAATAATTTTTAGACTGTCTTACTGAATCACGTTATATTCTCATAGGGTACCTATTGAAATTGAACAATGCGGTCAAAAATAATCCCATAAGAAAAGTTGAGATTGACCAAACCTTGACCATTCACTAAGTTAGGATGTAAGATTAGTCGTACCAAATTTGATTTTTCTAGCTTTTATCGTTTAGGAGGAATTCTACGAACATGCAAATTTCCAAACTCTTCAAAAATATAATACTTACGGAAGATATTGTTTACTTCAGTTGCCACGAAGATTGTTTTCGTTGAGGGAAATTAAAAAACGGAAAAAATTTAAAGTGAGTTACAACTTCATCGTTTTATTTTCTTTTGAAATCGGCTACTCCTTCAATAAAAATGTAACGAACCAAACATATTCTATTTGATTAGCTCCACAAATTTAGTTTGAATATTTTTTGTTGTAAGTGATCTTTTACGAGATCTGTTAAAAGAAAATTTAATTTTTTGTCACCAGTAAAGTGGCATTCCCGATTAGGCTACTTGAACCATTTATATCACTTTCTTATTTTCTTTGCCCATACGTACTAAATTCCAAATTTGATGAGCATCCGCCCAGTAGTTTTGCAGATGATACATGCGGACGACCAGACCATAAGGCGTTCTCTGTTTGCCTATCGTAAGGAACGGTTAAAAATTCACAGAGCAAAATAATGAACCTTTTCCTAAAAACCGAAAATGAAATTCATATTATAAAATAATGAAACCGCCCCTTTCGTAGACTGAAAAGTAAAAAAATAAGTATAAAATTCACATAATTAAATTTCCGGAATGTAAAAATAAAAAAATTAAATATCAAAAATTGTAAAAACAAAATTTATTGAAAGACTTCGTATAAATTCCTCTAAGAAAAGTAAAAAATGAGTCAAGGTTTTCCATTCACTGAGTCATCATTAGGTACTGAGCCATAAGTTGGAATACAATGTATAAATAAAATAGAAAGGAAGTGGGAGGAGCCTAATGGATTTATTACCAATTAGGGAGGAACTGGAGAAGGACGATAAAACGGGTTGGGGATAATTAGTTACGAACTAATGATAATAAGGGAGAGTGGGAAGGATGTTCGTTGACTAAGTTATGCTGTGAGCTACGGGAATGGCTAATTATCTCCAGCTGTTCTTATTCCTTTATTCCCTAAATGGAGGATTTGTGGTGAAAAATCAGAAGTGGCTGTGTGGTCTAAGAGGTGTTTGGCGAAGTGGGATACAGGCGAACCTTTGGAGATGCATTTCTTGTGTTCATCACATCTGATATGGAAATTTATCCCGGTTTGGCCAATTTAGGGCACATTGCAATCACTAAAACTCAGTTTATAAATGACACATTTTCTCATAATTTCGGAATTGTCTTTATTATATACTAGAATTTTACTGAGGTTGTTCCTATTGTAGAAAGAGATTTTCAGCTAGTCCATGGGGAATAAATTAGAATCTTAGAGCTTATATGGCCCATACTTTATTCATGCGGACGGAATTTTTTTAAGGGAAATTACACTAGTAGTGCTATAAATCACAGTCCATTAGTTCTTGACTGATTTTAAACTAAGCGAATTGAGATTGATGGACTTTTTGAAATCTCGACTTCATGATGGATATTGGGAATTTTTTTAAAACGAGAAAATTGTTCTGCTACGATAGTTCAGTGTTAGAATATCCGCCCGGCAAGTGGAAGACCCGAGTTCGATTCCCGGTCATAGCAGACTTTTTACTCGCTTAAAAAATATTCCCAACATTACAGCTTATGCCTGTCTGCATAGGATCTTCAGATCTTTATATTCCATCAATTTCATGATGGATATTACGTCTTTTTTGTTTTTGTGTCTAGACAAGTTGTTGGATAAAATGTGATGCAATTAAAACAATCGCATCAGTTTTAACTGAAAATATTGCGGAGCACGCCATGGGTGTAGTCAAGGCAACGTCACTATACATATAATTGTCATTACTTGGAAGCACATCATTAATTCAGAATTCGAAACATCGTTTGGAAGAATAATGAAGATGTGCGCGCAAGGAGAGAGGAGCAGAGTAGGGGAGCGAAGGGTGGGAGGGGGGCAAGAGGGGAGGAGGGGAAGGGAGGAGAGGTAGAGTGGGTGAGAGAGGCAGCAAGAGTGGAGAAGGGATGCGGCAGGTATGATGACATGACTGATTTCTTCTCAGTCCCTTGGCCGCTTTTCTTCCACTACCACTATTTGCTAAATTCTAACTACAAATTAATTACAAGTGTACCTGCAACGGTCATGCTAGTGAGTATCCATACCAGACATGGTCAAAGTACGGCTCGCGAGCCGCACGCGGCTCTTTTGTACCCAATGTGCGGCTCGCGGGGGAATTTTTCCATCCATCTTTTCCCTGAATCAGTTTCATCTTAACCTCCAGAAGGCATGTTTAAATGTGCGCCGAATCCATGCAACTTACTTTTCGGAGTTGTTAAAGAATAAATAGGTCTTTTGCTGATTTCTTTCCTTAGTTTTCCTTGTGTTGCATTTTCAGCTCATTTTCATTTCTCGCTAGTTCTCGCTTGGGTGCGGCTCTTATTATTTTTGATGCTTCTATGTGCTGCTCACAGACTCAAATGTCTGGCCATCCCCCATCTATACCATATATACCGAATGTGCGTCAGGAAATGTTTTTAACCCTTCGCGTGTAAAAGAAAAAACGCTTATAAATGGAAAAGCTTTCATTATTTTTGGTTTAATTTTTCGCAAATTATTCAGAAATATCATTGTTAAATTATAAGCCGTTTCCCGTCTGCATTAAGTCTTTCCCGTCTGCATTAAGTCCATGGGATCGATTCCAGGAAAGTATCTTTTCTCTGTTTGGAATAACATGGGAAGAGCTAAAATCCAGCGTGCAGGTCTTGCAATTTTAAAATATTTCACAATCAAGATATCGACGCGGGATTTGCTCACTTATATGGCGAAAAGTACGGAAATTAAGTTTATTATAGTGAAATATTAAATACCGACCGAAATTGCCCAAAAATTACGTTTCAATAGGATTTGTTCGCTTTTTAAAAATCTATTTAATTAATTTAGCGCCATGGAAACGTAATGATTGGCTTTAATACTAGCGAAATATTAGTTATTTGCTTAACTGGTCGTACACCCTTTTATTCTATTATTCGTCTTAATGACGCTATAAAGATAGCTATTGTCTCGGTGAAGAAAGAATGATAGATTTCCTTGATTAACTAAGGCTAATGAACCAATGTGAGATACAGTTTGAACGAATGTAGAACACTTCAACAAATTTTTGCATCGACATCTTAAACGTGGCGATTAATTTTCAGACGTTGAAATTATAAGAACGTGGGAAAGATAGAGAGGAAATCTTGTAGAAAAAGACTAAATGTGGAAGGAAATGACGAAGGAGAGGTAAATATGAAAAAGACGAGCACGAAGGGAAATAGAGAGGGAAAGAGAATGAGGAGCTTGTTGGCATTGTATAGGCATAAAACTAAAAATTTTACTTTAAAAAAAAACGCATTATACTGGGAATATTTTTGAAACGAGAAAAAAGTCTGCTATGACCGGGAATCGAACCCGGGTCTTCCACTTGCCGGTCGGATTCCCGGTCATACTTTTTTCTCGTTACAAAGATATTCCCAACATTACAGCTTATGCCTGTCTGCATAGGATCTTCATATCACTTTATTCCATCAATTTACAGATTATATTGATATGAAATTTTATTTCAAACCATACAAGTTTTAGCTGAATCGCTGCCTCCATTTCTCTCTCTCTCCCCGGAAGCCTTTTTTATCGGTCTATAGGTGTTTTTCAACCTTTTTGCTTTGGTGGCACAGTTTTTAAATGATCCAGCTCCCGTGACACACCATGAAGAGCTCCCGCGGCACACTATGAAATAAAAAGTCGATTTTTTTCGTTAAAACCTAACAGAAATACTTAAAATCCTTATTTAACAATAAAACACTATAAATATAGCAAAAAATATAGTTTTATTATGCATAAGAAAGACGATAACTCTCCTTAACAAAGTTTACTTTGCTTAATATAGGCGTTATTAACATTTTCGGCGACACACCTCCCAGCTCTTCTCGACACATCACTGTGTCGCGACACATCGGTTGAAAACCACTGCTCTATGAGTACTACATTCCTGCATTCTCTAATATTCATTCCTATTCTTTTTCTCCCACTTCCTCTTCTTCCGCTTATTTTGTCTTCCAAGATCGTCCTTTGTAAACACTGTCTTCTCAATATGTGCCCTATCGAATTTTCTTTTCTTTTCGTAATTGTTTTTATTAACGTCCTTTCTTCTTCAACCATTTCTCATACTACTTCGTTTCTCTTTCTCTCTGTCCATTTCACTTTCATCATCCTCCTCCATACCCACATCTCAAAACTTTCTAAATATTTTTCCTCCTTTCTCCTTACTGTCCACCTCTCTGCGCCATGAAGAGCAATGCTCCATATGTAGCATTTCGCTAATTTCTACCTTGTTTCTAAATTTATTTTCTTGCTTGTGAGAAGCTCCTTCTTCTCGTTAAATGCTGCTTTTGCCATTGCAATCCTACTTCTGATGTTCTTTGTACTACTTCCAGCCTGCGCTATTCATATAAACAGCAAATAAATGTCTGTTTATGCCTATAATTGTTTTTGGCACAATCATTATCCTTTTATTTTTTTATTCGTATGAAAACAAATAAGTTTTTTACTTAAGGCCGATTCATTCTATACGTAACGTCTCCGTTTCGACAAGGACCGTCTTCGACACGTCATTTTTCATCAGTTTCACATTGTACGTTGAGATTTCGACACGGGTCGTCACCTTTTCATTCATTATATTAATTGAAATTAATATAGATGCTGTATACATTGATGTTTCATTTGATTATCGCTAAGTACAATATTAAATGTTGATTTTATTCCAATTAAAGTTACAATACAATAAAAGTCATTGACTCTGAAAAAGAACATTATTAATTAACTAGGGAACCGAAAGTACGATTATTTAAGGTAGATGAGAGACGTAGCGCGGGTTATGATTGGAAAATGTGAATGACAATGATGAGTGTTTGATGAAAGAATGAAATTAATTACTTACTTTCAATATTTAATTAGGTGATATATTTAACACGGCGATGTAAAGAATTGACATACCTTGAAGGGTTTTAATGTTTTGTCTAATAAAGTTGCTATTTGGAATTTACTTCTTGCTACTATCTATTTGTTTCGTAAATTCAATTATATTTTCGAAATAAATCTTGGTAGCAACCTGTTTGCGGGGTGTCCAAGCTATAAGAAACGGAGAGGATTCGACACGTTTCGATCGGCACCGTCTCGTCAAAATATTCCTCCAGAGTAAACGTGGCGGAACGAAACGAAGACGTGACGTTGACGGAACGTATAGTGTGAACAACTCCATCTAAATGCACAGAAGGAATTTTTGACGTTTCGAATACGGTCCGTGTCGAAACGGAGACGTTATGTATAGTGTGAATCGGCCTTTATAATAAATATTGTAATTGTTCTAATACAAAGTTTGTCTTTGACTACTTAAAAGTTTAATATCTTCCTCTTTCTCCGCAGAGGGCTTCTACGGGGACATCGCTCTGCCCAACGTCCAGTACGACGAGGAGCTGGAACTGCAGAGGCGGAATCAGAGCCTTGAGGCGTCGGGGGGGAGGGGGGTGGCCAAGAGTGGCAGGAGGGGCAGACACAAAGATAAGAGACTTTGGAGAGGGGAACGGAGGAGGGAGGAGGGGAGGACTGCTGTGGGAAAGAGGGTGTGGAAGGAGGGAGGGGAGGAGGAGGGGAGGCGAGGGTGGAGGAGGCGGAGGAAGGAGAGGCTGGAGAGAAGGCGAAGACGGAGGAAAGAATGGAGGTGAGTCTTTATCTCTGCCGCGTCCTTCAATAGCGGACGCCCGTTGAATGCGAACCGAAGAGGCGTCGCTGGTAAGGATCCGGTTTGCATTTACTTTCCGTCGGCTACTAAGAATGCCATTAAATCTGTATAAATAGAAATCCTCAAGTGTCCATCTGTCTCTCTGTCGCGGTACTTTTGGACATTTCACGATGGAATTAAGAGCTGAAACTTTCAAAACCGTTAAATCCCCGTGAAATGTTCCTTAGAAAAATTGAACATCTCGCAAAAATTCCCGGATTCGACTTCAGGGGACGATTATATTTTTCCATAAATTTACACGAGATTTTCTATACGCGTTTCTTTTCAAAATATTATCGCTTTTTCGGACTCTTTCCTGGTGTTATCTCCGATTTAATTATCGTTTACTAATCCTTAAAATAAAGAATTGTATTGTTTGCTTCGCGCTTTTTATGAAATATTGAAATTTTTGTTGTAGCAACGTCAACCAATAGATTTCAGCGTTAATAATTGCAGATGATTATTATTCAGTAAACTGCGTGTGGACTGTGGGCATTTTTAACCATTTACTAAAAAAATCTTTTTTATTTAAATACTGGAATGTTACCTTTTTCGTACGTAAAATCATTGTATTATACATATTTTATCTTTATTAACGCAAATAGGCAAACACATCAGTGTATAGTATATTGCAAAGTACAACAAAATTTGTGTTGGTAACAATTAGTGAGTAAAAAATGAAATAAATGGTTGAATTATTTGTGTATAAAAAATTACATATATTTCAATAAAAAGAAACAATTTTTAAGTATTAATAACAAAAATTTGAAAATTATTGCTGTGTATCATTATTTTTCCCTTTAAGATGACTTTTAAATATTCAGATTTTTTTACCGTCTTAGCAAAACGTTTTGCGGGTACCAATAGTTTTTTATAAAAATCGTCAACTTCATAGCTCCACGGGCCCTAAATAATAGACAATCTCAGTCATTGTTAAACGAAGTAGATTCAGTGTACAATGGATTGCTCATGTATAACAATGTGTGCTTGCTTAGTCGAACGCTCTCCTGAGTGTTTAAATGAAATTAAAATTATGTTGAGTAAGAAAAAAATGGATTTTTTTCTGAGCCAGCAGACTTTCGTGTTTCACCGACTTATCGTTTCATCTAAATGAGCTGAATATTACATTACAATGTTCTGGCAAAACTGTCGATGTTACGTTCGACGTGATAAAAGCCATCGAGATCAAGCTCAAAATATTTAAACAATTTAAGATATTGGAAGTGACATAAATTCGAATATTTCGCGAAAAAACTGCTAATTTTCCTACAAGGGCCTTCCAGGGTTTCATAGAGATACAGAATCGTCTCCTCAGCACCTTGGAGACAGAGGTTGATTTTGTATGGGTGAGCGGTGATGTCAGTTAGGAACATTAGCTTCAACAACTGTTTGTCATCATCCAGTTTGAGGTATTTTAGACCTTATCAAACAAAATGAACTCTATTGCATATAAACACTCCACAGAGTGAATCAAAATCTTCCCACGTCTCAGCCAAAGGACAATGATGTGAAGCGGAGTGTCGTTGGTAGCATTATGCATTCCTTCTAACGATGCTCGAAACTATCTGCGAATCGAAGATGGTCCAACAACAAGAAATTCCACAATTCGCGCGGCTGTGTTCATCACACCATTTAGTTCTGAATTAGAAAATTTTTGCGCAGAGGTCCTCTTTATGTATGACGCAGTTAAATTCGATTGTTGGATGACCGATTTTAACTTCAGTTACCTTCAAAAATCCCGTCTGTTTTCCATCCGTAGCAGGAGCACCATCTGCCGTGGTGAAAAAATGTTCTTGGATCGACACCGCGTTCTTTAAAAATTTCTAAAAGCTTCCACGACATCTTTTCTTAGTTGTTCCATGCAGCGGTTCTCTTCAATGAAGTTCTTCTCTAGTTTTATCGGAAGTAAAATATCTTGCAATGATTGGTAAACATGGAACGTCATTTACAAATGCAATTTTGAATAGTGCTACCTAATTCGATCCATGCAGTTGGCAGCTGTTCGTTAATATTTTCTGCAATGTCGTAAATGTAACGCTCGAGGCAGGCAGATCTTTTATTCTAGTCAAGATTACATCTCTATTTGGTAAATCATTAAACGAAATCTCTGAAAAGCTTAGGAAAGCTTCCTTTATAATATATTGTCCATCTCAGAACAGCTTTCCGTTTTTTTTTAATGTAATGGACAATTCTATAACTTCCTTCGGTGAATTGATTGAATTTTAGGCGTTCTTTACAAAAAGTAAGCAAAGAACGCCTTACGGTCTGGTGGTGTCTGTCCTTCTGTCCGTGAGCATGTTTCATCTGCAAAACTACTGGGCGGATGTTCATCAAATTTGGTATTTAGGACATAAGGGCAAAGAAGATTAGAAAATAATATAAATGGTTTACTGAGTCTAATCTGGAGTGCCACTTGACTGGCGACAAAAATTAACTTTTCATTACATCTTGCGAAAAACTTCGATAAACGTCTATTTTTTTAAATTTCAAAATCGACGAAAATGAATAGCCGTCGATAAGCGTCGATTTCCCAACAAAATGGCAAAGTATTCGCCCAAAAACCTATTCTGAATTATAATATTTAAGCTGTTTCTGTTTACTTTTTTGCAATATTATTTCCTACCTACGATTCCGTTCATTTCATTCGTTTATTCTGGGTTCAGTGGGACTGAAAGAAGGGTATTTTCTTACACTTGCGTCTTTTTGAAAAGCTCACGCTTTCACTCGGAACAATCAGGTAACTGCAAGTCCCTAGAACAGCTTTGAGAACACGTGTTTCTTAGCCCTTTTGAGGTTTTTGAGATTATATTTGCCCACCTAAAGGTGGTATATTCCACGAGCCTCTCTATACAGATAAGGCCATGGATATGCCCTGCTGAGAGTTCCTCGGGGTTCGGAAGAAAGGAATATCGGTGGCCGTTTGAAGACAGACCGCTAATAATTTTGCTATCCATTCCACGCATCTACCCCATGGAGTGTATTCTTGGAACAAATGTTTCTCGATTCTTTGCTAGGGTTTTTCCTATAGATGGACGTTTTTGTATGCACTTTCCCCCCTTCTCCGTATGCATTGGACTCTTTTGGCAGTCTTAAAAGTTATTCAGGAAGTATCGTTCCGTTTTCTAGCTTTTCGCTTCTTCATCCTTGGCTACAGATTAGTAAATTTCAATTTATATGTAATGGTTATAAAATGATGCACATAAATTTTCTATCGTTACTTATAATTGAAGAGGGATTAAGGATTAATATCAATTTGCTATTTGTTGTAAAATATTTTGCCGATTGGAAAAAACACATTTTAATCAGGATTTTAGGCACCTAAGGCTGTTGATTGAGCCCTGAAAAATTAAGTCTAATTTTTCTCTATATATTTTGTTAAATAAATAGAATATTTAGTATAGTGATGAAATATATCAAATGATGCAAAGTATTAGATAGCTCCTTTTTGACGGCTAAAATATTGTTGCAATAATTATATCATTAATGTTTTTCCTTAATTAGTCCTTAATTGGCATCGACGAATGTCTAAAAGCCTTTAAGCAGAACTCGCAAATTTTTTTAAAAGACTGTTCCTCGGCAAAAGCAACAGTATAACAGCATAATTTACTATCTACATTCGCGAAATAACATACATATTTGTCAATGACCCAATTGGAAGAATCATAGGAAATCAAAAATAAGTAGATTTGTAAATACCAACATGTTATTTTAGATTTAAAATATAGTTTCATTGTGGTAGAACATCAATAATATTTTCGTGACCGATGTGCAATGTGCTAAATTGGTTTAGTCATCAAGATTCAGTTCGTAAAAGCCGTGAATCAGGTATTAATATATGTTTTCTCATAGTGGTTGGTTGTCGAAATCATCAAGTTTGGCAATATATGCAAAGAAAGAAGTGAAAATACAAGAACAAGAAATATCGTTTTATGTTTGCACAATGAACTTTTTCTGCACTATTTTTTGTTACTTAAAGAGGTAAACTTTCAAGTCAAAATATTCTTGTGTTTGTGTATTAGGGGAAGATCAATTCGGTTTCAGAAAAGGACGAGGAACTAGAGATGCGATAGGGGTAGTTAGAATCATATCAGAAAGGGCAATAGAGTACAGCCAAGAAATCTGTGTATGTTTCGTAGACTAGCAGAAGGCCTTTGATAGAGTAAATTGGGTAATGTTGATGAATATATTAAAGGATATAGGTGTAGACTGGAAAAACAGGAGACTGATCAGGAATCTATATGTGAATCAAGTTGTAAAGGTCAGGTTGGAGAATGCGGACACCTGCGAAGTAAATATCGGTAAAGGAGTAAAACAGGGCTGCTGCCTATCGCCGACCCTATTCAATATATATGGAGAAAGTCTAATAACAGTAAAATACGCGGATGATCAAGTGCTAATAGCAATAAATGAAGAGGAACTCTAGTAAATGATAAATAGACTAGTAATAACAGGTAGAAAATACGGTATGGAAATAAATACAGAAAAATCCAAGGTCATTCAAATATCGGGAAAAGAAGAGAATCTGAACATAAGTATTGGAGGAAAGCCTTTAAAAAAGATTCAGATTATTAATACCTGGGAAGCATCATAACAAGAGAAGCAAAATCGAATGCGTCAGCGTCTACTGAAGGCCTACCTGCGCCCTTCTTATGCAGGACACTGCCTCTCTTTAAACTGTTCCAACCATCGCTCGATGGGCTGTCCTCCAAGTGCTTGTTCTCAGTATTCCAGGCGGTAACGTCTTTGCACTTGAATCACTGATTTGGACTCCCAGTAACACAACAGTGATTGCTTTTTGCTGTGGTGACGCCATTTTCCGTTCGTCAGCTGTGTTCGTTCAGCAGTGCCACTATCGGCCGCACAATCACTAACATGAAACTTTTTGAGGTGTATTTTCAAGCAATGCAAACCGTTTCTCATGTCTCTTGAACTTTGAGATTTATGTATGTTTGAAATGTGGTGAATAAATTATGGACACCCTGTGTGTGTGTGTGTATATATATATGTGTGTGTGTGTGTTGTGTGTGTGTGTTGTGTGCGTGTGTTGTGTGTGTGTGTGTGATTATACGGTATGCATACATCCCATTAACACGTTGTCTACCGGATTTAGATTCCCGTACTACACTCAGTTTCTGGACATTTTCTCATAAATCCAAAAAAGGCACGCGAAATCTCGTAACTGGCTCAAATGTTAAAAGTCACGATCAATTAGTAAAAGATCAAATTAACGACTTAAACGTACTTCTTAATTTGTATACTTTGTACTGTATACATTTGTACTGTAAGTAAAAGTTAAAATATCATTTTAATAATTGGCTATTGAGTTTTCTTCAATATTAACTTTTATAAATTTAAGAATTTCGAAATAAAAAGTAAATTTAAATCATTGAATATAATGGCCGAAAACTGCCAGCCATATATGTAAGTAGCAATTTAAATTGTCGATATTCGTCGAAAATATCTCTGGAAATAAACGTCGTTTTCAAAAAAATAAACGTCGAATTCTACCAAGTAGTAATTTTAAGCGTCGGCATTCGTCGAAAATCTCTCGGGAATATAAACGTCGAAGAAAAAAAGAAAATGGTATAAATGGTTTACGTAGCATAATTGGGAGTGCCACTTTACTGGTGGCAAAAAATGAACTTTTCTGTATATCTCGTAAAATATCAGTTATAACAAAAGGTTTTCGCCCAAAATTGTATAACCAGTGAAATAGCATATGTTTTGTTCAGTACGTTTTTATCGAAGGAGTAGCCGAGTTCAAGAAAATCAAACGAGAAAGTCGTCATTCACTTTGAACTTAAAAATTTTCTCGTGTTATTTAATTGGTGTCAACGAAAACAATCTTCGTGGCAACTCAAATAATAATATCTGTTGCAACTACCCATTTACATTTAATTTTTTTTCGTGCACGCACAACATTCAGTAAATGAAGGGAAATGGATAATCTCCGACGAAGAAATGAACGTAAATGCGTATATTTTCTTTACGCATAAACATCGTTTGTAAGTGAAAAGAAATGGGTAATTTACGACGAAGGAATGAACGTGAACATAAAGTTTATATTACTACTATTCTAGCGAGGTAAGTTTTAAATAATTGTCGTTTGTTTTATTAGCTACAATCAATTAGGAAATAAATCGCTGAATCAAAAATTCGATGTTTCTCTGGCTTACCAGCTCTTAGACATTATAGTAAGCCATTAATATTTATCTTTTTTGACATGAGTGCATAAAACGCTAAGAACGCCTCTGCCTCGCGTGTATGCACGCATGATGTAGGCATCTTTCCTCTCTTGTTAGGTACATTTAAGCGCCGAAAACATTCCTGCCTCTCTTCTCAAATTCTGCTACAGCCTTCTTTATTGCTTCGGTCTTGTCCGCTTCGTCAGAGAGGGATTTTTTTCGTGCTTCGTTTTGAAAATATCTGCGGCCACTTGATGTGCGGCATACCACTTTTACAACAGGGGACTGACAGTCCGATTTTAAAAAAATAAAACGAAATTATTGTTTCTGTCCAAGAATGGACATCTACTTATTTTTTTTAGGAGATGACATTTTATCAAAAGGGCTTAATTCAAAATACCGAGCGACGTGAGAAGGTCCACTATCACTCACAAGTTGCTTGTCGACAGCTATTCTCTCTCACACATCTAGTGTTATTTGATTACATAAAGAATGATTACATCGTAAATGATTTGATATCGGTCCGACTTTGCTTATTTTATGTTAGTTATTCACAAAGAGAGAGAGAGAGAGAGAAACGTGACTGCTGGCACTATTTTTGATACATAAGTTCTTAATCTGGAATACGTTTTCAACCAATATACGAGCTCGATATATCTCTAGTGATATCATACTCGCTCTATAGTTGGCCATTTTGACCTACTTTTTACGTTATTGTTCAGCAATTATAATATCTGTTCGTATTCTTTTGTGACTCACGAACGCATATCGTTCACGCGCGATAGAAAAAGCATTGACTAGTAGAAAAATGGCATGAGAGGGTGAAGAGTGACGAAGCCTACTGGTCCACCTGAAGAGACGACACACGCGTATCCATAGAGAACCTCCAAATATGTCTGACTTTATTTTCCTCTGTGTATCTTTCCGCCTAAACAAATGACCGGCACTTCGTTCTTCTCCCAGTTCTTCTTTGTTTTCTATGAGGAAACCCCGTACGGTAGCTCTCTCCTTCTCTTTCTCTCTTACCGTTTCTTCTCTGCCACCTTTCCCTCTCACTCCATATTATTCCATCTCTCTCTCTCTCTGTCATCCCACTCTCTCCTCCCACTCTCATCTCCAACTCTCTCTTCTCCCATTCACTCTCCCCTTTCTCTTCATCTCTCCTCTGCTCTCTCTCCATCTCTCTTTCACCCTTCTTCTTCTTCCTCTTCTTCCTCTCCTCCTCCCCCTCGTTCTAATCCCACTCTCTCTTCTCCTGCCCCTTTCTTCCGCTCTCTTTCCCTTTCTCTCCCCCATTTCGCTCCTCCCTCTCTATTTCTCCCTTTCGTTTCCAAATCTCTTCCTTTTCACCCTTTTCCCTCTTATTTCTCTTCCTCGCCATAGCGCGCCTCTATTCGTTTCCACCTCCTCATTACTATCCTCCCCTCTTGTGCCTTGACACCACTTGGTTTTTCTCGTATGGTGTTTATTTGATTGTAAGGAACGATAACAGTATTTTGAATTTGCCTTGATTGCGTTTTATACCAAATCCATTGATTATGACAGTGGTGCCCAACGTTTTAACATGGCGGGCCGCATCAGTGGTTGCGAATTCTTCGGCGGGCCGCATTTTTATGTTGCCAATTCTTCGGCGGACCGGATTAGACTTTATAGTTGAAGTTACCTATATATTATGAAGTCAAAATCAAGCTTAAATGATATTTATAATGGTTAAAATTTCAATATTATAAGTTTTACTATCATAAGTTTTATGAAAATGTATGAATTTGTGGGTTAAAATTTTCCTATTGGACTTCCACCAGAGCTTCGCGGGCCGCACAAAAACCTGTCGCGGGTTGAATGCGGCCCAAGGGCCGTACGTTGGGTACCCTGGATTAGGACGAACGACATTACAATGATATATCCACCAAATCATGGCGGTACCCTATATCGGTAATATGCTATGTATAGTGTATAGTGGAGGAACATTTGGAAAGATAACAGCTCTCTCGATTTTTAAGCGTCAAATCGAAATGAAAAATAGCCAACTTCATTACAAAAGTGAATTTTGAATTACTAATAACATAAGTATTTCACTTTTTTGTTGTAGGCATTTGATGCATGAATTCTTCTGTATCTCTTTCAAAGTTCATAAAATTACATTAATAAAAAGTATTATGATATCTGCAATGCATTCAAATGATTGACTTTCGTATTAAAAAAGATGGACTAAACGAACAATCTATAAAAATTTTAAAAAATGCCACTCGTATATGCATTATTGTGCAATTCATTTCATGGTTGTTAATGTTCATTATTAAAATTCTTATTACAAATCTCAATACATTATTTGGAAAATGTTTGTCGTTTGAGAAATTAAAAACGGAACTAATACACTGTTTTCATGAAGGGGTTAAAATCGTACGAAATGTGCGAACGCTTTGCGTGCATCAGTGAAACAGCGCCTAAATCTGCGATCAATTTTAATTTTGACATGGGTCTTACAGTGTATTAAGTGTGGCTTTTTTATCGCCCTTTTTAAGGGTCTTCTTTTAATATACAACCTTCGTCTTTGGCTAAGATGGCAACGATTTTTCCTCGCTCGTAACTTCTTTTACCCACTTCTCATCACACCAACTGACTGTATAAACTTGGAAGAATCAGGAAACCCTTTCCGAGAACTGAAAGGTTTCTCTTTCCAATCTCCCCTTCGCATTCGCTCTTCACTTACACTCTTCCTCTCCGCCCCTCTTCTTGCCTGTTCTTCCCATTCCATTTCTTTCTTGTTTTTTCCCACATCTTTTCTCCCATCTTCCCCCTTCCCTCTTCCCCCTCCCCTCTTCCCCCTCCCCTCTTCCCCTCCCCTCTTCCCCCTCCTCTCTTCCCCCTTCCCCTCTCCCCTCTTAGAGGTTAGGTGGGAAATGGGAATTCCTAGTTTCAATTTCGCCTCAAATAAAGGGCATATCTAATCTAATCTAATCCACCTTCCCTACCCCTCGCCCACCCTCTTCCACCGCCCCTCCTCCACCACCCCTCCTCCACCATCCCTCCTCCACCACCCCTCCTCCACCACTCCTCCTCCACCACCCCTCCACCACCACTCTTCCACCACCCCTCTTCCACCACTCTTCCACCACCCCTCTTCCACCACCCTTCTTCCACCACTCTTCTTCTCCGCCCCACCCATTCCCCTCTTCATGCGCCTTCTCCCTCTCTTTCCCACTTTCCCTTTCCCCTTACCCCCTCCCACTATCCTCCCAGTCTCCCTTTATCGCAACCCGTAATCCCTCGACGTCCGCGATATATGTTTCGCCCACTCTTCACTGCCGATCCACTCTTTCTCCCTTCACATTCACTTACGATCTCTCCCCATTCCCTCCTGCCTCTCTTTCTCCTCTCTCCCTCCTTCCACTGCTCGAACTTTGTCAAACGCTTTTCTCTTCGTATGCTCCTCGCCCACTATAATCCTCTCTCTCTCTCTCTCTCTATCCCTCTCTCTTTCTCTCCTCCATTAGACCCCTCATCTTCCCTCTTCATCTCTTTCCCTTCCCCTAATCCTGGGATCGGCAACCTTTCTGGGATTACGGAAGAGGTTTTCATGTTTTAAGGACAAAATATTATTTTATATCCGCGAATTCAATGGAGCGATGAAGGACAAATACAACAAAAACTAAATGGTCGTTATAAGCATTTATATTAAACGAACGGAAAAAAGTTGATCGCGGGGTCCTCTTAAAAAGGTGAATTGTTTTGACCGTGACCATTTAAAAATTCTCGTGAGCGCTTTCTCCTGGTGCTTCGGTGCTTGCGAGCATACGGTAGGAGACCACTTCAAACATCTGTTGAAAATCTGTCTCCTTACTTTTCCCTTTCACCTCCAATCTCCTTCACACAAATACTCATTTCTCTCCTCTTCTCTTCCTCCCTCTCCCATCCAACCATTTTAAAACCCGCCCCATTCCAGCTCACCCTTCTTCCGTTAGCGAACTCTTCCATCCTATTCGCCGCCGCGCTCCACTCCATAATCTTTCCTTATGCTTCCTCATCTCCCGCATTAATCGCAATCATCGCCACCTTCTTTCCTCGTTTTCTCTTATCTCACACCCCTTGGTGCTCTTCATAAAGAGTAGGTTAATGCCGGCACCGGGTTTCCCTTCTTCCTTGTGTGTGTGTTCGGTGTGGAAGGAGTAATGGCTATAACAATCCAAGAGGTTGTTTAGCCATAAATACAAACCAACAACTACAACAAAACGATTACATTTGCGAATTTTTTTTTAAATAACCCGCCAAAAATCCTGCCAATTTTGTACGATTTTTTGTGTGTGGATATAAAGGCCGATTCAATTATGAAATTATACTATTACCACTTCTGATTTCTTTGGAAATTTCGCTAATTCTGAGAGTCACACACAGCTTTTGGAAAAAATTAATTATTTGCAGAACAATGCTTTACGAAATAGAGTTCACTGATTATTCTTGTGGGAGTGTCCGTATGGATTGAAAGGAAATCAAAATTCTTACTCGTCTAAATGAATAGAATGCATTTGGTGGTGGTGGTTTGCATTTATGGCTAATCAACCTCTTGGATTAAATTACTATAGCTATTACTCCTTCCACACCGAATACACACATAAAAGGGAGGAGGGAAACCTGGTGCCAGCATTAACCTACTCATTATGAAGAGCACCAAGGGAGCTAACTGCTTAACGTCCCTTCCGAAGGACGGAGCGCTGACTTGCGGTGGGCCGCGATCCACTAGTGGGTTGCAAATGAACTTGAGGTGGGTCGAGGAAAGATTTTTAAATAGTTAATTTTGATAAATTTTTCCATTTTTTAAGCGATCTCTCGATAAAATAGCTAAAGAACTCATGATAGTGCAGTGTACGCTCTCTGTGGAAATACATGTGCCTACTATCTACTGCTTTAAATAATTAGAATATAGATAATAGGTGGGTCGTAGGTAAACTCTGAAAGCCTATGTGGGTCTGGCTATTAAATAGGTAGAGAAACGCTGCTCTAACGCAACCTGAGCAGTTGTGAACTTATTAGAGCTAGTCGTTCTACTAAGTTAATTTTTAGGAATTTAAATTTGTTTTTGCTCAATTTTTTCATCTCGCTTTTAAGTTTGAGTCAACGTTTACATTCTGTAAGTCATATTTTGATTGCTCAAAACAAAATCTTCTTCTTCAGCATTCAAAATCAATAACTTTAAATTCTATTACTTGACTTTGACGTACTTTGGAACAAGCAATCTCAATTTGCAATGACACGCCGAAGCCTCCAAGCACCTGTACCTTTATTAAGACTTCATCCGGAAATGTAGAACAAAAATAAGCTGAAAAAATATATAATTATATATGATGGTAAAATTAACGTTGGCGATCTGCATCCTATGAAATAGGCGCCCGCGTGCAGTGCACGCTCTGCAAACCCTCACGGCACGACTCTGTCAATTGGTAGATTAGGGAACTCCAACGGCTAATTAAAAGTTGGAAAAACGAGATGTGCATTTCGGCTGCAAAGCAGCTGTCCTCAATGGTTACTCACCGAGACTATCGGTGAATCACCACTGTTGACGGCTCCCTTAATCAAAAATTCTTATTTTCCAGCCTTTCCGAGTTATCTAATTTATCAACTGTCGTATTCCAATTACAGTTCGGTAATTTTTTTTAAGGAAAACCACCTCGGCTTTCTTTGCAAAGGTAGCATTGAAATCAGAGATGTAGCTGGCAGATATGGCGCCCATGGTAATGTTTTATGAAACACCATATTTATGTAAAACATTGTTTCCTGCGTTCCAATAAATAATGAAAGCATTTTTATAAAATAAAACTTTAACATCTGAGTATTACATTAATACTTATTTATGGAATAATAAGCCTTTGGAATTATTTTGTGGGAACATTTGGCGTCTTTCTCAAGAAGCGCCTATGGGAAATGCCACCTTCGCCATGCCCTAGTTACAGCACTGTACAGAAGTCCCTCGCCAATCGAGGGTTTTTCAACCGCGATTTCGAGTATCCGCGGTTAACGCAATGTATACCGATTATCCAAACGCGATATGAGAATTGGAATATCCGTGGTTTAAATTGCAAGCTCGTTATTTTTGCTGTAACGATTTTTCTTAATCAGAATAACGGCGTATTTTAACAGAATGGCATCTATATTTAGGGAAGACCGGGGCTGGTTGGGACATCTTTTCCCTTTTTATTTTCTATTATTAGAAATGAAATATTTTGAAAATCTTTCAAGTCATGCACAAAGTAAAATTATTTTTCTACAAAATTACACCTTATAGAAAAATTAACACACATGGGAAGTAGCTATAAAAAATTTTCTTAAACACTGCACGTGTCCCAACCGTCCCCGTCCATGGGTTTGGTTGGTACAATGAAAAACACACAAAAAGGAATAATAGTAAGGATATACCAACCTGTTACTTCTTAAAAGCTTTGTAGAACCAATACATGTGGATTGTTTCACTTCATTTAATTGGAATACTGTCGCTTCGAGTTTCGTGAAATTGCTAGTTGATTACTTAACGAACATTAAAACATGAATATCAATCAATCATATATTAAATAGATTAACGTGACATTCACCCGTCTGTTATTTGTGTATCCTGTATTCACAGCAGTTCACAAGCTTTCCCCTCGGATTTCTTCAGGAGAGATTATTTTGTAATACCTTGCCAAGGTATTCAGTGTTATGTCAAGCTGTTGCACTGACTTTCTGATAGAGAGCCCACCAACTTTGATCGCCCTTACTGCCCTCAAAATTACTTCAGGAGCCGTTTTCCCCCGTTCCGATTTTTTTTTATAATTTCGCATTATTCACCTGCTAAACAGTTTAAAAATATTATTCTAGATTATAGCAGACGGTTAATATCATGATCTCGTTTGGAAGTAATTAAAAAATACGTACTTTCAATAAAAATAGGCATTATAACAGAAAAAAGAAAGGCAGAAAAGTATGTTGTTATGTATTTAAATTGAAGGGGCAATTTGGCGCCCTGCACTAACCTGCCCCGTTTTCGGTGTACCAACCAACCCCAACACCATATTGCATTTTTGACGTGAGGTTATGATGGCACGTGTGCATTTTGAAATACATCTACACTTGAATCCTGTAGCTATAAGCTTGTACTTTTTGGAATAATAATGAAAATTGATAAAATTTATCATTTACATAGCTGTATTAATGATTTAATGAAGTTAAAAAAATGACTTACCACGTAAATATTTTTAAAAAGCACAATATCTCTTCAACAAGAGAGCGTTAGATACTTGCAATCATATGGCACTCTAGTCATCCATTGCTGCAACTCCCACATGCATTGTGGTACTATCTACCAGAAACCTCGAGAGTTATGACACTTGTACGAACCTGCCCCTGTACCCAACCAGCCCCGGCCTCCCCTACTATTTATGTTTAATTCAGCAATTTTATTTTATTATTCCTTACATATAATATTGCGTTATTTTTTCGTAATGGAATTTTTTTCGTAGTCGCGACGAATGGCGCAATTGTGAGCTTATAAAAACCGATGTAAAGATGAACGAACTTTATGAAGTCACTCCTGTTAATACAGTGACTAAACAGAAGTGGCCATTTGCCACGCGTGTTTCTCCTTCTGTACATGTAATTTTCTCCTTCGCCAGCATTGTTAGAAAGCAATATGTTGTGAGAGATCGGGTGTTTTTAGCTGCTACGTAGTTACACAATGATCCACTCCAATTTTTTTTTCATTTACACAGGACGCATTTTGCCTCTTCACCTTCTCCAGCCCCTACGCGATTCTAGCATTGAAGCTGTTTGTTAGACCTTATTTGGAGTTTAAAAAAATAATAATAATAATTTATTTCAAATTTCACATACAAATACAAATGCAAATAAATATCCCCTCATGGGAAGGAACAGCTGGTTGAATGGTGTGATGGGTGCCTCGCCGAAGGGGCTGGTTACCCCAACCTTGAGGCAATCTATCCACCACTCCATCAGCTGTGCACCATAATCTTACTACAAACAGAATCATAATATTTTAGATATAACAGATTTTATATGTTAAAATGTTTTTAATATGTTAAGGTCCAGCATAGCCTCTTTAGGCTTGTCTTCCGGTGCCGCAATACATATATGTATGGTGGTAGTAAATCACAACATTGTAGCATTCATTTAAGTTATATTAGTTAACATTTATGCAGTGGTGGCTCGTAGCTAAAATTAGTGGGGGTGGTGCTCCAGAAAATTTTTAGCCTTTGTTTTAAAATTGTGTAAAAGGAAAAAAATATGTATAAAAAGAAAATTTATTCAGGAACTTGATAAAATCTTAACAAAAAAAACCAAACATTTTTTACTTACTTTAACTTAAATTGTTACAGTTCAAGCTTGATCTATTCATTTAAAAATGAAATCCATTCTTCTTGTTTTAATTTGCGCAAAAAGTTCAATAATTTTCTCCTTGATCTCTGGATGACAATTGAGGAAATTTTTCTCCATTGAAAGTACTGCAAGCGCATTTAGTCTTTCCGAATTCATAGTGCTTCTTAAAAAAGTTTTTATTTTTTTCAATGTTGAAAAGCAGCGCTCTGCCTCTGATGTAGTCATGGGAATTGTCAAGAGGATTTTTATCAGTTTCGTAATTTCACTAAAAACATCATCTAGATTATTTTCCAAGATAAATTTCAGCAGCTCAATTAATTTGCAATATTCATGAATATCAGTCCTACAATAGAATACTTTTAGTTCAGTTACAAGCTTTTCTTTGTCAATCATGGGATAAGCTTCAGTGGTCAGTACTATCTCTTTTGTGGGATGTTCATTCTTAAATCTAGTGAAGCATTTCTTGTTGAACAATTTAGCAGCTACTAAGTGTTTAGTGGAAGAATATCTGTCCATTATATCAACACATATATAGTCACACACTTCCTTAGCTTCTGCCATGAGTGTCTTTGAAGGATTCTCACAGTACTTTGAGTTTCTCAATTCTAAAATAGCAGTTTTGAAATTTGTTATATATTCATTAACTTTAAACACACTAATTTCTCGAGATTGCATTTGGTTGTAAATTATTTCAACATGAGGCATAATCTGATGAAAAAGCTCTAACCAAAACTTGAAATTATCATCATTCAGGTATTTTAAAATTCCTGTTGCTTCTGCAATGGTTTGATCTGCATCTGATGTTGACTGAATTTCAGTAAGGCAGTTTTTTAAAGGTCGCAAATTTTAATGAACTCTGTTTATGGTCCGTATGTTGAAATTCCACCTTGTAGAGGATGGACGTGGAATGCTGACGTCCATATGTTTCTTGAGAATGGACACACGTTGTGGTGATCTTGAGAAGAATGTTGGAATAGCCAGAATGTTAGAGAAAAATATTCTTGCGTTTCGTGTAATACTTGCTGCATTTCTCATTATTAAATTAAGTTGATGTGCATAACAGTGAATGAAATGTGCATTACTATAAACTGCTTTTATTTTTGCTTGAACTCCTGCTTTTTTGCCTTTCATGACATTTGCACCATCAAATGTCTGAGCTATCAGTTTTTGTCCATTTCCTTGAAGGATTAGGTCCAATTGTTCTAAAATACATTTTGATATGCCATCTGCAGTTTGATTTTCTGGAATAAAGAATCCCCAAAAACGCCCAAATATTTCTTCATTCAATATGTACCGTAGAACAAGGACCATTTGAATGTGTTCCGAAACATCTGTTGTGTCATCAGCCATGACAGCTACAAAGGAAGCTTTTCTAATTTCCGTCCTTATCTCCTCATGGTATATTTGTAGCAGGCAGTCAAGTATCTCATTCTGAATGGTCTTAGAAACACCTTTGAAGACTGCACTGGTTTCTAAGTGATTCTTTAAATCTGAATCTAATTTAGATGCAAAATTTACTGATCCTCTAAATACCCCTGGATTTACTGAATCGTCTTTTTCATTATGTCCACGTAAGGGAGTTTCAAAGTTTCCACAAAAGTAAATGCAGTCTATTATTTTGGACAAAATTTCACGGTTCTTTTTAACTTTTATATTATGCTCATTCATTGAAAGTCTGTATGCCTCACTAAGTTTCTCCTTAATACTTACGGTTCCTAAAAGTGACAGTGAAACAACATTATCAACGTGCTTCTTTGACTTCTCATGCTTTTCAGTTTTTTCTTTCATTTTGTTTATATTTCTAAAACCATCTTTTGTCCACGGTACATCACCTCCAAACAGCAAACACGGTAAGCAAAACAGTGCATTTTTTACTTCACAGCCGCAAAGCCAACTTTTCCGTTGGTACCATTCAGAATTAAAGCTACGAATATATTTCTTGTTGTTGCTTTTGCCTGGCTGAGATATTAGAATATCAGGTGTTGAACGACCTCTTTTCTTAACTGTGACTTTCTCATGGAGAGATAGCTGTGAAAACTTAAGCTGTTGAAGTTCACTTACAGTCACGGAACTTATTTCTTGGGGATGCAAGGCCATGGTTAAAGTTTTCTGTTAAATAAAAGAACCGAAAAAAATGAATCAAATAGAATAGCTGGAAGCAGAATAATAATCTAATTCTACACTTTATCACATTCAAGAATATGGTACACGGTTTTTAAGCACAACACACGCTGAGTAAAAAAAGACTTCCACCATCACGCCAGAGCCCCGCACTGCGAGAGCAACAGTGCTCTCTCTACCTGGCAGTCCCGCCTTCCTCCCCACCCCCCCTCCTATGTGCGCATGCGCACAACAGTCAAACACCACGTCGCTGGCACTGTGAAGCGCACAGTTCCATACAAAGATTTTTGTATCTTTTTCATAAACTGGGGGATGGCTACTGAAGTACTGACATTAAGCTTAAGGAATATATATTGTACTACAAAAATAAAGAAAGAATTAAAGAAAAAAGGACTCATTATATTAAATGTTATCGATAATATCAAGTGGAAATAGGGGGTGCTGCAGTTCCGCAGTGCCTATACACGAGCCGCCACTGCATTTATGGGAGGTAAAGATGTTAGTTTTTAATCTTTGGCATTTCTAGAACTTCTATACTATCCTCGGGAGTGGGTTCCCATAAGCCCTTATTTTCCAAAAGCCCTGGGTTTTACCTACCACGGTTTTTCCAACCTCGGTGTTTTCCAGGAACTTAACAGCGTACTTCGGCGGGTGTATTTGAAATTCTCCCTTATCATAAGTTTTCTGAAGAAGCAAAATCGGGACATATCTTTTATAAATAGAGTGTGACGCTTCGGGTTAAGTCCGCGATTGCTAAAAAGGTACGCGCAATATCGTCTCGCGAATAGCCGTGATCGCTAAAGTTAAATCCACGTATGATGAGAAAAAGTGACATCCGATGGGAAAAATTTGCTAACTTAAGGAGCATTTAATTTAGCTTGGAATACATACTTCAATCAATCAAACGCGGCCAAGAAGCTAACATCCGACTCTTCGACTACACTCTCACTCTGCTTGCTTCCCCCTATCCTTCCCTCCCCCTCCTTCATTCCCCCTCTCCTTCATTCCCCCTCTCCTCATTCTCCCTCTTTATTTTTTCTTATTGATGAATAGGTCTCTTATACATTCATTGTCATTTTATCTTAAATATTTTTCTCGTTTATTTATTATTATTATTATTATTATTACTAGTAGAGAACCCGCAGTTCTACTACGGGAAAATTTAAGAAACCTCAAAAAAATATTATAATAAACGAAGAACGAACAGAAAAGAAGAATCAAACGTCGGGAGAGAGTGGCAAAATGAGAAACAAACAAATAAGAACCAATAAAGAACCGCGAAGACTAACGAAACTGATGAAAGTAAAACAAACGAAAAGCAAAGAGAAAAAGAATAGTAAAACGTCGATAGTGTGACAAACCATTCAGTTACAATGCCTTACAACAAATAAATACATTTTCAACCTCTTCTTGTTTTCTATCTATATTTCATGTGTACATTACTTGAATGTCTTTATTTGTATATTTGTGACGGTATACAGCGATGCTGTATTTACGATGTTTCCTACTGTACTTACTGTTTTTTATATTTTGTTGTATTTTCCATGTATTTTTCGTGTATATTTTATTTATAATTAATATATTTTTATCTATAATTTGTCTATTATCTATATTTCATATGTATATTACTTGAATGTCTTTATATGTATATTTGTGACGGTATACAGCGATGCCGTATTTACGATGCACTTACTGTTTTCTATATTTTTTTGTAGTTTTCAATTGTGATATATACACTATGTAGGATTTTCGGAGGTTTTTCACACCACCTTCTCTGTGGGTGTTTTCCTGCGTGGGTTTTACTAGGAAGAACAAATCTGTTTTTACCTAGGTTTTCCCCACAAACTTAAATATGCCTTCACTTATATCTTTTTATTTTGTATATTTTATATACTCGTCATTGTAATACTTTAATTTTTAATATTCATAATATTGACGAAGGGTTAAATCCATTCACTCTCTCTCTTCCTCCCATTTTCTCTCTCTCTTCCTTCTTTCATTGCCCCTCCCTCTCTCTCTCTCTTCCTCTCTCTCTGTTCCTCTGTCTTTGAATGGCTCAGTTATTCCTATTGCAAAATCATAAAAAATCTCGGTATTCTAATTAATGAAACGCTTACCTGGAATAATCATGCCTTTCACTAACATTCTTCCCTCTTCACTAAAAATACAGCTAGTGACCTCTCTAATTCTTCCTCACTTCGACTATTGTGATACTGTATACCAGGACTTATCAAAGGATCTCGCGATTAAGCTACAACGTTCTCGTAATGCCTGCATCAGATTCATCTTTAATCTTAAAAAGTCTGACCATGTCTCAGAATACTTCCGTCGACTCTCCTGGCTAAAACTTGAATCCAGAAGAAACCTTCTCCTTCTCTACCTATTGTATCAAGTTCTTAATAATCACATGCCCTGTTATCTTTCTTCTCATTTCGCCGCCATTAATACAGTTCACCAATGCAATACCAGAGGATGCGATAAATTACTAACTCCACTTCATAGAACAGAAATTTACAACAAATCCTTTACCGTCACTGCTTGCGAATTCGGGAATGGCCTTCCAACGTTAATAAAAAAAACTCTCTATCTCTAGGCACTTTTAAACGCTTGTATCACAAGTATCTCCTCTCACTCTCCATGCATTGCACCACTCCCTATCTTCTCTTTCAGGTTGTCGACCCACAAAACTAATAATATTCTTTGGTAATACTCTGTGATCTATTAACCAACATATAATTAACTTGTAATTTGTATATATTTTGCTGTAATTTTTATGTAACTTAATTTCTTTTAATATGTAAATATTGTAACTTCTTATATGGCGAAAGGGTTAAATGTAAGAAGGGACTATATAGTCTCAATTTCGCCCTAAATAAAGTCGTTTGTCTGTCTGTCTCCTCTCTCTTCCTCTCTCTCTTTTCCCATCTCTCTCTTCCTCTCTCTCTTCCTGCCATTTCCTCCCTCTCTTTTCCTTCCTCCATTCTCCCTCTCTCTCTTTCTTCCTCCCATTCTCCATCCCTCCCTCTCTTTTTTCCCCTTGTTAGTCTTACAATATTTGAAACTGAAGAAATAGCTTGTTATGCCATCTCTTATTTACATGGGTAATTAATTAATTTCAATGACAAAGGCTTAGGATATTGAGTTTAGCAACAATATTGGTCACCATGGAAAGGAAGACCTTTTCATTAAAAAATTGATGTTTTGTAGTTTAAAATTCAACTTTGGATAGATTCGATCTGTATTTGAAATTTCGCCGTAGGAAAATGAAACTTCATTATTTTCTTCGTCCTCGAGTTGTAGGACGATTTTTAATGTAGTACAAATGAAAAATAGTCTACACTCATCTCCATGTTTTTAAATGGGGAAAATTAAAACAGAAAATATTTAAAAAAAAAAGAAATTGCTCGAGTGAATTGGTTTATAAACCAATCTAACACTCTATACTCTTCATTGCAATTAAAATGATACATTCAACTTGTCTCTGCGTTATGTAGTTTTTGAATTATGGATACATACTTGACCGGACACCGCCTCAGACACTCGATTATTTTTATATATAGTATGATTATTATTATTACTAGTATAAAATCCCGTGAATAAGACGGGAAGAAATATATTTACGTATATATTATAAGTGCCCATCAAAAACGACGGATACCTCTCCCTTCATCTTTCTCCTTACCTTCATCTTTCCCCCTCCCTTCATCAAGTCCCGTATTCATATCGCAACTCTTAAGTAATTTAAAAATGCAAATAAATAATACGCTACACCATATTTACTCTTATATCACATAAATAGTTCTCGATTCTCCCGCTCCTTAAGAGAGGCGCCACGGTCGAGTGTTGAAACGGTCAATCAAACAGACACTTGGCTTTTATATAAGAGAATTATTATTATTATTATATTTTTTAACCTGCTATATTAATATATAATTTTTGATTTTTCACTTTATTGTGTTATTGTATCGTTCATATTGTTCTTTGATGTATTTAGAGTTTTCGCAGGTTATTTCCACCCCCTTCACTTCGTGTGTGTTTTCCTGCATGGGTTTTTACTAGGTTGACCAATCTAGATCCTTCCTAGGTTTTTTCCACAAATACCTTGTCTTCCTTAGAAGTTTTCCTGAATATGTACCTATCTATCTCTCTGTCTGTATTGATATTTTATTATCTTAATCGTTTTTGATGTAATTTAAGGTATTTTAATATAATGTAATATAACATTTACGAATGCTTAAATGTAATAGTGGACTTTATGGTCTGAATTTCGCCCGAACAAAGACATTTATCTATCTATCTCCTTCCTTCTCCTTCAAACCCCTCTCCTTCCTTCCTCCCTGCCTAATCCTTCCATTCCTCCCTCTCTCTCTTCCTCCGGCTCCACTCATTCGCTGAATTCCTCCGGTCTCCATCCCCTCCCCTCCTCTTTCCCCTTCTACCCCCAACTTCCCCTCTTACCCTCCCAGCTCGTTACATCTCCCAATCCCTCTTCGGATTTGAAATTGCCTCGCCGGGGCATTCCGTCCCTTAATCCCTCCACTTTCCTAATCCCATCGTCCTATCCTCGCCGCAAGATCCTCTCAATCCCCGATTCACGGGAACACGCACCGAGGTTAGAGCACGTGCGGAGCTCGCGGTGGAAAGGAGATGGAGCGTGTAGACTGCAGGAATACTCTCTTCTCATCCGATAGAAAAGGGCTGGGTTAACGACCACCCGCGATGCGGTCCGAAGAGCCATTATGAAAGCTGAAGTGAAATTTAATGCGGGCATCTCCATGCACTTCGAATTGAGACCAGTCTGGATGCCGAAAATTCTTAACTTCTCATCTTAAAAGATAAAGTATGAGAATCTTTCGCTACCCTATCCCTCAAATATGCTATGATTGCGCGGCTTTGGCGTAGTGATTGTCGGACTTTCCGAATTTCATGGCGGTAGTAGATAATTTATGGCTTCTGTCTTTTGTTGATAAATTTCTGTTAATTATTTTCATCCCGCGGAGCAATGTTATTTCATTACAACCAGTAGCGGATTTTTAATAAGGCCAAAGTAGGCCTAGGGGCGGGGAGATTTCGGGGCGGGAATAAAAAAATATTATTACGCAGACTTTTGGCGAATTAATTATGATCCACAGACGGACGGATGTGCAGGCAAACCATATACATGAGCGATTGTTTTAAGGAAAAATGTGCCAAAAATGGGGCGGAAAAACAAATTTGGCCTAGGGACTGGAAATTTCCAAATCCGCCACTGATTACAACTACATATTTACATTTTTATGATGCTCCGTAATCGTTTCTATAGCTGCATGCTAATTGGATTGGATTTAATGCATTATATATTCGGACAATCTCGTGTGGATCCCTTATTAATATTCCGAACCGCGCATTCCTGAGCGTTGGGTCGATCCGTGTAATTTGAGTAGCATGAGGGTTTCATAAAGGGGAACGAGGAGGCGTAAGAGCTAACCGCACGCGTTTTAATTTCCTTCTCTGTTTCGACGTTGGACCTCGCCGGAGTGCGTGAGCGGCATTAAGGTTACCAATAGAGAATACAAAATATCGGAATGGCACGCTAAAACGTGGCCGAGCCTTTCCGCTTACGCTACAATCAAAATAGAGTTGTTTTCATCCAGAAGTGCCAGTAAAAATACAGTCACTTTTATTTAATCAATATCAGAGGTAGGTCGGGGTTTTCAAACTGTGACCCGTTGAACCTCGGAGATCCGCAAAACCTTGTTGGGTTCCACGAGAGAATGAGTTTGATTACCATTTGCTAAATACCCTCAAAGCACTTTCGAGAGAAAGAGATCCAGAAAGAAAACATACATGAACTCATGCGGAATAGAAACGGAACTTCATCGATCTAAGACAATCTAGAATCAGTATAAACATATCCGTGAACAGGAGTTTTGGATAAGAAAGCTGAAGAAAGTCTTTAATCTCATTCTTGATATATATATATATATATATATATATATATATATATATATATATATATATATCTGAATCGCGAACAAGTTATGAAAGCTATTGTCTGCTTTTCTGTTTTTTATGAACTTACTCCTGTGAATATCTGTTCTCTACTTCTGAACATGATTAAAGCAGACAGGAGGACAGACTGATTGGTAACACGAATGGTGATTATGAAGCATTCATATTCACTGCTATACAAGAACTGTCTAAAAGTATTTTAATATTCATCAAACAAAATAAACGGACTAGGTTATGCCCACTTATCAATGAGGTATACCTTCCGCGTTGGGAACGATACGAAATATAGAGGCTCTTAAGAGTAAATTGATACTTTTTGAATGACGGCTGTTCTGATATATGTATTTGGTGGTTATACCATCGCAGGTAAGGACACTGCCCAAGTAAGAGAACTGTTCTACCTGTTCCAATTTTTCCCCATCCACTTTTGCATTTACCCTTGATCGGGGCCGTGCTTACCACGGGTGCAGTGCTCATTGGCGGCAGCCTCTAGGGAGCCACAGCGAGCAGCGACAAAAAACTACATAAAAGGAGGGCAGCGAACCGAACCGTCCCAATTTACTGAACTGCGAACCGAACCAGAATGTTTTACAAAAATTGTTTGGTTCGATTCAAAAAGTTAATTTTGAAATTCTATTTATTAGAAAGTAAGGTGATTAGGCCTCCTCTTTTTGAAGATCCTGTCCTCTTTTGACATTTTGAAAATCTAGAACCTTCCTAATGCAGCCCGCCATCGTGAAAAGGTTGTACACCCCTGCCCTATCCCCACCAAGGTTGCCACCTCAAAATCCTCTCTAACCCGGAGATTTTCAAATCTGACCCGGAGATTTCCTAATCTGACCCGGAGATTTTTATAGGTGAAATGTTTCACTGTCTTTGAGCCTTGCAAACTGAAACTAGGCTTATGGTTTCTTTGTCGCGACTATGTTTCTGTCTTTGCTTACCGGTTCCCACTGTGAACTTTTTAAGCACCGACTCTCATTAAAATCGGTTAGAATCTCTTTCCACAGGGGCCAAGCTTCTGGGAGTATGGTTTATGGAGAAAATTGAAGCCCTGAGATCGACTCCATGAACTATCCTTTCTATTCGATTTACATGGGAAATCGGAAATCCATCGTGCAGGGCAATTTCCTTATGCGCAATAAAATATCCAAGAAGAGTGATATTGGCGCGCGATTTTTGCTATTCTCTGCAGAATGAAAGGGAAATTATAATTTTTGTCGTAGAACTTTGCTTATCGATCATTTTTCTTTGAATTTTGCGTTAATAATAGCAATTTTGCAGTTTTTTCGCTCATAACGAGATTATTGCCATGGCGACGATTATTGTTGGGGTATAATCTACATAGTATACGAATGCGTTATTTTTTCCCTCCCGAAATCACGTAATCAGTTGAATTTTGATTAGAATGTAATTATAATACTTTATGATGTTAAATTATGTAATTTGGGAAAGAGCAGCTCATCGGCTGTGAATTTACAACTTTAAAAGCCAACATAATCAATGGCTACGCCATCCAGTAAATTAAAATTTTAATTACAATATAAGTAATTAAGGAGATACGTAGTTTTTATAAAAATGTGATGAGCAAATGTATTCAATACAAAAATTACAATAATAATGGAATATTGAACAAAACATAGGAAAGGACAAATTTAATGTCTTAGAAATATATATTATATTTAATGCTTAATAGTCTGTTTTACAATAAATGGTATAATTTGGACGTAAAAAGATACAGCCACAGAATATAAATGAATATATAATGAACTCTACAAATTTAATAACAAATGGAAAATAGTGTTATTATATGATTGTGCCTTTTATCCTTTCTTAAAAGTATATTTTATCATGCTTGGGAAACATTTTAATAGTTCAGTTTGCTCAGGCTGTTATAGAAAACTCAGAAACTCTTTGCAGGTCATATTAAAATACAATTAAGTACAAATTTCCGCTTTTATTAATTCTACTCTCATCCTATTCCTTTTATCCCTCCATACATTTGTCACAAGAGAAAAGCACTTTCCACAAAGAAGTTGCTAACTGGAATACATAAAATTTTTGACAAAAGCTTAGTCAATTTAATGAAATTATTTCCTTCTTTATATATCATTAGCCATTTCTTGTCCACTAGTCGCGAAATTTATTATTTATGGTAGTTAGAACTTTGTTCAGATTTTTAGTTTTGTCGTCTAGAAGTCTAGATTATCTTCATTAAGGTTTAGTTTCGCACATTTCCCAGATGTGCCTAGATATCTGTAATTACGGTGCGCTTTACCTGAAGAATTTATGTTCACCTTTGAAGTGCTACATTGTTTGAACAATAATAAAATTTTCAGAGGTTCTAGTTTTGTTTCAAAAGTTGCCAGGAGATGCTTCCCACGCATATACTTCTATTACAATGTAGCCGGCAGGATGATGCCTCCTTATAATGCTGTATTTTAACCTTGGATGGAAAATCATATATTTTCATGCGTGTTGCTTCATATACCGTACCGCGTGACTTTTTATATTTTCATGTACCTTCTACCTGGCTAATTGCATGACACAGCCATTCTAGAATGAAATCTTTACTCTCTTAAAGGAATTAAAAATAAATCGCAATGTTTAATCCCAATTTCGAAAATATTCGTTCACCCGGAGAATTTTTCTCTCGTCCGGAAACAGACCCGAAAACCCGGAGACTCCTAGTCAAACTCGGAGAGGTGGTAATCCTGATCCCCACCAATGTTCCCTCTAAGCTGTGCGCGTGTGCGCTCGCACACGGTCTGCAAGGCCAGGCACACCGGCAAAATCTGTGCGCACAAATGTTTGTAGAATTATAGATGGTTTACTGTGAAATAAAAAAGGGCACGCTACTGTGCGACGTTGCAGACTAGTCGTAAAATCGCGGTATATGCAGACTCTGCGCCATCCCCACCCCATCCTAATTCGCAATTTTAATATACCCAGATGCATTTATTTATCTTTTATGACGGTTGAGAAAAACAATGGCGTCGCAGGAAAAGGGCGCATAATTACATGAAAATTCCGAAAAGGTTGCACATGGAAAATTTCTCTCGCACGCACGTAATAAAAAACGCTTGATATATAGATAAGAAGGAACATTGATCTCCACCCATCCCCCATCATTAACCATACTGCCTATGGTAAATACTCTCTCCCCTGTTTTTGTGAAGCGTCTGCCGTTTTTTAATGTGTAGAAATTTTTTATTTTCGCACTCTACTTATAAAAGGTTGGCATATTTTTGTAATTCTGGCTCGCGAGCTAGAAAAGGCTCCTTATCACCGTTTTAGTGCTAACACTGGCTCTTTCTCAGCCTTACTTATCCCTAACCAAGAGAATCCAATGGAACTGAGCCCTCGAGTGATTTGAGGTGGCATTTGTACGACCTACGGTTGGAATTCGCCTTTATTCAATTTCTTTTTTTAATCCAACGGAATAAATATTTTATCACTCACCTGTCATGGAATTCATTTCTCTGGACCATTTCACTTTTTTAAGTATAATTTTTGCCGTTCATTTCCACTTCATAACCGTCATTTAATTTGCTTCCTTCTCTCTAGAAAAAAATCACCCTTTTCATCAGTTTCTTTAGGTTTATTTAATAATAAGCACATTCCGTCAAATTGCATTTGCAAGAATCTTTTCGTGTGTAATCTAACGTTTTAACTGGTGAGTACTTTTTCATCGAAATGTGGTTCAGTAAACTAATCTTTTCTGTATAAGTACTTTAGTCTTTTTCAAATTTTGGAATATTATTTCGAAAGAAAAGCAACTCAATTGCCAAGTAAAAATCCCCGAATGACTTATTTAGGTCTTCGGCTTTAGTAAATATTTGTTGTCATTTCTCCGATACGTAGAATCACTTGTCCAAAATCTGAAACTATTAATCTTTATAATTAATACTCATCTTAGATATGAAATGAGAAATTCTGATAACGTGGAAATGAGTTTGATGTTTTTAATGGTGCAGTGCTTTTAGATGGGAAATGGAATGGTGGAGAGATTAGAAAAGATATATATAGAGAGAGCATAAAAACATCGTATTTCATACATTGAAATGAAGAAATGGGTAGAGGTATTTTTATTGTTATTTTATATCACGGTTCGATTACTTGGACATAAAAAATAGAATCTTCAATTATATTATTATTCGGAAAGAGTTCAAAATTTGTCACAAAAAGTCCACGAAAGCACATACTTACGACTTATAGTTTCGGAGATAAAAATTCGAAAACCTTCGGATTTTTTCATGCCGTCATGTACTTACATCCCATAAAGAACGCCATTGGAATCTCTGTATACTCGTAGCAACGATGCGAGTTCTTCCTTTCATCATGACTCTGTTCCAAATCGTATTGCCATAATTAGAGCAATTTATATCACGTGCCAAACTTTGCGTCGTTATTTTTTATAAGAGAAACCAACACCAAAGCTCTCCTCTGCTATATAAAGTGAAATTCGATGAAATTGTGGATTTCATGAAATGTGAAGTTCTATGGCCAGTTTGGTCTAGCTTGACACACGACACGTATCGCAGATCAAGAATTACACATTTTTCGCTTCTATTGCTCGACAAATATGTGATTTATTTCATATTGCACAAATGATTGCGAGGAAGACAAAACAGTAAGATCTGGGGTTTTTAGCTTTGACTCATATCATTTGTTTATGGACAAGTAATCGTATTTTGGAAATCAGACTCCTTGAATGCCTTATTAGTTTATCCTGGCGTCATGACGATAAGGTATTTGTACGGATGACCGTTGCACTTGCATACAAGTGACCTGAAAGTGCCCTGTAGGGTAACGATGGCGGAGTGGTTAGAGCGTTGGCCTTCCACACAGCGGTCTCAGGTTCGAATCTGGCGGAGATCGGATTTCTCAACCCCTACTTGTGTGATTTGAGGAGACCGCGCAAGTCAGCGCTCCGTTCTTTGGAAGGGACGCTAAGCAGTTGGTCCCCTTGGTATTCTTCCTAAAGAGTAGGCAATTGCCGACACCGGGTTTCTCTCCTCGCTTGTGAATGCGTTCTGCGTGAAAGGAGTAATGGCTATAATGATCCAAGAGCTTGATTAGCCAGAAATTCCATACAACCAAAACCTTATCCTGTGACAGAGCGAAAGTTGAAGCGCCAAAATACGTCCGTGCGTAGTCGCGTTAAATGGTAATATTTTCAGATATCTCACGGATTCCCATCGTCGATAAACCAGTATTGGGACGAATAAGTTTTCCTCCCTATTCCCTCTCCTCCCCACCCGACTGTCTTGCCACCGCTGCTCTTCTCTGCTCCCCCACTCCCTTCTATGCTTCCCCACTCCCTTCTCTGCTTCCCCACTCCCTTCTATGCTTCCCCACTCCCTTCTCTGCTTCCCCACTCTCTTCTCTGCTTCCCCACTCCCTTCTCTGCTTCTCCACTCTCTTCTCTGCTTCCCCACTCCCTTCTCTGCTTCCCCACTCTCTTCTCTGCTTTTCCACTCCCTTCTCTGCTTCCCCACTCCCTTTTCTTTGTCCTCTTCCTATATTTTCCACCCATGCACCGGGACATTCATTTTGCCCTCAGTTCCTCATTTATACCGTCGAGTGAGGGAAATGCGTTTAATTCTTTCCTTCTCTCTCACGCTGGTAACTCGCTGCACTCCAAGAATGCATCGCTCACGTCTCTCCATGCGTTCGCACGCTTCTTCCTCGGACTTTTTCTGATTTTACCTTCCTCTACAGCAGGAGTGACCACTACTTTTGGGTATAAGTTCTACTTTTCTTATAGTTAACCAATCAACAAGATATACTTTTCTTACGCTTACCCAGCTGAGATTTATTTTTTCCACAAATTTAAAGCAGAAATTATATACACAAGAAGAACTTTTAATAAACGTTAATTAAACAAAAAATCAAATTGACATTTTTAATGGCATACCATAATAATTTTTAACTGCGGTCAAATCACATTTGGCCCGTTTTTTTTTGTTTGGCACTTGTCTCAAGCCGGCTTTGGAGGCTAGGAATCTATATTACTATTTTTTGTAATGGAAGGTTTTAATTTTTCTCATATATATATATATTTTTTTAAATATTTCTTATCAGGAAATTCATATACTTTTTGATTTTTAGATTATAAACGTATTATTTATTACTTCGCTCGAGCTCGAAGTTACGGGCACCCCTGATCTACAGCTTTTCGATTCGACTCATTCCATTTAAATTCCTCGAGAAGGGAATCGACATTTGACATCACTGTCTCGGGGCCGGCGAACCGGGCGGCTGCAGGGCGCGCCAAGGTCTCGAGGGCGCAATTCCGAACATATATCTATACGTTACTTACAAATGAATAAATATTGGATGCCAATTTATATCGCGGAACACGATGGAATCTTGACAATATTTTGTAGATTATTTTCCAGAATGGAAATAGACTTAGTTTCTTCGTTGTGTCTGTCTGTCCTTTTGAACCATTTGATCGAATTTCATGACACTTGGTGGAAATCTCTTGCTACAGAGGCCGAGCTCCTGAGGATAGTTTTTATTGCGAGATTAAAAGTTCCGGGTTCGAATCCAGAAACTATAATTCCCATTTTATTGACATGGAAAATCTAAAATCCATCGTGCAGGGTAATTTTATTTTGCACATTAAAATATCTTAGAATTGTAATACCGGAGCGAAATTCGTACTATTCTCTGAGGAATAGAATGGAAATCCTAATTTTAATCGTAGAATTTTCCTCCGTGGTATTTCTTCGAATTTTGCTCAAATACTGGCGTTTTTGCAGTTTTTATCACTCATTACGAGAGTGTTGCCTTTGCAATGATTATTGTTGGACTCCGATTCGGTATAGACTGGTACATAAACGCGTTATTTTAGCCACACAAATACGCGTGATTAGTTTAGTTTTCCGTTAGAAAGCATTTGTAAAATTTTATAACGCTAAATAATAAAGTTTGGGAACACAAAGAGCAACTCATCCGCGGTGTTTTTAAAGCTATTAAATGCAATATAAGTAATTGCTGCGCCACATTTAATTTAAAACAATTATGTGGAAAGTAGTTCCGTTTGGATCGTCTTGTTTTATTCATTTGCTTTTTTCGTTGTCTATAATTTTTACGGAGGAATAAATAAATGAACATGTACTTTCTTTCTTACGCTTTCTCGCCCGGAGCGCCAATATACATCGGGCCGCTTCTACTCTCTATTAGTGCTCTGCACGGGCCTGATTTTCTAGGCCCGGCCCATACAAATTCGGACCCGGCCCGACCCGTACGTTTTCAAAGAAATTGTAGGCCCATCCCGGCCCGTGGGCCGTTTAAAGCCTCTCGGCTCGAAAAATGTAATTATTGTTTTCCAAAGTTTCTACCAACATGCGCAATGAATTAAAAAGGATTTTTTTAAATCCACATATTTGTATGCCTTGGTAGACCACAAACAAATTAAATTACCATACATAATACACAAATATAATGTTATAGACAAAAATATATTAACAAATTCAGTACGGAGGACGAGCCACTCTCGTTCTTTATTTAACCTGGGTTAATTTACTTTTTTTAAAACCCATGCCAATTTTTTTGCTTGAACCCATTCAGTACGGAGAACTAGTGTGACTAGTCCTCCGTACTGAATGGGTTAAAGAAAAAAATATGCTAATAGTATAAGTAAATTTCAGACACTGATTAAAATATTTCGGCCCGTCAAAGCCCGAAAACTTTTATAACAAACTTGATATATCTAGCAATTTTGAAAGCCCGACCCGGTCCGTGCAGAACTCTCAATCTATCTATCCCTCCCTATATCTCTATCTCCATATATCTCTTTCTCGCCGCAGGAACAGCGGGAGCCGTCGTCGCGACAGGATCTTTACGGAAGAGGAGCTGCAGCGCGGTGGACGGCGCTCCGGAGGAGAGGACGAGGAATGGGAGGACGTGGAAGTGGAGGAGAGCGTCGGGGGCGATGATGGGGGCGGCGGGGTGAGGTGGGTTCGCCCCAAGCGGCGGGGTGAAAGCGGGTCCTGGGGGGCGGAGGGGGGCGAATCCTCGGACGGGAGGAGGGTGGCTAGGGCGGCGACCGCCCGCAAGGAGAGGGTCTGGGATTATGGAGTGATTCCATACGAGATTGACGCCAACTTCAGCGGCGCGCACAAGGCTCTCTTCAAGCAGGCCATGCGACACTGGGAGAACCACACGTGCGTCAAGTTCGTGGAGCGGGGAGTGGACCACCCCAACTACATCGTGTTCACTGAGAGGCCGTGCGGGTAAGTGTCCCCGCGGCAGTTGGTCGCTCGCTTCCTTGTAGGAACTGTGATCCTGCGGTTCTCCGTCTTTTGTACGAGGTCTGACAGTAAAGCAGTGGTTTCCAAACTGTGGGACGCGACTCCCTGGGGGGCGCGAGGGGTGGGGTGGGGAGAGGGGGGCTCAAAATATTACACGTATATTTGACACCCGTGTAGCCATCCTAACTGTAAGACCTACAATATGCAGCCGTCAAATCCTACCCCTCAATTAGCTATGACGTATCATTTGCGTTCTTGTTTTACTTAAGATAGTTAAATTAATTGCAATTATTGGTCCAGTAGGTATTGTTTATGAAATTTGTCATGATATAGAGGGGGGCGCAAGGACAGTTTTCTTAGGTGAGGGGGGCGCGGCTTTGTAATGTTTGGAAACTGCTACAATAAAGTAATCCGAGCGATGTTTTTATGCAACTTCTGACTACATTGCTGAGACTACGAATGTTATATCATCTGACGTGATAAGTCAACGATATTGTTTATAATATAGTCGTTTGTATTTAGTTAGTTTTGTGATAGCGGTAATTCTTTTACTGGTGCGGTATTTTGGCCCTTAACCAAAATAATGAGTGAAGATTCTTGGAACGGAGAATCAATATTAAATTTTAAGTGGATTTGGAGAAAAATGCCACGGTTTATGGAGACTAAACCATTAGTAGAGCACAGGATTTTATATGGGTTAAGAGAATTCGAGAATGAAGGGAAGATACGGTCAGGTCATCCGGCAACTTCTGGGACAGATTCGCCTGGAAAACGTGACTCAATTGGTGAGAAATGATCGTCGAGTGACTTTTCGGTAGTTAAGCGGCAGAATTGAACTTGAATAGAGAAGCTATTAAGTTTGAATTTTGAACTTTGAGAAGGAGAAAAAATCCTGTACTTGACCGGGAATCGAACCCGGGTCTCCCCATTTGCCGGATAGGTGCAACACCTTTGTTTCTTACTGTTAAGATTGATTTGGACCAATGATCTGAACATGGAGAAATTCTGTGCTAAGATGGTGCCAAAACTTCTCAGCAGCGAAAAAAAAAACAGAAGAAAAGAAAATTTTCCAGACCTTTCAGGAAGGATTTTAGAAGAACCCGACCTTTTGGAAAAAATAGTCGCCGGTGACTTAGCCAAAGTCTCCGATGGAAAAGTCCAGGGTCTCTCAGATTCCAGCACGCATGTCAAAACAATGCCGATCTGCTTTTTCAATATCAAAGGAATTGTCCACAACAAATTTGTTCCTCCACTACAAGCAGTCAATCAATTATCTTAGCTTCAGATTTTGTAACGTTTACGGCAGAGCATTCGATGAGAAGACGACGAGAGACCGAATCTTTGGCAGGACAAGTGGATTTTGCATCATGACAGTGCGCCTTCCCACGCAGCTCTTACGGTAAGGAAATGTTTGGCCAAAGAACAAATACCAGTGTTGGGACATCCAACGTACTCGTCTGGTCTTGCTCCATGTGACTTTTTATGTTACTAAAAGTAAAAAATTCCTTTAAAGGATTTCATTTTGAATCAATTAAAAGCTTTCAGTGCAATGTAACGGGAGTACTGAAAGGACTTTCACAAAATGGGTTCCAGCAATGTCTCCATGATTGGCAATAACGTTGGGATGTGTGTATAAAGACATAAGGAGAGAACTTTTAGGATGACCATACCCACTAAAGATTACCTAGTGATAAACATACAAACATTTTTTTAGGGAATCAGTCCGTTTACTTTATTGTCAGACCTCGTACATACGAATTACGCGGAAGTGCTCCTTTCCCGAATTTCTATGCATAAATTACTTCTCCCCTTCTGCGTTTTCTAACACAGAATTTACTCCGCGAATAAATGGAGTGGACCTTAATGGCA
The DNA here is from genome assembly GCA_028673005.1 of Tanypteryx hageni. Lineage (NCBI taxonomy): Eukaryota > Metazoa > Arthropoda > Insecta > Odonata > Petaluridae > Tanypteryx > Tanypteryx hageni. The sequence goes on along the minus strand of CM054118.1, from coordinate 76,054,600 downwards.
GGAAATGCATCGACGATATTTTTAATTTTTCGAACGAGAACGATTCATTTATCCGTGATCGAGGTTCAGACTTTTCAGAACCGCGCGCAGGAATCACGATGACGCACGTGATCCAGTTTCGCTTCTTTCGTTGGCTCCGTCCGCAGGTGCTGCTCCTTCGTGGGCAAGAGAGGAAATGGTCCTCAAGCGATCTCCATCGGGAAGAACTGCGACAAGTTCGGCATAGTGGTGCACGAGCTGGGCCACGTGGTCGGCTTCTGGCACGAGCACACGAGGCCGGACAGGGACAACCACGTGCAGATCGTGCGGGAGAACATCATGGCCGGTGAGTCCCCCTTTTGACTCGCTTGGTTGCCCTTGGCTACTGGCCTGTTGAGAGTCGTCCTTGCTTCCGAAACGCGCCCTCCGTTGCATTTTCTCCATCGGCAGCGATCTCATCTTGGAAGAGATTTCAAAGATACATCTTCAGGGAGAGGTTCGTTTAGCGAATCAAATCCATGAATAATGCTCATTTTTAGGTAAACAGAGGGAATGATGGGAGCAGCTAGAAATGAAGAGAGAGAGAGAGAGAGATGAATCCCGTGCCTGAATTTGTTTGCAGAGCAGTCAACCTTTTTTTGCTAAAAATTTCATTAATTTTATAATTAATCCTTTATCTTCGTAGAAATGTATTATAATCCTTTTAATGGTGATTTACATTAGCCATCGTAATGATATTAGAATTTTCAAATCCTTAATTATCCGCATTTGCAAATTCGACGGCAAAAAACAACCAATCGTTATAAACATTAAATACTGGGACCATAAATCCACCTACGACTTCAGCCGTTTGTAATATGGGTTGATGGTAAGATGAAAAGTTTGCTACGTATAAATAAGAAACCAAGAAAGTTTTTCACTTGGATAGTTATTACAGTTTTCAGAAGTTTTACTGTTATTATTCATTGTATGGGAATTCTTCGTTGCCTGCATTACTCTCAAAATTTAGGGCTTCTCTTGCGGTGCCTCGCGTCTACATGAGTGGTTTTCAAATGCGGCCACCAGAAACTTTTAATGCAGCCACCGGCAAAATTACATTTTAAACATAGCAATAATTAATATACAGGCTGCGATGAATACGTTGTTGATGTTACATTTTTTATAATTAATATTTGTTGTTGATACTTTATCTAGTTAAAATTCTAAGATGCCTTACGTGGAATAACAAATATGATTTACATTTAACAATGCGGCCACGGCGAATTTTTCTCTGACAAGAGAACCACTGGTCTACATCGACCTAAGCAACGTTAACAACGATTCTTGGTCATCAATGTCTTGGTTCGATACCTCAATTTTCTTTTTTTTCTCAGTGTACGGAATAGGTTCAATTTATGATTCTTCAATAAGTGAAACGCATAAGAACATTGTTCCACGTGTATGTATGATGGCGCGAAAGAATTTATAATGCAGAAGACGAGCAGAGGGAGAAATAACTCGTTGTGGAATGACTTGTGACTCGCAACTAAGAGATTATGACTTTGATGAACATAGAGACTTGTGATGAAGTACTGTTGATATCGAGAATACAAAATACGACGCGCTAAATAAAAATATTGATTTATTGGCTTTGTTTCTCTCTCGCCATCGCTCCCCCGTAAATATATGAATATTTGCTTTTTCTTTTGTCTGAAAAGTTTCGAATTAGTATATTATTTATTACAACTTTACCGACGTTTATCAAAAATGCTTCTATTCCTTATCTTTTGTGAATTTATAGTAAAGAATGTTCAAAAAAGATGAATTAATAAAAGTTTAAAATAAATGCATACTAATAATGACAAAAGGAAGAAAGCTTAAAATAAGGCAAAAACTCTTTTACTTAGATTTATCAGCTTCAGAGAGCTGGTAACACATAGACGGCCTGCCGAGATGTATTGCGTTTTTTCCATCGCTACGTGGGACTACGAGGCGCGGGCACACACTCACACACACACAAACAAAACTGGAACAAGTAATTGTTATGAAAACTAATTTTTTATAAATAGCTTTTAAAATATTTACTCCGTTGCTTGTAGAATTAGTACAGATCCAGAGTCGGAAGCTCGATTCTAGCATATATTTTAAATTCTATTGAAAAACATTTAAGACAAGAAATGTTTTTTTTTTTTTGCCAGCCAAGAATCGCTTTTCAGTTGTTTTAGAAAATGGGGATGCCTAAATCTTTAGTGACAAATAGCGCGAGAAACTGTTTGGGCTGGATGCGACGCCCGAAAGGCCACGGAAGAGGTCGGAATGCCCGATTCGATTCGGTTGGTCCGATTAATTGGAAGGATGGATAAAGTCGCTAGTTACGATTGATCGCATGAATCGTTTCAGATGATTCGATTCGAATTATGAGTCCAAGTGTTAAATAAGAGAAAGTTTATAAAATGTTGCAGAAATGTCTGCGATTCCATGCGATTCGAGTGATGTGTCGAACTGTATTTTTGTTTTTTATTGCAGCTCTGCATATTCACCAATTGACAAACGACTTTATTTTTACTTTCTAAAAAGATTGAATTGTTTTAGATTCAGTTTTCTGACATTCATTTTATTTCTAACTGGTATTTTAGCCCGTCAGTATGAAGGAAACGAAAACAGTGTTATTATACAATTTTATGAACCCAATCTTATCATTCGATTCAGTCTTAAACGTTGTAATCGCTCATTTATTTTCCGAATGACAAAATACAACAATCGATTATGCAGAGAGGTTTCTACGGTTTGCTTATTTTCGTTGCTACAACAAATAGCCTAAATAAATCCTACATTCTTTCATAAAGGAAGAAAATTTATATTACAACTTCTGAACTCTGTTGTGTAAATAGATTTCATTTACCTTCACGCATACTGCGTTTTATAAAAGAAAAGAAGCAGAAAATTGAGGCGAATAAAAGCTAAAACTAAGAAAATCAGCATAGTTTTAGCTATATAAATATTTTAAATATATAAATCAACATAGTTTTGAACAAATTTAAATTTAGCGATGGATTAAATTAAACACTATAATGCTAATGAACAAATAATAGTTATAATTTTGTAATCACTCTTTTATTTTTCCGAATGACAAAATACTTCAGTTAATACGCTAAAATATTATGCAAATGAGCAAATTGTAAGATTCTTGGGTTTGTTTGTTTTTGTTGCTAAAACAACAGGAATAGACATAGACAAAAATACAGAAGTAGGCTATTATTATAATAGTAATGATTTTTGTTGACCTGTGTTATGATCTGCCAATAGAATAAAACATTCAATTTTATTTTTATTCACGCTACACGTAATCTTGTAATATTTCGCCATTTTTGAGGAATGTTTTGTTATAAGTAGGCTTGGTAAGATTCGATTTAAATCGGTAAATGTAAATAAACGTCGAATTTTAAGAACTTTTAAATTCGACGGAAATGAATTGTCGTCGATAAGTGTCTATTTTCACCACTGCATTTTCTACGAAATGTATGCTTAATGATTTTCAAATTTTGTTTTCCGCTCTCAAACTTGACATATTTCACCACCAAACATCCAAAACGGAAGAGGCAGTCCGTATTTGTCATACCAAACGGCCACACAACATTCGGAATGATTTATAATGTCGCTTATGTCACTGTCTTTAGGGCACATACTGAGCTGCCGTGGGATTCAAAGGTAAAGGACAAAATATTATGATCGGTTTATTGCGCTCTTTTGTTTACCCTCGGTCAGATCCGATAATCCATACGCATTTTGGACTCCATTTACCGGAAAGTCCTCTGCGCGACATTATCTGCCGACCTTCTCCAAGAGGCGAAATGGAAAGGTTTCCCCGGACTGAAAAATTAGTACCGATCGTCCGATGGCCTTAGGGAATTTCCAAAGGCACCCTGGCATAAAATTTATATAATCCATCTGAGAGTGTCCCCCGTAGTTTATTTTGCATTACTGCCGAAGGAGCATCGTTCCATATACGCACTCTGCGTTTTATTCCGCATTT